>JAOVVA010000044.1:20095207-20108398 GCA_028565275.1 Leiocassis micropogon | reverse complement strand
AGAGGATAGGGTTAGATGGAGGCAGATGATTCGCTGTGGCGACCCCTGAAAGGGAACAGCCGAAAGACAAAGAAGTTCCGTACACCATAATGTTTTTATTTGACTTTTAATCCAGATCTTTTCAACCATCTCGTTGTTTGCCTTCTCACCCCGTCACAAACTAATTGAATAGCTATTCCACTGTTTGTTTGTGATTTGCCGCTCGTCTCACTGTGTCATGATATTTTCCCACATGTTTAGTTTTTAATTGGGTCTCCATGCCCATCTGCTCCAATTTCTCAACACATGTCTCTTCTCAGACATTTAATCTGCGCTCGTTTCTCGAGCTCTTTCCCGACTTCTAACCGGAGCCAGACTAGACAGGAACATTTTACGGACTTCGGGATGTACCGAGCTGCTAATGTGACTCGACAGTCTCTTAATCTTCATGCATTATGTAAAACACACACTCACACACACACACACACACACACACATGCACAAAAAAGGCTTCCCCTGGAACAGTGCATCTGTCCTGCCAGCACTTGCTTCTGAACCACTTTACACTCGTTTTTCTATCCAGTGTATCCCTGAGGTGTGAGGAAAGATCCTTGATGCAAGATGTTGATGGTTATTTCAAGCCTAAGTGCGTCTGTTGACCTGGAGGTATTCTTATCCTTATGGTAAACTTGGGATGTGTGTATACTGTACAGTATATAGGTACTTCAAAATGATCAGTACTTCATTAATTGATTGATTCATTCATTGATTGAGTTATTGGTTCATTATAAGTAACCAATCCCATTAACACTTGGGATTAAACGGGAGTTCATAAGATGCGGTGCCAGCCTATTTCTGTACAGAAGCAAACACCTACAGTATGCACACACTCATTACTCACACCCAGGGACAATTTCACATAAGCAATCCACCTGCCAGGATGATTTTGATAGGTGAGAGGAATCCAGAACTCATGCAGACCTTGTAAAAACACAGCACAAACAGGATCAAACCAGGGACCCTGGACAGCATTGATGTCGCCCTGGAGTTAACCATCACATATACAGTACTTTACATTACTTTATCTCAGTTTGTGATAATACATTGATTTATGAGGATTAATGCCGGCATCTGGCTTTAATATCCCTCTTTTTATCTTCATCGTATTTACAAGCGCGTTCAAGTCAAACCGGGACTTGTAATGGCATTTCTGGTTAACAAAGTTGTGAAAGTGTTTGACATTTACAGAAAACTTCAAGCACAGTACAGTAATGAGACTCTTAACCTCAGTAAAACATTTGAATGGTGCAAACATTTTAAAGAAGGCAGAACGTATGTGAATGACGATCCTGTCAGAGATGCATCTGTACTGTATGTGGCAACTGTACACACCACCAGGAACTTGGCTGCGAGTTATTACCTCATCCCACTTGCAGTCCTGACCTTGCTCCAAGCCAATTTCAGATGGTTTAAAGGAGTGTATTTAAGGAGTTCCTGGGAGGCCATCATTTCAGACAAGAAGCAAGGAGTCCAGGCGGCACGGTGATGTAGTGGTTAGCACTGTCGGCTTGTACCTTCAGGGTCCGGGTTCAAATCCCGTTTCTCGATTCCCGTCTCTGTGTGCATGTTGGTGGGTTTCCTCCGGGTACTCCGGTTTCCTCCCACAGTCCAAAGACATGCAGATTAGGCTAAGTGGCGTTCAAACATTGCCTGTAGTGTATGTGTTGAGTGTGTGTATGCCCTGCGATGGATTGCCCGAAGTCTCTTGGGATAGGATCCAGGCACCCCGTGACCCTGAATACAGGATAAAGCGGTATAGACGATGAGTGAGTGACAGAGAGCAAGGAGTCCAGTCATGTCTCCTGCGTACTGAGAAAACTTTCTACCTTGATGGCATCCAAGCACTTGTGAAATGTTGGGATAAGTGCATTAGTGTAGCAGTGGATTATATAGAGAAATAAAGCTAGTGTTTTACTCTCATAACTGTGTTCTGTTATTCTGTACAATCAAGTCCCGGTTTGACTTATATATAGGTTATATATTATTATTTTTTATTTATTGCTTCCTTGCTTCACTGCTTTTCTTTGCCATGTGTTTTTTTTTCCTCTCAGGTGGTGCAGGTGTTGAGAGCGATTGATAGAGACGAGGGAGGGAACGACAGCACAGTCTACTTCAACATCCCTCCGGAGTCCAGCGCCGCACTCAACTTCAGCATTAGAGAGAGCGGAGGTGTGCCGTTGTTTTTCGCCCCGTCTATTACTCCAGCTCTCCCACTCTTCCCTGCTGTATTTTTTTTCTCTTTCACACCCTATCTCTTTTCCAGTTTCTCTTCTCTGTCTTTCACACCTCTTTTATACTGTATATATAATTCAGTCTGCTTTTCTGTTTGCCGCATTGTCTCCGCTTCTCCCGTCATCATTCGTGTCTCCGGCTTCTTTGTGCACTGCTACTTTGTTTGTCTTCGCTTCTGCCTGCCACATATATCTTCTCTCGGCGCTTAGAGAGGATATGCTCTGGCATTCTCCATAGCATTCAAACTCAATGGTGTGGACAAATGTAGTCCCAGAAGCAATGGAATTAAACTTCACTTGAATGATTTCAGTGGAATTAAATGTCTATCAGGGTTTGAGCTTAAAGCCATTTTCCTGCTCTAAAAAAAAAAAAAAATCTAACCATCTATCTATCTCTCTATTTCCTCTTCCCTCTTTCTTGTTTGTCTGTTTTTCTCCAGGTCCCACCGCAAGCCTGGTCCTAGTCTCGCCGTTACAGGCGCTCTCCCGCTCTTCGACGTCCTCTCTGACTCTTCATGTTCCTCTGGTCCTCAGGGACGTGTCATCGGGTCTGACGAGCACAGCGACGGTCACGGTCTCGGTGTGTCCCTGTTTGCGAGGAGGCGCACGAGCTGGGGAGAAGGAGAAGCAGAGTGACGCGGAGTGGGAAAGGGAAACCGTGTGCCTACCCCAGCACTCCTCGCTGCCTTCTCCGGGTCTCAGCACAGCGGCCCTGCTGGCAATTTTAGCATGCGGGGCGACGCTTTTGGGTATGACCATGAAAAAGATCATGTAATGACTAGTCATTTGTCTGCGCGTCAGTCTGAGTGCTTCTTGTTCTAATGGCCTGTTGGAATCATTTTCTCTTTGGAGCACCCTGCAATTTTATTGAAAAAAAAAAAAAACATATCAAACTACAGACAGTATGTCTTCCATTTTACAAATGACAAAAAAAAAACCTGATTCCTCTTCCATTTCCATTTCCCTTTTTCTTTCTCTTTAGCTGTCAGCGCTCTGTCTCTGTCCCTGCGCAGACAAAAAAGGGACTCGCTTTCTCCTCTTGAGGAAGACGATGTCAGGGAGAACATCATCACGTACGACGACGAGGGAGGCGGTGAAGCCGACACCGCTGCTTTCGACATCACTGCGCTCCAGAGCGCCCCCCACAGCGCTCGCAGGGGATACCGAACCTTAGACAGTAGGAACATGTGAGTCATGGCCGGCTAAATTAATTCGTCCTCTTCCTTAGTTGTGCACTTTACTAGCAAATATGTTATGTATGTCAGGATAATATTTGAGCTAACACTACAACCTGTTTCTGTTTTGCCCAATAATATCAAATCAGACGCCTCTCCCAGCGTGGCCAGGATAAATCACGGACCTACAGTAGCTGGGCTCAGTCCGGAGCTATGGACACTGGACAGTACCCGAGCCAGACACCTCTTTATGGTCGCTTGTGTTACAGCAGCCAGACCCTCCCTGTACTACGGCGGTCGCAGGGTCCGTATGACCCCGGCCTGACCGAACTGGGATACCGGTTTTCCAGTGGCCAGCCAGATCACTCCCTTGTAATCCATAACCAAGGTGCCATGGTGGGGCCTCTGGAACCAGGAGCTTTGTATGTGGGACCCAGTGAGGTGGGAAATAGCTGTAGAGAGGGAGCTGCATCCCAGGAGGGAGCCGCTGCATCCGAAGAAGGAACGCCACAGAAAAACGATACCAGGGAAGATTCGGGCAGTGATGCCCAGCAGAGCCAGGATCTAAACTGGGTAAAGAGAATAATCTCTTTTTTAGAATAAACAGCCGGCTTGTTTCTATTTTAGTTGTACACTGATTTTTACATTGACATTTAAAGAGTGAAAATCTCCCCTGGACACCTTGAATATTAATGCGCTTTAACAGTTTAATTACTAGTGCTCTATTTTCACTTAAACCCCAGTTGGTACCAGTTGGAATTAATGTCTAGCTAAAACAAACAGCAATGCAGCAGCGCTCCGGTCCTTTAATCTGTCCAACCTCCGACCTTTGGTCAACACCACCGTCATGTTGTACATCGCTTACTAAGCATGCCATCTCCATCCTGTCTTTGACCCTGAGCGCTTCCTGTGTCCGCTGTTTCTACACTGGCTTTCTCATTAGCCGCCAGAAGCGCTTGCTGTTTTCTTTTAAGCCACTACCACTACCAGTCAAACCCTTTCCTTTGTCCCCTGTTAAAGGTCATAGCAAGTGCGCTAACGACGTCTGTCTATGACATGGAATGAAAACACAGCACCAGAATCACTAAATACATCACACGTGGTTTAATATAAAGATATTTATAGTGTTTCAGGTTGGATGTTTTCTTCTTTGCAATTGATTTACATCTAGAATACATATATTAAGAGGCAAAAGTCAATAATTTTATCGACAATGTATTTTTTTTTTATGGTGAGTAAAATATAGTATTTTTTTTTATGTAAAAGCAACATTAAACTGAAAGCAAAGGGAATTGATTGGCATGCAAACAAAAAAATGAGAAGGTAGTAGCAATGAAAATGTGCTCTCATGTACCGTCTCATATCGTATTTCAATTTACAGAGCTCTCTTAAGCTCTTCAGTTAATCTCTGCTACAGCTTTTTTACTCATCATAAAGTCCGCCTTTAAGGATTGCGTTGTACCAGCTGTGCTTTCCGTATACACATGTTTGTTTGCACCTGTTTAGATTAACTATTAGTCTCTCTTCTTTCTTTTACACTCCCCATCTTAAAAAAAACAACAACAACCCACATTTCTTCCTTCTCCTCTCCATTCTCCTTCCTTTAGAAACATAAGCTCATCCTGACCCACTTTAACCTTCCTGGTCCTCCCCATCTCCAACAGGTGCAGTCAGATTCGGCTCCAAGGGAACTGGTGCTGACTCGCTCAGGCTCGCTGGCCAGGCGTGGAGTTTCAGGTGGCTGGTTGTGTGATTCAGCAACGCTGCCCATGGCAGGACGGCGCTCCTCACGTGCTGGGCTCTCACCAAAAAAGAGTGCAGCTGGTTCCGCAGATGGCACAGATGGAGCAAACAATGGCATGCAATCTGTCGGACGCAATTACACCACCGGCCTGCAGGGGGAGCAACAGAAGGACTACACGGGCAGCCTGAGCCGAGGAGGATTGGAAATGGGAAGTAGTTTTGTGGTAGCAAGGCCAGAAGGGGGGATTCCACTGTGCGTCCCAGAGGAAACAGGTTTTATGGCTGACTGGCGGGAACGGGTGGGTGTCGGGGCTTACACCCTGGGCAGGAGGGATATGATGCCTCAGCTGCTGCCATACCCTGGGCAGGGCCGAGGGGCATTCGGAGGGATCCTAGGATATGGAGGAGCATGGCCAACAGCGCCTGAAGCAGCAGGAAGGGGCGTGCAGGGAGGAGGGGGCCAGTCCCTGGCCTTAAGAGTTGGCGAGTTCCTGCGACTACGCCTCGCGCAGGTGACCTTCGATCCGACGCAGCCGCCGTATGACTCGGTGCAAGTGTATGGCCTCGAAGGCACAGGGTCGCGTGCTGGCTCGCTCAGCTCCCTGGAGAGCGAAGGAGAGAAGGAGGGCAACAAGGAGGAGTGGGGCGGTGGGCTGGAGGAGTGGGGCCCGAGGTTCCACAAACTAGCCCAACTCTTCCAGGAAAGGGAGAAAGAGATAGAGGATGAAAAAGAGAGCAAGCCAGAGACACCTAGGAAACTAAACGATAAAGGGAAACTGGAGAGAGAGGAGCAGTCTGAGGATGAGAGAAGGGACAAAGACTGAAAGGTGGAGGTGGGAACAGTGTAAGGGTTATGGGTTATGGGGGGGATAAGTAATCGCCAACCAAGTAATAGGCAGAGAGAGAGAGAGAGAGAGAGAGAGAGAGAAAACATGATTGGAACAGACATGCAAAACAAATGTGGCCTAAATAGAGAGAGAGAGAGAGAGAGAGAGAGAGTGGTTGAAGCAATTTAAAGCAATATGTGTTTAAAAAAAAAAAAGCATAACAGTGAGCACAGAAAGAGAGACAGGAAATGGTTTGTTTCTCTTCACAGTGTTTACCATTCTCTAAGTGTTTCAGGCAGGGGGTGGGGAAAATGCCCACATAACCTTTTATATTCACAGACTGATAGAGCGAGTGAGTGTGTGTGTGTGTGTGTGTGTGTGTGTGTGAGTGAAAGAGAGAGATAGAGAGAGAGAAAGAGCTGCAGGTGAATTCAGTTATGTGTTTGGGGCAATGTGCAAGACAATAAACTGCCAGGGAGTCTGTAAAAAAAAAGAAAGAAAAGAAAGTAGGCTATCATACCACAACTGATAAATACAAAGGAGTCCATAAAGGTGAGAGATAAAGGTTTGCACTAAAAGTGCTGAAGTAATTTAGTCTGTTCGTGGTGTTGGCCAAATTTTTATAATGGAAATGGGAAAATTTTGGACAGATTTGACTTTCTTTTGATGCCTTTTCAATGCAAAACATCTCGACTTGGATTTAAGATGGACTCGCAACCTATACGTCATGAAGAAGTGAAAGCAATTCATCTTCACAGAACTGGATATCAACTGCCATGTTCAACAAGGTTAGGGTGTGATCTAGGGTCAGTGTCCCTTTGCTGGATCCGTATAAAGGGTTTTGGAATCCTTTACAACAATTTGATGCCTCGTTTTTAAAAAAATTTTTTTTTTTTAAGTTGATTATTTGCACTTTTTAGCACAACAATGATTTGCTGATTATTTTAAATTAAGTACTGACTAACTCTGGAACGACTGCTGAATTCAATTGGCACAATTACTCAAAGAAAAAGAAAAAAACCAGAGCAGGATGCAGGAGTCTCAGCTGGAATGCACTTTTATATGTGAAGCTCAATGATAGATATGACGATACTGTTGTTGTTTTTCCATATAAAAAAAAAAAGATCAATATAAATATTCTGACATTGTATGTAAATGTAAATATCGAATATCATTGTGTAAAGTGATTGCTGAGTACTAAGTGAGTACCGTAGTATTCAAAATAACAACCTGAAAAGTAATTTAAAAGAAAGCTAGAGGAGATAAAAGATTAAAATGTCATGATGGATTACAGCACCGAGGGATAAAAAAAAAAAAAATCACCTGCAGAGGAATAAACGGAAGCAAGCGGACTTGTCTGGATTATTTCGGATTAACTCTACTATAGGGCATCGAGTCTAACTGGAATCTAGAACTGATCCACCTGACTACGCTGAAGTCTGAAATAGCGTGTCCTGAAACTAAGGAGCGTCTGAGGATGTTTTGAATGCTCTCAATTCAAATGTACAGAATTTCAACAAATCATCTAAGGATGGACACTTGGATGTAACCATTATGTTTTCCATGCTCATACTGTACAAGGGTGAAAACACACGTACACAAATGGACCACACACACACACACATACACACAGGGTTGTGTTGTACAAGAAGAATACAAGTAACAACATTACCTAGTTTGAATGTTTTATTTCTCATTGGGAAATAAAATATTGTAAAGCCCACTCTTATCGGGTATGTAACTGTGGCTATATCAACAGCTGAAAGCTCCGTAAATACCTTTTGATATGTCACAAAGTGAAAGAAATTACAATAAGTACCACTGAGCCACAGCTGTTTTAGACAGCAAGGTTGTGCAACTGGTAGGTACATGTTCCCATTGCATGGACACCCCTGGTGACCAAGATAAAGCAGTAAATGAAATGATTCTGTGATGAAATTAATGAATGAATTAATGAATGCATCCACAATTCACTTTCACCCAGGTACCGGCAATGTGACCTACCAGGAGCAGCAAGCCTTCAAGTAAATCCCATAAGGAAGAGACACTTTTAATGGATACTCTTCTTATAGGAAGGGGATATCTGGCCCTACTCTAGGGCAAGGTGATAACGTTCACCACCAGCGTGCCAAGCTCTCAAGAACAGTCTTTGGTCTGAGGACAAGTTAGATCCTAAACGATACCATAGATTGTGTAGACACAACATGAGATGATATATAGACTCATGGAACTTCATGGAAGGCTGCATGGTCAGTTGACTGATTTGCAGAAAATTCAGTGGCCTGACCTTGGGCTTGGTGAAGTCATCATGCCCAATGAGCTAATTGCCAGAGGATGTGGTTCTCCCACTCTTTTTGATGAAGCGTTTGTTAGTTTTTATTGAGTCTTGCACAGGATTTTAAGGAGGGGCCTTAAGGGACTTCAGTACAGGGGGGAATCCCGATCTAGGCTTTTTGGAAAACGAGTAGACAACCCTTTCAGAATGGTACAGAGATGTCATTCAAGCTGGATCCACCATATACAGACTAGCTTCCACCTAGGCAGGTTCGAGAGTTGCTCTTGCATTCAGGAACATTCCTGGACTACTGGTTCAGTCTTGTTTAGGTCTGTATAGGGTTTGCTAAAGAAAGACAGGTTTGAAGGGTTGCACATGTACAGCAGCATGGATTGTGTCAACCACACTTGCCATTAAGCTTTAACCAGGTTGGTGGATAGCCAGACTATATCCTGGCAAAGGTGTTGGCCAACTCCCCATATCTACAGAATTTCTGTAAAGTGTTTGTTTCAGTGCTAGCAGTATAATGGCTAATGTGTTGCCAGTGTATGCCACATGTGATGCAATATCATAACGTTCCCACAAGAACATCATCCATCTGTGTGGCTCAGCCTGACCTGTTTGTAATCCATCATATTAGCTAAAATGTGCGCCCTGGCCCTATCTGTCCATATCCTCCAAAAAAGCTCTCAATAAAACCTTTGCCCTGGAAAATAGTGAATTCCTTTACAAGTAGTGCTGTGCAGAATGGTGCATTAGTGCTGTCAATGACACGTGTTTTGGGATGTTGCTGAGTCAGAGAGCGATAAATAACGCATCGTATGGTGAAAGGAAAACCATATAAACCGCAATAGTGGCATTTAACCACGGTCCACAGCCAGTACTTCATAACCTGAAGTTATGATTCTTAAAATAAATGTAAACATGTTAGTCGTACTTAATTGAACTTCTTAAAGTTGAGCTATCACAGCCACATACTGTAATGCCGCTGGGAGTTGAGCTACTCCTTATGCATATAACTCAATGAAACAAAGAAATTGGTCTCAATGGTCTGCGCATGCTTCACAGTTCCCAGCCCAGGATTTGACCTGGAACTCGAACAAAATGTGTTACAGCAGAAGAAGCTGCTAACAACACAGCTTTCGCATAACATCATAAACACAAGGGATAGCATGCGTCTCATATGTACAAAAAGTAAGGATTTTACCAAACCGAGTTTTCACCGCTACCATAGTAACAATCTATTGAATTAGGAACCCTATCGCCCCCTATTGTAGCAGAGTCAGACATACGGTACTTCGGGCAGTAAATTGATTCCCCCGAGATTTTTGTCACTGCAAAAAATATCTTAACAAGTGAAAATATCTTGAATATAGTTGCATTTATGGATACTTTCTTAAAATAAGATCACAACAAACCAAATATAAGATTATTAAGCTTATTTCTAATCATATTTTACTAAAATAATTTTAAGCAATCATTTCTTGTTCTCTTGGCAAATAGTTTTGTTATTGTTAGAATATTATTTTATTTTTTGAAAGAAAAAAAATCTTTTCCAACAGAACAAGTAGTAACATTTGACCAAAAATAAGTATAATAATTTAATATTTCGCTTGTTGTAAGCCTTAATCTAACTCACTCACTCACTCACTCACTCACTCACGGTCTATACCACTTAATCCTGTATACAGGGTCACAGGGGGCAGGAAGCCTATCCTAGGAGAATAAGGGCACGAGGCGGGGTACACCCTGGACAGGGTGACAATCCATCACAGGACATCCATGTAGACATGCAACTGTGGGCAATTTGGGAACACCAATTAGGAGGAAACCAGATTACCTGGAGGAAACCAAACCAATCACAGAGAGAGCATGCAAACTCCATGCGCACAGACCCAGAGGTGGGAATCGAACCCGGACCCTGGAGGTGCAAGGTGACAGTGCTAGTCTGTAGACACCCTTATTGTAAACCTATTCTAAGAAACTATAGTTTGGCTAGATTCAAGACTATTTCACTCGTTTTGATGTCATTTTTTACAGTCCAATTAAAGGGTCTATAGGATCCATAACAATGTGTATGCAAACATATTGAGTAGGTCTGAAATCCAGCTAACCTGGCAGACCTAATTAGCTAATCATTTAATTAGCTTTCATATGTGGTATAGTAATACCATGAATTTTTGGGTAATAGGAGGGGGAGAGGAGATTGAGCATGATGAGAATAAAACCAAGCTGGAATACGAACGGCAAACTTTTGAACGTAGCCAAATCAATACATATTGGCTCTAAGGAGTGTATTTTTCATTAACTGGAAAAGCACTCATAATGTATAAAACTAATCTCAAAATGACAGACAAGATGAAAGGAGATGGCCGCTACATAGGACAGGATCACTCTGGAAGTAGTAACAAGGTGCTTAGAAGGACTTGAAGGAAAAACCACGAGTGACTGAAAAAAACTGTAGAATGGTAATACAGCACACTGTATCTTTTCAAAATGCGTTGGGAGCAAGTTGCTTTTTTGTGTATTGTAATGAAATACGATGCTGAATACATTAAGGAGGCTATCGATGCTTTTTTTCCGACCAACCCTGACAACACACACACACACCTCCTCATTGTCCTGCGTGATCTGATTATTAAGTGGGACGTATTGACTCAGAGCCACTGTGACTGGGCCAGACCAGAACCAGATCCACTGTATTGGTGTACAATCATGATAACGGGTAGAGGAGGAGGAGGCCGAGCCACTTCACCCCACCCCATCTTTTATTCATCGAATCCATTTCATCAGTTAATCACTAAACCATTTCATTTCTGTTCAACCGAGAACACTGTCGGTTTCCATAATACTCTAGGTATTTACTATATACTCTAGGTTTCTTTGCTTATTAAAAGCTTATGACGCTGTATACACTTTACAGGATTTCATACATGAGCAATACATTTGTAACTAGCGTTGTGGTTTGGCTGAGATTGCCGGGAGAGGAAGGGAAGGTGCTTTAAGGCTCTCCATGTTTCCAGACACAATGGCTCTGCCTCCTTTTTTTCACCATTATTGATCCTGCTCTATGCAGAGTAATATTCAAATCTCACGATGCCATATAAAAGAAGTCTATTTATTATATTATTCTGTTGTATTTTCTCTTTTCTTTTTTGTAAATTTGAATAAAGACCTATGTTTTGAGGTTTTGTGTGTGCGCGTAAATAAATAATTTCTTAAATAAAACCGTTTTTAACCGTCCCTCAATGCGCCCCTCGTTTTTTTTTTTTCCCTTCACTCCCCAGTGTGCATCCTTAGACGTTTTGCATCGGCATGGAGTAATGAGAACCAGCTACTCAGATCGCTTTGGATACACTCCAGGCAATGTCAATGCTGGAAGACTCCAACAGCGAACAGTATGTCCACTCCAATCTCTTTTCTACCAGTCTCTGACAAACACTGAACACAAAGTCGATAATAGAATGGCGAAAGGCATTCAGAAGTTTAAATAAGACAAACATTGACTCGGAGAGCGTAATGGGAGATGGAAATGCGGGTCAAAAGAAATTTAACGTCATCGTTTATTATCTCCATCATATAAATACCGCTTTCACCCTTTGACGCTGATTGATTTGACAGCCTTGTTGCGCAACTCAAATTAGAGCTGACTTATTAAATCAATTCGTACGTGTTGACTTCTGAGTGGGTGGGAGCCAGAAAAGAGATATCAAAATAATAAGAAGGAATTAAAGCACTGCAACCCTTTTAAGATATCAACAATGTCAGTAACAATCAATAAAACGTGTGTGGGTGTGGCCTGACACACAAAATGGAATTGCTGTTATTATTTTCCAATAATACAACAGAATGTAATATAATTGCTCTTCCTCATGATGTATACCACAGCACGTTAAGACAATTACACTTAATCTATCTAGAGTTATAATATATAGTGTGGAACGAATGAAACATGTTTATTCTAGTTATGATTAATGTTAAACTCAGCAGAAAGTTTTGTTTGTCCAAAATTTGTGACAACGCTAATTGGGCAACATTATTGAATTTGAAACACCATCTGTGTTAAATTGTTTCTGAAAGTTTGATTTTATTTTATTTAGTTAGTTATTTTGGCAACTAAACCATCCACCTGTTGCTAATACTAATAAATGTACATACATTGCTTTGTCAAACAACATGAACAACAAAATAATTAATCATAGTATCAAAAAAAATACTAGACAATTACAATTTACCAAACCATTATAAAAAAAAACATTATAAAGCTGTTTTTATAAACCTATATAAATGATTTTTTGATAAACAAAAAAGTATGGTCATTATAAACCCACTGGAAAAAAATTACATCTTAGAAAGTGAGAATTTGTTACATCTCTAAAATTTTATAATATAAAACTACAACTAACCAAACATAAGTTTATTGAGTAATTGAGTATAAGAAATAAATGATTATAATTAGAAAAAAAAATTCCAATAGAACAAAATTTGTAAAAGTTGTTTAGAAATATGTTTAATAATCCCATAAGTTGTAATGATATACAGTATTAAGAAATTGTACATAAATTTGACAAGACATTTTACCTTGCTAAGACTTTGTTTTTTATTTTTGGCAGTGCATGTACAGTACATGATTCGAGATCCGTTCTGTGTTGTGTGAACAACATATTACAGTCCAGTAGTGTAGACACTTATCAAAGCTATATGGGATCCTAGCAATATCATTCACTGTTTTTCCATCTTTGTGGTGTTCAATTTCCAAATCAATACTTCACTGCAAAATATATATACACTACCGTTCAAAAGTTTGGGGTCACTTGCAAATTTCTTTGTTTTTGTTTATTGATTTATTTCCTACATTCTACAACAATACTGGGGATTTCAAAACTATAAAATAACACATA
>JAOVVA010000044.1:20004988-20026271 GCA_028565275.1 Leiocassis micropogon | reverse complement strand
TCCTTGCAAAAGTCTGTGTTTTAAATGGGGTAGAAATTAAGGACTAAATAGGTGGACTATATATTATGGGTGACCCATTGCTGTGGTGTAGAGCAAAAATACAGTTGAAGTCCAAATACTTATGAACCCGACTGTATAACACTTGAGATCATAACACTACAGATTGTTGCAAGTTTTGAAAGGTGCAAATACTTATGCAAACAAACAAACAACAAACAAAAAGGTCAGTTTCAAGGTCAGTTCTTTGAGTCTTTGGAACACTTTCAATAAATAGCCCATGTTCAGATATTTTTATTATTATAATAATAAACTGTGCTAATTCTTTGTAAGTAGGTATTGATTGTTTATATGATCATCTCATTAAGATAATGCAATCTTAATCTAAACGTTATTGAACTTTAAAGTCAGCACCCTAAAAAAAAAAAAAAAAAAAAGGGAAAAACCCTTACTTTAAGTGCATGGGCTGTATTTATAAAACTTGTTCATTTCCGTAATGCTCCTTTACTGAAAGCCTTGGTCCAGCGGTGAGAAATGGAAATTCTCTGTTTAAAGGTTGTGAGCTGTTTAAAATGGAGCTACTTTATCTGTTATAACTGATTTGAATACAAGAACGATGGATGAAGCTGTGGTTCACCAATCAGCCGATTTTAACAATTTGGTTCAAAGAATTTCTGTCTATTAACGATGCGTGAACAAACCATACCATCGAAGATAAAGACAAGACTCTAGGAAAGCATGATAAAACATGGCCTTGATCGATGTGAAAATAGGACAGTTTCTTAAATAGTACAAGCGCTGATGAGCCTTTTTTTTACACACCGCTTCACAGCTTGCTTCAAAGTTCAGTTTTGAATCAATAATGGTCCGGAAGTATTTTTTAAGATTGGACCTTTAGTTCAAGTAGCTTTATTGGTGTGTGGTTTCCTCCTAAGGTCAGTCAGCATATCTTTAGTTTTTATTATGGTTAGCTGGAGGAAAGACTCCTCATACCACGGTATAGAATCATCAGTGACTGCGCCATGGCTTGTCTCATTTATAGTTCTGATACCCTGGTCATTTCGTACAGTACATTCAGGTCGTCAGCTGACTTTATTTTATTGCCACATAATGTTGATCAGATCATAACACTGCCTCCAGAGGCTTGTACGGTGGCCTCTATGCATGATGGGTGCATCGCTTCATGAGCTTCCCTTCTTACCCTGGCGTGCTCATCGCTCTAGTATAGGATCAACCTGAACTCATCATGACCTTTATTTATGCTCCCTAGCAAATTCGAGCCATTTTTTCTGATTTTTTTCGACCACATTTCTTCCATGAAGTTGAGACTACATTTCCAAGTTTTAATAATGTATTAGACAGTTGAAACTAAAGATCTCTTTAGTTTTTGTTTGCGTTATGTCGGCTGAAAATTTGACCCTCCTGGAATGGCGCTTTTTTGGGGGTTTCCTAGTCGATGTTCTCCTTATTTCCTTTTTAGTGTAGATAACAGAGGAATTACTACTTAGAGCACATCATTAGAGCTTAATACTGCATGAGAATGTTTTTTTGTTGATACATTTTTATAAAATTGCTCTTAAGAAATCTTTACAAACTTAGAAAGACTTCTAAGTCGAATTAGAATTATTTTTGTTGTTTTACTCCATTAAATCTGTTGTACACTTTTAGAGCTTTATTAGGCTTTACTCAAGCTTATAAAAAAGCTGACAAGAAATCCTTACCAACTTAGAAATAATAACCACAGTTATATTGTTTCCCTTGCTACTGAATTTAAATAGAACATAACATTAAAGAGATTATAAGTCTTTGTTAGAGGTTATAACAAAAGCTATACCCAGTACTGAGATAAAAAAAAATGTAAACAGAATTATGATGAATTTAATTTAGAATTTTGAAATTATCAAACAAATAATGTATGATGAAATTATGACAAATAACTAAAGCAATCAGAAATCAAGGATAAAGAAATCGGTATGTAGCTATGACATATAAAATTTGTGATTATAGGCTTCATTAAGTTTGTAATGTTTGTTTTGTTTTACACATTGCACATTATAAGCACTATAAAAGGCATTATAAGAGGTATTAGAAAAGCTTCATCCAGCCGAAGGAAGACGAAGCAAATTTAATTGGATATGAATATTTGCTTTGTGCACTTAAAAAAACATTTATTTTACATACATATTATTGTACATATTAAATATTGCACATATGTACATATTAAACCTTTGGTAGATAATACTAAAATTGGTATGTTTAGGTTAAATTTAGAAGTAAAATTAAGTACATTTGCAATTTGTAATTTATTTTAATAAACCAGACCTAATATCAGTAATTGTTTGGATGGATGAAATTACAGGCCTTAGTTTATTAGTTTATTATTAAAGCTTTAAGCGTAGTTATTTGATCTTCTAAATGCTTGCCAGGAATCATAAATCAGATAATCAGATTAAAAACAGATTTATTAGGTTTTTGTTTTCTTTTTATTTGTCTGGCTATTAAGTTTGGATTTTATTAAAATAATTGATTTTTTGTATGTTATTAAAGCGTTCTGAAACATTATGCTTTCATAAACATGCTTAAAAAGCTTTCTAAATTTATGAATATGGGCTGCATAAAGAGATTTTTTTTCTGTTATATATTATAATAAAAACTGTATTACGATGGAATTGCTTTTATAATAGAGCTTAATGAGGAATTATTAAAGTTTATAAAATGCCTACAAGGAATTTAGAAAGTATTAGACATATTTACAATGATTAATGATGATAGTAGAAAGTGTTAAATCTTGCTGTTGAGCTTGGATTGCAGTGGAAGGCTGATCTTCTATTTCTACGACTTTAAATATAATATGTGCATGAGAATGAGCATGAATTAATAAGCCACTTCCTCCCGGTTATATAAAGACGTCCCATATGAGAACACAGTCACAAGCCTTGCTTTAATAAAAGACATGGATTCTCTTTCTCTCTCTCTTTGCAGCTCTGTAACTGTCTTGATGGAGGAATAGGAAGTGAGTGGGCTACGGCTTGTTCCTTTTTTTTCCCCTAGGATAAAATGGTTTTAGGCCCAAAGCCAGGATTAAAAGCCATATCAGAGGCACGTGGTGCTGAGTAGTGTGCAGCCCTGGCTTCAGTTTTCCCATCGATCTTCTCTCCCTCTCTTAGTCTCACGGAGCAAGCATTTCCTGCTGAATGTGTCATTTTGTACTATTTCTGTCTTTGGGAGTTTGTGTCAGGATTCACTTGTGAAAAAAAAGATTGGCTCTTTTTTTGAGAAGAGTGCTTATTTTTTCCTCCTCTGTCTCATTTTCCTTCTATTTTGTGTGTTTTGCAGAGACCTTGCAGTCATCGTGGCATCTATGGCGTACAATACGTGGTTCACCAAGCTGTACTGCAAAGACATGCGCTTAGTAAATATCTCTGTGTTCATACTTGAGAATTTGTTGGAAATATAATAATGAGGGAATATTTATGCATTCAGATTTTTTTTAATTATCAGTGTCCTAACTCTCACATAAATCTGAGATAATAGGGCTAATTTATCAGGTCCAACTTGAAATTTTTATGTTGAAGGTTTGAAGCATTTTCTACTTTAAAAAAAAAAACAGTCGTGTCTTTATTAAGTATACATTCGGGCCACCATGCCAACTGTATTATTAGATTTTAAAAATGCATTTAAAGTGACAGGTACTAGCACGAACAAAACCACAAATACAAGTAATGTATTTAATTTATTTTAAAATAGTTTATAGCTTGATCTATCTAGAACTAACGTGCGTCACTAGTGTAGAGAACTATCTGTTTGATTTAAAACAGATAAGAGCATTTAGTATTAATATTATTTGGGAATCCTGATTGTCTTTTATAAAAATCTATATTTTCTCTCGATTTAAAATTTGTAAGGTTAAGATTTTTTTTATGTAAAAGTTTATACATTTTTAGTATAAACAAGTATATTCTTTAAATTTGAATGATATGTTTTTAAAGGCATATCCTTTGTCTAGTAAGTTTAAAACAAATAAAATAACTTATTACTAAAGATGTACATTTTATTTAATAAAATTTTAAGTTTAAAGTGACATGAGTACAATCAATTTGATATAATTTATATTCTGCAATTTTGACAGACTTTTAAGCTTTATGGACTTTTTTTGATGTGCTTGGGGACATGGCATACAGTATTTACCTAAAATATATAGTTACCGGCGATGCAGGTGAAGTAATTAAAAATTTTCCCTAAAGGACTACTTTCCCTAAAGTAGTACCCAAACTTTCACCGATCAGCCATAACATTATGACCACCTGCCTAATATTGAATAGGTCCCACCTTTTACCACCAAAACTGTAATGACATGCGTGTTCTGACACCTTTTAAAGCAATTAGAGCTACAGCAAATCATATATTGGAACAGACTACATGGGCTAGGCTGTGCTTCACCCTCACTCTGTTGCCAGTTCACAGGCTTTCCTTCCTTGGACCACTTTTAGTATGTCCTAACCACTGCAGCCTGGGAACATCCCACAAGAGCTGCATTTTTGGAGTTGCTCTGACCCAGTTGTCTAGCTGACACAATTTGGCCCTTGTTACAGTAACTACAGTTACTATGTCGCAAGCCAATAGCACACTGATGCACGTGGGGAGTGAAGGCTGGTCCGTTTAGTCTGATCCTACTGTAGCTCTAATTGCTGAAAAGGTTAATGCTGGTTTCCAAAGAAAGGTGACAGAACACACACGTCATCGCTGTTTTGGAGGCACAAACTGACCTACTCAGTATTAAGCTGGTGGTCATAATGTTATGGCTGATCGGTGTATACTCATCAGGGTTGGAAATTATTAACATAAGTACAGTAATATTGTGGTGTGTTTTCAATTTCACCAAGGTAAAATGTATACATACACTTTACTTTACACTTTTTACTCCTTAAATGTTTTTAAACAGACTATAGTTACAACATTTCTTCTTTCATCTAACTAATTATGAAGGACATTCAAGTCAAACCAGAACTTGTGATGGAATTGCTCTTGAACGAAGGTGACATTCATTTACAGAGAATTTCAAGCACAGTATGTGATGAAATCTCAGCCGCAGTAAAACATTTGAATGGTGCAAGTGTTTTAAAGAAGGCCGTCCACAGTCGTTCATATGAAAATTCAGCAAGTGGAATAACAGAAAAACTTGATGCCAACTTGCACAACAGAAGCATCTGTCCGTGGGAACTGTAGACACAGTCAATCATGACGGTATTGGAGTTATTGCCACATCCCTCTCGTGCCAAGCCATTCCCACATGTTTGGGCCATTAAGGGAGCTCCTGGGAGGCCAGCATTTCAGACGTGACGCAAGCAGTCAGATCATGGCTTCGGTACTGCAAAAAACGTTAGATCTTGATGGTATCCATCACTCGTGAAACACTGGGATAAGCGCATTAGTGTAGCAGTGGATTAAAGGGTGAAATATAACTGTGTTCTGGCATTCTGCTCAATTAAAAGTCCCAGTTTGACTTGAACGCCCCATATCCGTGTTTTACCCTAGACAAAATATTCATCTCATGGTCTCAGTTTAGCATCTAATCAAGCTAATCGGTAGCTACCAGTTTATCATTAGTTTTGATATCATTAGTATCTTCTACATGCTACACAAAGTAGCATTGTAGTCCTTTGCTATACCTCAGTACAAGGTTTCAAAATGCTGGAGTAATTAAGGTTGACTACTTACATTTACTTTTGAAAAAAAAACAAAAAACATAAGTTTGGTCTATTTGCTTACATTTACCTTGTATATTTAACAAAATGTGCCTGCTGTCTTTGCTAATTCCTGGGTAGACTAGCATCAGCTAGCATAATCTCTGTAGCTAGGCAGCTAGTCACATTCTACAGTAGCTCATGCTAAATGTTTGTTATTTACATGATAGTTTAGTTGAGTTGGTTTGTTAGCAAATGACATAGCGCTAATCAGGGACAGCGTAGGATTAAAAGATAAATGGTTTTTAAAATGTTTTACATGAAAACCTGACTAACTTTACTTCATCAGGTTAAAAACATTTGTACCTTTTTGTGCTAGATCACTTGATCACATCAACACCACTTATTTAACTTTCGTTTGTCACCTGTTTGCAGTTTTTTACAGTATAAAGGGAAGGAAGATTGAATTTTGTGAAGCTTAATGTAATGCATGGGCCAGATAGCAATAACGTGTGTGTGTGTGTGTGTTGACAGAGCTCTGAGGTAGTGGACCAGGTCCTTCACACCATCAGTAAGTCCAGCAGTCTGGAAGAGCTCACTCTGGAGAACGCCGGCCTTAAAGCGTGAGATGTTATCTCCCTCTCTCTCTCTCTCTCTGTTTTATTTTTCCCTGTCTCAGTCTTTCTGTCTCCCTGCCTGTCTGTTTATTTTTTACCTTTAATCCTGTACACTTCAATTTTTCTGACAGCTTTTTCTTCTTTTTTTTTTTTTTCCTTTTGTTTTTCTCTTGTTATTGCCCGCAGGGATTTTCCTCAGAAAATGGCCGTCGCTCTGTCGGAAAACCCGGCGTCTGTGCTCCACTCCATCAACCTGTCCTACAACACGTTCGACAATCAAGGTGTGATGCCGTGACTGTCACCACGCTCTTTTATCCTTCAACGTCTTTCCTCGTTCTGTTTGTCAGTTAAAGCCTTCTTCATCTAGTAAATGCTAGAGGTTATCGCGTTCGTTTCACCATTTTGACTCTTCTGCCGACGTGCATGGTGTGTGGGGTGTGTGTGTGTGTGTGTGTGTGTGTGTGTGGTGTGTGTACTGCACTCTTGTCTGTGTCAAAATCCCAGCGTCTGCCAGATTCAGTCATGTCACAAACATCAGATGCTATCCATGTGCCTGACATGTTAACAAATGTGTGTGTGTGTGTGTGTTTGTGAGTGTGTTATGTGGTTATTTTTATTCCAGTGACGTCAGCAAACCCACTGCTGTGTCATTCCCCCAAACTCATAAATTCTGTGTCTCTGTGTGTGTGTGTGTGTGTGTTATGCATGGGTGGTTTTGCAGGAGTGTCAATGCTCATCCAGCAGGTGTGTCAGCTCAGCAAAGGCCTCCGTCTGCTCAACCTTTCCAAGACCTCGTTTTCCTCTAAAGGTGTGTGTGTTTTGCACACGCAGGAGCCAGTGCCCCCTGCTGGAACCCTCACACACCCTAACATATGGTTTAAACACAGAATCAACTCAGATAGGCTCATCTAAACCATAATCAGCTCATTTAATTCCATGCAATTTTGTTAAATCATGTACATACAGTAGCCTCTCAGGAAACAATAGTGTAAAACACTTTCATGGTGTTTTGGGGGAAATAATCTCCAGTACCTTTATTTTGTAGTGTGACCTTGAATCCATTGTTAAGTATCCAATTATTAAATGTACCAGAAGCGTTCAAGTCAAACTGGGACTTGTGATGAACTTTCTAGTGAACAAAGGTGTAGAGTCAGTTGACATTTACAGAAGACTTCAAGCACAGTACGATGATGAGAGTCTTAGCTGTAGTAAAACATTTGAATTGTGCAAACGTTTTAAAGGAGGCCATATATCAGCGAACGATGATCCCGGCCAAGGTGGCTCTGAGCCCGCTGCAGTCGGTCATTTGAACGTTTAGCAAGGAACGCCTCATCCTTGAAAATTGACGGATAACTTATCGCCAACTTACGGAAGAGACCCATCTGTCTGTGGGAACTGTACACACAATCACTTGCACATTACAGGAACTCGGCTGGGAGTTATTGCCACGTCCCCCCGCACAGTCCTGACCTTACTGCAAGAGATTTCCACATTAAAGGAGTTCCTGGAAGGCCACTGTTTTAGAATTTCTGGGATAAGTCCATTAGTGTAGCAGGGGATTATATAAGGAAACAAAGTGAGTTTTTACTCTCATAACACAATCAAAAGTCCCGGGTTGACTTGAACAAAAACATTTCAGAAAAAATTTAGTGGTATTGTACTTACCTTTTATTTATATATATATATATATATATATATATATATATATACTTGATTTATCGATAGTTCTTCTGAACTCCATCGCACAACAGATCGATTTGCGTTTCATTCGGCACACTCTTCTCCTTTAAACCCAACATTACGGGTTGTAACCTGACCCGATGATTCAATTAGTCCTTACATTATTGAGAAAATGACTCAGTTGATTAAAGGCTAGGATCCTCTGACAGAGCATAAACAATGATGTCTTAGCATACTGTACACACAATGCTAAAAGCACACCTTTAAACCTTTTCTGATGCCACTCCTTGCTGGATCTGAATCAGATAAGACGATGGATTGGATGGTCTTGTTGGCATTGATAAGGCACGCTCTTTAAGAACGTGTCACACCACTATTGCCTCCATGGCAATGATCCATGATTTGTGGAACGTTGAAAAAGTGGGAAGAAAAGTTGCCGTTCATTTCCAGTATTTAATTTGGGAATATGTAATACAGACACTGATGACACTTCAGTTTCGAAGGCATTAAAACGTTAAATTTAGCAGGGCTTAATTGTTGCTTTCATCATTAGCGCTCCGGAGGGTTCCGGAGAACATTAAGAAAACAAACTCCGTAACTTGAGTCTTTAATCTGAATATAATGCTCCTGGTCTGTTCGTAATGTCTTATACGGTGTCTTGTTAAATATAATTGGCACGCATAAATTCATATCAGTGACTCCAATCTCTGATATACTATTACTTTTTTTCCCCCTCTCTCCTCAGGTGTGAGCTGTTTGTCTCAGGCTCTGTCTTCCAGTGATGATTACTCCAGCTCTCTTCTGCATCTCGACCTGAGCAAGAACCCGGGAATTCTTTCTGGCGAGGATGCTACGGTTAGAGCACACTCGGAGACACATTCACACACCCACACACCAGCACGGCCTTCCAAGCTTTGGGCATACAGTACGTGCAACAAGAGGGAATAGGAACTAAGAATCATTTAGAACCAGGAAGTGATTCTGTTTTTAATCTGTAGCTCAGGCCCGCACACTGAACATCTTCTTTCTCACCTACTGTATATATGTCCATATAGCATAGCATCTCCGCTCTTCTGTGTAGAATCTGTACCTGTTCCTGGCTCAGCCCAACTGCCTGGTGCATTTGGATCTCTCCGGCACAGACTGCGCTGTGGAATCAGTAAGTGTTCCTAATAAAACGCCTCAGACAATTACGACTTAAGAATTGTCATCAAATTCAGCTTACTTTCCAGAATTATATAAGGAATATGAAGATCAGTATGACTGGGTATACTGTAACAGGAAAATAATCAACATTGCGGTTTTAAATGCAACACCACTGAAGAGTTAATGCACTTTTATCTCCTTTCCTCCAGCTGTTCGGGGCTTTACTGCGAGGCTGCTGCACCGATCTCTCCTACCTGAACCTCTCAAAGAACTCCTTCTCTCAGAGGTGAGATGGCTATCAGGAACCGTTTCAGCGGACTTCGGGTTTGCCGATAAATCTCTGTCTGCATGCTGGCGTGGGCCCGTCTCGGAAACAGACCGTAAAAGCACTCTGTGTAATAATATCTCTCTAACAATGTTGGTTAAGACAGAGTGGCCTCCATTAGTCAGCTTTGTGTGTATGTGTATGTGTGTGTATGTGTGTAAGACAGAGAAAAAAGAGCTGCAGGGTGCACCCATACATCAATGCGATGATGTATATCTGCCTGCCGGAACGTCCTCCTGGAACCCAGGACTGCAACAGCATCTTAGTCCTGTAACTGCATTATGAGAAATCCTATGAAAAATTAGAAAGATTTAACCCTTCGATTCCCGAGTTGTTCCGGGTTCTCCATTTTTGTCTCGTTCATTCTGTTAATGATTTAGGAAATGCCTCCTAAGAGAGCTTGTGAAGAGTTTTCAATTTTCTGGTGGATTTACCAATTTTTCAAAGACTCCCATTAAACACGTACACACAGTATTGCGGTGCTTTACATAACTGTTGTTCCTGGGAAACCACTAAATTAGTAAGTCTCAGTAGAAATTCGCCTGTTCCTGAAAGACCTCAGTTATTGTTATTGAGAATATAACTAAAGCCAATGATCCATGAAAACAAGTCTGGGATGAAGGTAACAACCATTACTCTTAGAAGTAGAAGGCTACAGAAGGCTAGGTTTGCCAACTGCTTCCTGATAGCCTGGCCCTTATTTATAATCACTCTTAAAACTGGCACTCAAAGAAGGAAGAGCTATTTCTGAAGTTAATCAAAAGCATTGAGTCACGTCAGGGTCTTGATGGTATATGAGGTCACGAACTGGAGACACATCTGAATGTCAGAAATAGACTAAAAAGTGAATTTTTATAAGACATGCCAACATAAAGTAATTCATATAATATAACGTGTGTCAAAACTTATCCGTACACTTATATTAAACCTTCTTTCGGCCACTCTGGCTTATCAGCGTTTCCGTCCAAGGGCCAGTCTCCCCGGTCACTGCTGTGCAGGTCTGAATGGATGCCCCACTTGTGATGTGTGCAGAAACAACACACACAGAAAAGCATAAGCGTTTGGATATCTGCAAACAATGTTTGGACCGATACTCTGATAAGAAAGGTGAAAATTTCTGGTGACGAGACAAGGATTCATCGCTATGAGCCTGAGAGTAAACGGCAGAGTACCAAACGAAAATATCCTCAATCGCTGACAAAGAAAAAGTGAAAAACTCAAACCATCAGCTGAAAAATTCATCAATGCTTACAGTTTTCTGGGACTCTCAAGGGCCAGTATTGGAACATTATCAGGAAAAAGGTTCAACAATCAACAGTTCTCATTTAGTTCTCATTAAAGATTATGTTACAGACTGATGTTTTTGTCTTTTCTAAAAGTTAGTTAAAATGAAACTGTTTCTATGAAACTAATTCTTCCCCTGCAGTGAAAGAAGGAAAAGTATAAAAATTCATGATGGTATTAAAAAAATATTCTAGAGTCATAGGAAATATTAGAGCAATTCTGTTTCATATTGTATCATAAGAGAACACATGAATATATATATTTTTATCTTTCTATGGTTTCATCCATTATAGAGCATTTTGGAGTGTGCTCGTAGGTAGAACGAGAAGCTGTTGGACTTCTGAGGAAGGCCATTAATATGAAAACATTTCATATGGTAACCTCCTTTTTCCATCTCTCTCTCTCTCTCTCTCTCCATCAGGAAAGTCAAAGAAACTCTGCCCACCGTCCGTCAGTTCTTCTCCTCAGTCTTCAACCTCAGCCATTTCAGCATGGCCTCAGTGAAGATGCCCCCAGATGTGCTCAGGTGACTCGGCACCGCTTACACAGGCTTGCAGCTTCACACCAGATGTGATTCGATTCCTTATGAATGAAATAATAATAACTATGCAAACCCGAGCTGAACAAAGCGTTACAGATTACAGTGCGAATAAAAACCCGAAAGGAAACGTCACATTACTCCATCCTGTCCTAAATTCCCTGCGACTCCTCTCCCACGCCAAATTAGCATACGTAACCGAATCATGCTAGCTCATTTCCATTCTTGTGCTTGCTTACATGTGCTAAAGTATTCTTTTAACTCTGAGAACTCTTGCCTTCTCAGGCTTTGTAACACTATAATTGGTGAAGCATACGTGCCGTGGGATGTTTTTTCCCCCCCGGGGATTAGATTACTAGATTACTTTGTGCATGCCGTGGTTTGTTATGAAACTGCTATATTTCATATCGTTCATGCTTCGACGCAATGCAGATGCAAGTCACGAGCTTCATGATCACCTGGGATTTTCACACTCAACATTATCTAGAGTTGGTTAAAAATAAATAAATAAAATCTAGTTAGGGGTTTCAAGGTGACCGGAAATCTATGTCATCTTAAATAACCAGTCTTTACACCCGTGTTGAACAGAAAAGCATTTGGAAATACATAAAACCTTGTGAGTGGGGGGATGGGCTACCAAAAAGCAGACCAGCATACCTTTTAAACAAACTCTTTTAAATAAATCACATCCAGGATTTATTTTCTTTTACCTTTTTTTTTGTGCTGGTGTAAATTTGTTCTCGTATGACTATAAGGATCTTGTGGATGAGTTCAGCAGCTCGCATCGATTTAAGAAAAACAAAACCAAGGTTTGATTTATTTCCTGCAGTTGTGTTTACAACTTGGAAACGAACCAAGGGCGTCTTTTTTTTAGTTCTGGAATTTTGAAGCTTCAATTCAAATCCCGAATATGTGAAAGCACATTTTTTTTTTAAAAATGCACGTTTGCAAAGAATGTCTATTTAAAAATGAAAGTTTCTACAATAACAGGTCTTTCAGAACATTCAAACGCTTTAAAAGCTGATCCTTAATCTATTTACATACAGTACAATAAAACTGTAAAGTTGGCATGTCTGTACATTGAGGATATTTGCGAAAAAGTAATTTGTGGGGATGGAAAATAGGTAATAGGACACATCCAGATGATTTTTGGAAATCTGTTTGTCTGTTTGTTTGTGCACGCATCATGTAAAAACTACTGGATGAATTTTAAAGAGGTTTTCACAGCTGTATTTGGCTGGGCTTGAGGTAACATATAGGCTTTGTTTCATTGCAATCAGACCACAGGAAGAGAAGATATGTTACTTTGAAATTTAAATGGAAAACGCCCTTATATCATCCAATTTTTTAATACACGCTTATGAGTGTGCAATTGAAATCTGTTTACTAATCACGATCTCATGCCTTCATTCCGCGCACTTCTCTTTAACAAGCAAACATTTTTGTTCAAAGTTAGTAGTCCTGTACATTTTTTAAAAATGCGCTTATGAGTGTGCAATTGCGTTTTCAAATGCACTAGTCAGTTAAAGTATGTTTGACGAATTTGTGATAAATAAACACTTCCAAATTCCAAGCGAATGAAGTTGCTAGTTCGCTCATCTCTTATACAATACGTTCATGCTGTCTAAAAGAGGAATTTGTTTAACGAAGGTCGGTCACAACAGTCAGCTTTTAAACACCGTGGTTTTAATACATCTTGATGCGTGTTCCTTCTCCTTAGGGCTCTCCTTTTGGGACTGTCCTCGAACCCGCACATCGCTGACCTGCACCTGGACATCAGTGGTTGTGAGGTACTTGTGCACACCGACCTTCCCCACTAAAGCTATGGATGTTCAAATACGTCAAGTCTAATGGATCTATTGCTGTCTGGGTGGGAAGAATGCCAGCTCTTCCACCAGCGCTGCCCCGTAGTGTTGCATAAGCAGCAATTTGAGGGGAGATGTCTTGGGTAATGTGCTTGAGAGGAAGCATAACGCCGGTTACTGTTGTTATTTCGGGCGGCTCGGATCAGACGTGGGAGGGAGAGATATAAAAACAGTGGGAGTATAATAACACAGTAATGCCAATGCATGAAAAAAATGCCTTTTTTTAATTTACTTTGATATACAACCGAATGTTTTCTTTTTTTTCTAATTACAGAGAAGCAATTACACATGAGTTATATTTAATTAAAGTTGTATTTAAATTTCAGTTGTTTTTTTTTTGTTTTTACAATAGACATTGTCGCTTAGCGGCTTACAAAAATCCTGGTGTAGAAGCCAGAAACCTCAAACAGTGCCAATTTACAGAAGCAGTATACTGTACATTTTTAGCTAAGGATAATGAAGCATTGTTAATTGGGATTGAATCTGTCCACCGTGTGTGTGTGTGTGTGTGTGTGTGTCCATGTACTGTAGCACAGTGATTAAAAAAATATTGATAAATTCCACCATTTGTTTCACCAGGTTGAAGTCATTCTCAGTGTGATGCGCTTTGAATCCTTTTCTAAAATATTTCTGACATTTGCTCTTTCTTTCCTATTCATCCCTTTCAACCTCTTTTTCTTCGTTATGAGTCATATGAAGCCATTCACGGGCTTCCTTTGAAATCGAGCGCAGCAAATTAATTCTTTACGAGCTCGAGCTAACATTCATCCGGTGGTTTAATATGTATTAATCTTGTTATAGCGTAATATTTTGTTGCATTTTCCTGTCTCTCTCTCTCTCTCAGCTCAGATCAGCAGGAGCAGCAGTGATAAAGGACATATTTCCCCAGGTCTCTTCTGTCAGTACCCTGGATATCTCAGACAATGGTAATGAAGTAACATAGTGTCTTCCCAATACATACGCCAGCAGTCAGTACTACACTATGGGGTTTGGCGGGGTTTCACCAGGGTTTAGCAGTTTGGGTCAGAGCGCCGGGTCAGCCTTGATACAGCTTTTTTGGAACAGATGGGCGTAAGGACTTTGAGTCAAAATGATCAGGAAGGAACCTTGAGAGGAATCAGACTCAACAGGGAATCCATCCTCATTTGGCTGATAACAGATAGTGGGAATTGTTATTCCAGTCAAAAATACTTGTCAAGAAGTCATACCGTGTGTTAGGCGACTGGAAGTGCAATATAACAAGAGATGGAGTCCAGTTCTGTTTGTTGGAATCTTAGCTACAAAGCTGTAGGCTATTCCAGTCTTCCAGTACTGAATAACGATCATGGAAGCAACGATCATGTGAACGTTCTCAGTGATTAATGTGATAATTAGAACAAGGACTATTCATGCAGCAATGTTTTGCCAGTATACTGGACTTCTAATAGATTTTCATTTGAATGCTTGTTATACCATAATACGTAAACTAGGTGCTAATAAAAACTCTGTCTCAGATGCTTAAGAAAAATCTTAGTTGTGTAAAATACTGTACACTCTAGCGATTTGCGTGAGCTGAATGTCCATGCATAACTATTGACATAACTCTCGAGGCTCTTTGTGTATTAACACTGATTCTGATCCTGTGTGTGGTGATTCCTTACAGGCTTTGATGCTGATCTTTACTCGATTATCCCAGTCTTTTCTCGCCACCCCTCCCTCAAGCATCTGCTACTGGGCAAGAATTTCAATGTCAAGGGCAGGTATGGAGCAGATGGCCTAAATGTGCACTAATTGTCTTTGTCTATCGATGCAGAGCTTGGTTTGAGAAACAGTTCCCTTTTGCAGAGTCTGATAAGTAATCAGAACCTACAGATACTAATAGACACTTAAATCCATTTATTAGGCTACAAGCATTACTACCTTGCAAATTGCCCCAAACTTTGGCCATTATACACTTTTTTAAATTTCTTTTAATTCCAGCTTTATAATAGAACAAAAAACTGCTAAATCTGTTAAAAATTAAGTTTTATGATATAAGGGGCGTTCAAGTCAAACCAGGACTTTTGATTGCGTAGAATAACAGAACACAGTTTTATTTCTGTATATAATCCCCTCCTACACTAATGCACTTATTCCAGCGATTGAAGTTTTCACAGTACACTGGAGCCATGATTAGACTGCCTGCATCACGTCTGAAATTCTGGCCTTCCAGTAACTCCTTCAATGCCCCAAACATGTGGAAATGGCTTGGATATGGCTCACAAGTCCCGGTTTAGACATTCAAAAGCCCAAACTTTCACAGTATTTGAAGACTACAGTAAATGTTTCTGAGACTGTGTTTAAGTGTATTTAAGACTGTATATAGTTCACTCATGCAACATCCATTACATAGAGTAGGCATATCATCTCTTCATCTCTATCTCCTTTTCTCTGCAGGTTGCTGGATGAAATCCTACAAAAGCTAGTGCAGTTAGTGCAAGAAGAAGAGTGTGTGAGTGCTCAGAGATACACACACACACACACACATACACATTTACAAACGTTTCCCATGACACACAAAAACAGACTCGTTCATTACACTGCAGCTGAATAATTTATCCTGTTGTCTCTCTCTCTCTCTCTCTCTCTCTCTCTCTGACTCCCCTCTCAATATGTCATTTCATTTTGTCTCATTTAACTTTCTCTCTCACTGCAGATAGCACCGAACTCATTCAGTTTATGCTGTTATCCGTATGCTGATCACACTCTGTGCACACACACCATATACAGTATTTCTAGTGCCCTTTCTCTCACAGTAAATCTTATCCCTCTGTTTGTGTCTCCAGGGTCTGCATACTCTGTCCCTAGCGGACTCCAGACTGCGGTCTCGAGGAACGGTGCTAGTGAACGCACTTGGCAGCAACACATGTCTCAGGAAAGTGGATTTAAGTGGCAATGGTCTGGAGGACACAGGGGCCAGGATGCTGAGCAAAGCCCTGCAGATCAACTCCTCTCTCAGGTACAGTAGAGCTCAAATCTCCACTACGAAGTGATTTATATTTTATTATTCGGCAAAAACCTGTGTGCTTAAATTGCGCATTTAAAATTTTTCAGTGAATGTCATTTTTCTTATTTGTTCTTTGATGAGAACCTGAATCCTTTGTTCAGTTAGAGGACGTTTCAACATTCTCAAACTGGTCGAGAGAGCGTGCCGAATCGTCCCAAATTGAAAATCTTGCCAGTACTTGGTCGCTCGACTCTGAGACATGACATGCCTTAAGGGGTTTTCCCACATCCCTGAACTTTTCGCTAATGTGCTCTGAACTGTCCTGAATCAACCTTCTTGATGTCTCTTATACAGTACACTCTACAAACTAACTATACAGTTAGGTTTAGGTATGAAATAAATAAAAGTTTAGTTTACATGGTTTATATTTAGGCATTTTACCCATGAATTTTAGAATCTAGAGGAGAGTACTATTTAGTACTGCTATTTAGAGTGTACTGCTTACTGCTAGTTTTGCCCCAACACTTGTATGGCACTATTTTACAAGTGCACCAGTTGTGACAGCTCAAAACTGAATGATCCACAAGTTTGTCCACAAAACTGTCAACAAGACATGTGGAATTTGTATAATTTATACAGAGTCAGCAAAAAAAGTATACACACTTCAGGAAAAGAAAAATAGGTTGATGTATATTATATTAATATAATATTAGTAATATTATTTCTTTTTTGTTTGTTTGTTTGTTTGTTTGTTTGTTTTTTTAGAGGTAGCACTCTTTTACTGTTTAGAGGCTTTGCTTTCAAATATGTATGTTATAGGCGAAATGTTTTGAATATCAAAAAGTCTTCTAATACGATTGATGAAGATTTGTCTTAAGATCATTTAAGCCAAATTTAGTCAAGATTGAACAAAAAAGTTTTGTTTTAAGTTTAATAAATAATCTAAAAATGGCAGAAAATTCAATGTCAGGTAATGCCTTGAAAAATTAAGTTTCTTTCCACATACACATACATTATTAAATATTATTAAAGTTATAAATGTACTTTGACCCTTGACCCAATCATAGCGTTAAGACAATAGTTTTTTTTTATTAAGGAATGATCAGATGTGTTAGAGGAAAAAATCAATAATGAAGTATTGTGGTATTGAGTTTAATGTTAAAATAGTGTCCCTGAAGTCAAAGTTAAGTCATGTCTCAGTAATTTTATATAATATAGACATGTATATGTTCCGTTCCCCATATGTCATAGCAATGTGCCAATGTTTATGAATTAATTCTTTAAAGAATGACTCGTCATGCTTTTTCTCTAATTAAAATTCTATATAATGCTGTGGAAAGTCCATGAATAAAACGTTAATTGCAGTTATTATTGCATTAATGATGCTACAGTACTGTATTAACTGTTATCGTCTTACCAGGTTCTTTTTTCTTTATTGTTGTTAACCAAGCAGAATAATGGATCGTGTCATGTTACTGAGGAGCCACAAAGTACAAACTGCTCTAAAAATTATCCTCTGTTTCTTAAATTGTATTAAATGGGATTGATTTGAAATCAGAACCCAGTGGACGAGATATCAGGTAACACAGCGTAGAACTGCAGTATAAATACATGCAAGAGTTCACAAAGGACAAACTAAGGGGTGCTTATAGTCCAGCTAATGCGACATTGAGTAATTAGACCAAAGGAGCTGAAGCAGCAGGAGAGACCGGCTAGCAGACGGAACACGAATCATATCCTCGAACACAAAGCAAAATAAAGCTGTTGAATGAGTGTCAGAAGGAGGACTGTTGGGGAATCGGAAATGTTGAGGAAATTTCTCGACTGCAAGACTGGCCTTGGAGCAGAAGAAGACATCACATCCTAAAACTCAACTATAAATGCACTATTGATTTATTATTTTGTAAAAATGAGTTTTAGTGACTGGTTTTAGTAAGTAATAATGGTAAGGTGTGGGGTGACATTTATTTAGCTCTAGTTTGTACTGTAATCTCAGGACTTTTTGAGCAACATGAAGTTTTCCTCCACAGCAAAGTCTTCAATACTGTATGAACCAAGCTGTATTTTCGCTTGTTTAATTAAAAGCAAGAGAAATAAATAGTCAAACATAAACATAACTTGTTTTGGTATTCCACACCCATAAATGTAACTGTAAATGGATATTAAAAAAAAAACAAAAAACAAATAGGCCAAAAAACATGCTGCGGTCTAAAAGGGTCAAAACAACAGGATGTTAAAATAATCGACAGTAATTAAACTTTGTCAGGTCAAAGCATCATTAATTATTTTCTTATAACAGTGTTTTTTTTTTTTTTTGCTTGTTTCTTACTTAACAGATGTAATTGCACCATTATCTTACTCTTATTTGTTTTTAGGAGCGTGACATGGGATCGCAACAATACCACAGCTGTTGGGTTTCAGGATGTAGCACGCGCTATGGAGCAGTAAGCCGCTCACTCAGACACACACACACACACACACACACACACACACACATAGACACATAGACACACTTCCACTCTACAGTACACTCTATGACTCAGTTATTTGTTCCCTCTTTTAAATGGAACTTTCTAATACCAGTCACTTGACCTTGGATCCTCATTTAGCGCTGTGTAGTCACTGTATCTGGGCAAGTCCTCACAATTGAAGAGGGAGCGTGCAAAAAAAAAAAAAAAGCGAGCTGTCGAAGATCCAAGGGTCTTTTTTAATGGCACATTGGGAATATTTTCATCTATTTCTGCTGCTTTATAGATACATGGTTCTCTCTCTCTCTCTCTCTTTTTCTCTCATCCCTCAGTAATTTCACTCTGCACTGCATGCCCCTACCACTGAGCGATGTTACACAGGCGTACCGCAGTTCCCCCGAGAAGACAGAACAGGCAATGACAAAGGTGAGCAAGCGGAAAATGAACGAAAACAGATTAACAGGAACAGGCATGAAACACTCGGATGCTCACCTCCAGTCCTACAGTCGGATGGAAATGTAAATCATGATGGCAGGGTGTTGCCGAAAATTAAGATATTATACAGTTTCCCACTAGAGAAATGATTATATTTCAAGAGTGTATAAACATTTCTGCAGCACCACACACACACACACACACACACAAATAGTTTCAAACACAGCAGGGTTGTTATGCAATCTCTCGTCGACACACTGCAATCCGATCCACTAACTCAGCACCCTGTGTCTCTGCCGCTTCCTGCTGTATACAGTGTCATGGCTCCGCCCACTCTCCCAGACCTCGCTCAGTCCTCAGAGCAGATTGATGCGAACAGTATGAGAGAATTGGAGAAATACACATATACAGACAAGAGCATATTAAAACCAGTTCACGTGTCTAATTATGTATCCCGGACATTTAGCCGATTCAAAGATTTATTATTTATTATTATTTATTATAATTTATCTAATTATTTATTATTTAAAAATAAGATTCTTTTTGTTACACATTCGTCATGTTTTTTACTAAAACTGTGTGAGATTTCCAAATTCACAGTGCTGGATGGAATGATCATAGACTGAGAGATAGATAGTGTTGTGATAAGCATGAACAGATCACGAATGCACATTAATGTACTGGCTTGTTCTTTTCCTTCCTTTTCTTTCTCCTTTCTTCCTGCATGTCTTTCTCTCTTTTCATTCCTTTCCTTACTATCTTTATTTCTTGTTTCCTTTTTCTTTCTTTTCTTTGTTTTTTTTTTACCTTTTTTTTTTTTTTTTTACTTTTTTTCCCTTCCTCACTTGCTACTCATACTATTTCAGCTTCTCTTTCTGCCCATCTTCCTTTCTTCATTCATTCCTTCCTTCTTTCCTTTCATTCTTCCTTTTTCTCGTCCTTCTACTTCCTTTCCTTCCTTTTCATTCTGCCCTTCCTTCTTCCTTTCATCATTTGTTCATTCAATCTGTCCTTTTCTCCTTCCCTACTCCCTACTTTCCTTCCATCCTTAATTCTCCCACTCTTTCATTTCTTTCAGTAAGTTCTTCCCTTCTTTCCTTCTTCGGTTATTTATTTCTGTTTTTTTCTTTTTTCTTACTTTCGCCATTCTTATTTCCTTTCTTCTGTCCTTCCTCCCTCAGTTCATTCCTTCCTTCCTCTCACTTTTTTCTTGTTTTCTTTATTTGTCTTCATTCATTCCTTTCCTTACTATCTTCATTTGTTTACTTGTTTCCTTATCCTTTGTTTTTTATCCTTTATTTACTTTATGTTCCCTTTCAGCTTCTCATCCTGCCCTTTGTTTTTTCCCCCCCATGTTTCTTCCTTATATCCCTTTCCTTCCTTCCTTCTTTTCACACTTCCTTCCTTTTCCCATTTTTCTGCATTCTTCTCCCTTTCCTTCCTTCCTTTTTATTCTGCCCTTCCTTCCTTCATTTATTTTTACTTCCCCCTTACTTTTTTCCTTCTTCCTTTATTTATTTGTTCATAACTTCATTTAATCCGTCTTTTTCTCCTTCCTTCCTTCCTTCCTTCCTTCCATTCTTTCTTTATTCTCCCACTCTTTCTTTCCTTTCATTCCCTTCAGTAAGTTCTTCTCTGGTTTCCTGGTTGTTGGTTCTTTATTTCAGCTTTTTCTTTTTTCTTACTTTCACCATTCTTCTTTCCTTTCTTCTGTCCATCCTTTCTCAGTTCATTCCGTCCATCCTTTCACTTTTTCTTGTTTTCATTCCCTTCCTTACTATATTCATTTGTTTACTTGTTTCTTTATTTCTTTCCTTTTTTAAATTATTTTTCTTTACTTTGTTCCCTTTCAGCTTCTCCTCATGCCCTTTGTTTTCTTTTCCCATGTTTCTTCCTTGTATTCCCTTCCTTCTTTTCCACCCTTCTTCCCTTTTTTTCCCTCATTCTTCTCCCCTTCATTCCTTCATTTATTTTTTATTTCCTTTTTCCTTTATTGATTTGTTCATTCCTTCATTCATTCAATCCTTCCCTTTTTCATTCGCTTACTTCTTCTCTCCCATCCTTCCTTAATTCTCTCCACTCTTTCTTTCCTTTCATTCCTTTCAGTAAGTTGCTACCCTTGTTCGCTTCTTTGTTTCTTTATTTCTGCTTTTAATTCACCATTCTTCTTGCCCTTTTATCTTTCTTTTATGGTTTTTCTCATTGTTTCTTTACTCTAATCTTCCATTGCTCACCTTCTGCTCATACTCTTCCTCAACTTCCCTTCCAGCATATATATA
>JAOVVA010000044.1:19991615-20004888 GCA_028565275.1 Leiocassis micropogon | reverse complement strand
GTGTGTCAGGTGACCCTGATGTGTGTTTGTGTGTTTGTGTGTCTGATGTGTGTGTGTGTGTGTGTGTGTCTGCAGGTCAGCGTGCGTCAGGTGACCCTGACGTGTGTCTGCAGAAGCAGCTGGAGCGTTTTGAGTGGCAGCTGAGGATTTTAAAGGAGGCCAATGGGAACCCGGAGAGGGCGGAGCTACTGAAAGACCACGCCCACGAAGACGTGTGCGCCCTCGTCCTGAGCATCCTCAATAAGGTGAGCGACCATCTTTAAAAAGTGCAAACATTATTAAACATAAACTTAATGTTTAACACGTATAGAGAGAAGCAAGAAACCACCAGAGAAACAAATGTCAAAATAATAAAAGTTCCAAATAAGTTTAAAGGTTCGAGGGGTCCATAGCACTCAGAGAACCCAAACAAAGTCTCCTTCACCCTTCAGTCAGTGGCTCTGAGGCTGAGATACAGGCCATGCGTGCCAGGGTAGCCTTGGGTCTTGTGACGGGGCCAAGCATATTGACTGGGCTGATTGAGCCTGGGAGCTGGGACCGGACCCGGGCTTGGCAGGGTGACTGGGTCAGAACTGGGCCGAGACTTCGCAAGCGAGCCGTAGTTCTTATTATTAAATACAAGCTCTACTTTTAAAGGTGACTTTGAAAAGTTGTAAAAGATACTTATCTTGATTGTCCTAGCATTAAAATAGGCTCATTTCCATACGACTGCAACGCTTATCTGAACATCATTGTCAGTGTCAAACACGCGGTTTATAACTCCCATTCTCTCTGTGTCTCCCCGTGTCTTCCTCTCCTTTTTCCATCTGTCAGATCCAGCGGGCATTGTTAAGAAACAACCAGACTCAGCGTTTCTCTCAGAAACAGGCTCTCCGGCTGCATCAGGGTCTGGTGACTAGCACTGCGGAGCAGGTACTCTCTCACCACGCTGACAGTCAGCTGATGCAATCAGCAGGAAAAGGTTGCAGAGAATTGAGCTTATTAGCAAATATAACCATGACTGGAAGACAGGCACGACTGTTAATGTCTGATAAGCTGTGAATACAGAGTTGGAAAGGCAGTGCTTGCTCGTAGGCATGCGTAGCTGTTGTTTGTCAGTGCAGAAGAGAAAAACTGATGTCTGTGTGTATGATTTATCACTAAATGTTGGTTGTGATTTTGTGTAGGACATCGGGCTAAATGACTAACGATGGGGCAAAAATCCCAAACTACAGTGTATTATATTTTTATTCTATTTAAGGGTCCAAGCATCAACAGTCCATATCCACCCGTTAGCGATTGTACTGTACATTTTCATCATCATCATTATTATTATTATTATTATTATTATTATTATTATTATTATTATACGCCTGACCAAAAAAAACAAAAAAAACTGCACACTCTAAGATTTCATTAACTGCCCTGGGCCTTTCATTATATTGCACAGTAGTGGTGGCGAATTCATGTATGAAAATCATTCCTCATGCTTCTTTTATAACTGGATGAGTCCTGGATAATACCACCAGGCAAGAAAAATGGTCATTCAGTACATTCACGATGTCAGCTATTGCTGTATAACGTTGCTGAGTCCAGACCTGAGCAACTGAAGCAGCCCCAGATCATAACACTGCATCTACAGTAGAGGCTTGTACAGTGGACACTATGCGTGATGGGTGCCCTTACCCTGATCGCTCTGAGATAGGGTGAGTCATTAGACCTGCAAAGTCCAATCTTTATTTTTATTTTTCTGATTTAGTCTCACTAACAAACGGGGCACTGGTGGCTCAGTGGTAGGTGTTTCACCTGCCATGTGGAAGGCCTAGGTTCAAAACCCAGCCACTGGATTCAGTTCTGGTCCCAAACCCGGATAAAATGGGGGGGGTTGCGTCAGGAAGGGAATCCAGCATAAAAACGGATGGTCCGCTGTGGCGACACCTTGCAGCTGAAAGACCAACAACAACAAAAAGTCTCAATAACAAATGGCTATACAGCTATTTAATCCAAATCCTCAAATTGTATATGTGGAAATTCTCTTATTTTCACTATTAAATATAGCCTTCATTGCTATTGTCAGTTTTTTTTTTTTTTTTACTATTCATCGTTATTATTTAGCATTTAAGTGATCTCTAGTCCTGATTTGTTTTGTTTTTTCTGACCACATTTCTTCTACAACGTTGACTGTTTAATGTTCACAGTACTTAAAAGTAAAAAAAATGAGTTGGGCAGCTCTTAACCCAATTCCCGTAATCTCCTTCGTGGTCTTCGATACGTGATGCAGGACAATAATTTGATCTTTCTTAAGTGGCGACTTTTTTTTTTTTTTTTTGGCTGGGCAGTGTCCTTCCACGACAGGACTCTATGGCAGTCCAGAGAACACTTTGTACACACAAAATTCTGCACATCAATAGAAGACATTTTTATCAACCTTGATTGAAGTACACTCAAACTTCTTAGTGCTATAGTACCAATAGGGCATAAAATAGAAAAAAAACAAAAAAACATCTGGAACACGATGTCCTAGAAGCACGAAAACACTTAAATCTAATTCATTAGGTCAAACTACATAGGTTCATTAGATTAGACACCATGATGTTTACAGTATATTCGCCACCACCACCATGTCAACATTTAATCTATAATTTACGTAATCTTTCTGGCTTACATGGTGCACATTTTACACAACATGAGTCAGCTATAGAACAATATGCTGTTGTTTAAAACAAGATATACTGTAAGGAGATGTATGTTTTGCATTCATGGAAGGAGTCTGCAGTATCAGTACTCTGGAAAGGTTCGTACACATCATAATTACCGAATTCAATTCCATAATATTAATGCTAACTATAAACGTTATGATCTGTTTATTGATAAATAAGAAAGTATAATCATTGGCATTAAGGAATAATTTACCGACTCCGTGTTCCGTCTGTTGTAGGTGATGGACCGCTTGTCCGTGCGTGTCCAGCAGCAGGTATGCGTATTAAGAGCAGCAGGTGAGGGAGAGGACCTACAAGCTGCCAGACAAGTTCTGAAGGAGGCCAGGAGCTCTCGCGCTGTGAGTCTTGTGAGATGATAAATGACTCCAGCGAGCATCGGTTTGTAGTTTGTGGCTGATTTGTAATACCCGCCGTCTCCGTTTGCTCCTAGCTGTACCCTTCTCTGTGCGAGCTGGCTCATGTGCTCTCCGTAGACGGGCCAGTTAGACAGAAACTGGAGTCTCTGACTGGAGAACTGGCTAAAGCTGCTGACAAAGAGCTACAAGTGAGCTTCCCTTTGACAAAACTGTCACAAAATCATTCTCATTAGAGATTCTGATGTGGTTTTTAACAGGCATTTAACCTGGAAAAATCCTCGAACCTTGGACTTCACGTGTTAATTATAATGATGAATATACTGGGTGGATTTTGTTGTTTTAGGTGATCGTGGACTCCATGGTTTCCCTGTGTCGGGAACTGTGTCCCCTGTCCTCGGCCGCAGCAGAGCACGGTTCTCCTCCTCTCTCTTCGATCTCGGAGCGCGTGTCCATCCCTCGCTCTGCGATCCGCACTGCGCTGATGGAGAGAGCAGCCCAGGACATCAACCAAGCCCTGGAGTAAGAGACGCGGCATCCGTCCTATTCTGCATTAATAAATGAATCCATTAGCGTGGACATTGAAACGCGTTGTGTCACTTTGCGTACAGTAGTTGTGTTTGCAGTGACATTACCAATGGTGAACTCTTTCTCTCTCAGAGAAGTCAAGATGTCTGTGATTTCCTATCTCACCAACTCCGTAGTGGACCAGATCCTTCAAGAGCTCTATGCCACTCACAAGACACTGGTAAGATAAAGATAAGATGAAGAGACTTGTAGTGATACAACGAAATTTGTAATATTTGCAGCAATAATGAACATAAAGAATAAACTAATGAATAAACACAAGATAATTGCACTAAAATATAACAAATATTGTATAACACTAGATACAGTGGAATGTGGTACTACATGAAGCAGTAACTATTCTCATCAGGGTTGCCAGGTTTTAGTGCAAACATGTACATCTACAAACGAAAAAAATAATAAAAACAACAACACAAAAGACCTGAAACTAATAAAAATAATGAGCACTGGAAAATGGAAAGCCGGTTCACCATGGTGTGTGCACATTGCTATGTATGACATCAGCTTGTTTGGCCATAATTCAGTTTTCCTTTTTTGTTAAATTTTTCTTGGTCTGGTAAAAAAAAATAAAAAAATAAAAAATCACTGCTGATTTGCTGATGCACGTTATAATGAAACATGCGATAAATCAGGTAATTTGTTTCATGGACAATAATTGTTACAGTATATACAGTGCTGTGAAAAAGTATTTGCACCCCATCTCTTCTTGCTTCATATTTGCCACACTTGACCAATGATTTAATTTTAATATTACCCAAAGATAACCCGAGTAATTTTGTCCCACTCTTCTGTGCAGAATTGTTTTAACTCTCTGGTTAAATGGACCTTAGATGTTGTTCTTTGTTTTTTTTTTTTTTTATGGGCTCCTGGATGAGTCGTCATTGTCCACTTGGGATACTTTTGGTAGGATGTCCACTCCAGGGAAGGTTTATCACTGTTCCAAGTTTTCCCCATTTCCCGGAGGCCCAAAGCCTTAGAAATGGCTTGTAACCCTTTCCAGACTGATATGTCATGACATGATGTGTTGAATTTTGAGAGATCTTTTAGCTTGGGGTGGGGGGCAATTACTTTCTTTGCACATAGTTTGGACAGATTTTTATTTTTTTTTTCATTTTTAATAAATGACATCATCATTTAAAAACTGTGTTTTGTATTTACGCTGGTTATGTCTGAGTGGTATTACACTTTATGTGATGATCTGAATCATTTGTTACTGTACAAATATGCAAGAAAAAAAAAACAGGAACTGGCAAATACTTTTTCACAGCACTGTAAGTAATACTTAAATGCATTCAAGTATGTGCACCATGACATTTATAATATTTCCTTGCCAAATCAGGTTTCTATGCTCAAGAAATGTAGACAGATCGTAGCCCTTACAACACTCCACCATTCATTCCTATGTGACTTTAGCTTCAGCAAGTGGCTCGCGTGAGGCGACCGGACGACAGCGCCATGTTCCGTCACACGCTGCGACTCGCTGACCCCATCGACATCCCCGAGGACGACTTCAGCATCAGCATTGTAAGGGAACGTCTCCACATTCCATAGGCTGAGAGACGGATGCTCTGTTAAACCGGGAGAAATACGATTCCTATGTACTTCCAGTAGAAGTGGCTTCATACAGTATTGTTGTTTATTGTTAGAAACAGATTTAATATCCATTACAGAAAATGAGCACTGCCTAAATCATTTAAAAAAAAATAAAAAAAGGCCACATGGTTGTGCCATCTGCTTTGAGGGTTTCGATACGTTTGACGTGTGTAAAGTGTTGTGTTTTTCTTTTTTTTTTCTCTCTCATCCACTCCGGTCTGTGCTCAGGATACGATCGCCATAAAGAAGCGCAGCTCCAGGACACGGCGCATCCGGCCCGTCTCCACCAGGCTGAGTGAGTCACGCTTGCCAGCTGCCTCCAGCACATTTAGACACGTTTGAGTCAGTAGCTATACAGTTCACAGAGGAGGAAAAAAAAGAGTGTTAAAGAATATGAAGGATCTCAGCAGTGACTCAGCGTTTCTGCCCTGATTCTGCTCTTTCACACATACAGTAGCTCTCTGTAGTCACACAGCGCTGTGCATTCTGGGATGCTTTTCTGATCACCCTGGGTTGACTTACTGTACGAGGTGTTTAGTTATGGACCAGGTGAAAAGATGATAAAGAAATTGGAGGCTTCAATACTCTCATCTCCCTCAACCTTTGTTTTTTTTTCTTTCTTCCAGGTCAAGCCGATGAACCCACCTTGTCCCCTTCACTCTCGGGACCTCGTTCGTCTGCTACGCTCTCTCGCATCGCCTCTTGGGACAATCTGTTCAGCTTGCCTACCCAAGGTGCGCCTCTGCGCCACATAACCCACATCAGACCACGCCCACCGAGGAGGCATAGACCTGGACACACCCCTCCAGATACGGTATCTGTAGAGTATATCTTTTTTTTTTTTTATCCCTGATATTTTTTCATTATTTAACAAAAAATGAAGTCATTAATTAAATTAATTAAAGTGAGCTGTGAGCACAGCAGATGATTTCACAATGAGCTCATACTGGAAAATGCAAAATCACAAGATCCGCTGAATCCAGTGCTAAAAAAGAGGATGAAGTCGTCGTTTTAAATGAAACCAAATGTGCACTGACTGTGATAATTACAACAGAACTATTTGTGAAGAAACACATAATTGGTGCTAATTAACTGGCATCGTGATCTGTAGTGATTTCTGTTGAGGGTTCGGCACACGCGTAATCCGCGAATTAATGAGAAATACAGTTATACTGCTACTGTATGGCAGTATATAGCAAAAAGCAAAAAACTCACATAAATACAGTACTGTGCAAAAGTATTGAGCCAGCCCTCATTTCTTCATATTAAAGAAAATTAAATGATGAAATTAAAAGAGATGGGAGCACATGTTTTACTGCAACAGGCTGAAAAGTGCCTAAAGATGCACTTTAAAAACTGGTTGTTTACGTCACAATCTCAGCAGCGACCTCATTTCCCCTCTCGTCTGTTCCACCCATTCAGCATCAGCAGTATACTAATCACCGGCCTGATCATCTCATCACCTGCACCTGTTTCTCACTGGTTTATGCCTTAAGATAATTTTTTTTTTAGGCTTTAATTGTTCATAGGTCTATGTGTGGCTTAGCAAACAAAACAAAAAAAACATACCTGGACTGAAAATGAGAGACAAAAAAGGCCTTCAGGAAGCCTGGAGAACTATTCCTCAAGACTACATTAAAAACTTTCCCTTTCTCATGGGTTGCCAGATCATGCAGTCAAAATCTCCTCTAGAAGTACTGAGAGCCTTCCCAAGGCATTTTTATTATAACCTAAGATAATTACTGGGAAACTGGACACTGGAACAATGTAAACTCTGATTAGCCGTCTCAGATTGGAAATGAAACAGTTAGACAAATCTATCACACCTCTGATTGACTGATTTTGCCACAATAATTTTTCAGTCACTATACTGTAGTTTAGTGGAAGTAGGGTCATTGTCAGAGTTTTGTGAACTGCTGAAACTCTATTTAAGACTATTAGCTTTGCCAATCAGATACACTGCCCAGCCAAAAATTTATAAATAAATAACTAAACAAACAGTTAATATCCTTCCATTAATTCATACGGTTCAGCTGGCACCAAGCTGTTTATCTCTAACTGATGCTGTGATTAGCTTCGCATTTCTTAAACGACTATGTCTATATATGACGTATGCTGTGGTCGGGGCGAAGATGTTACTCTGTTTCAGAAGGGTCAAATTATTGTCCCGCATCAGGCAAAGAAAACAACTAAGGAGTTTGAAACTACTAAAATTAATGGTTAAGAAGTGTCCATTATTATAACCTGCAAGGATAGTTGGGGAACCATCAACTTCGAGGAAGAAATGCGGTCTGAAAAACATCCTGTATGAGCATGATGGGAGATATCTTAAACGTTTGAAATGTAAAAAACAAACAAACAAACAAAAACAACAGGAGAAATAACAACTTGTTTAATACTGAAAGTAAGAACACTCATGGGATTGGGACTAAACAGCTGTGTGGCCTTAAACGTATCAGTGTGGCTACTTTCCTAGAGAGCATAAATAACAGACTGTGGAGTATTGGATAAAGGTCATGATGTCTCCAGATCCCATAGTGCTACCGTACAGGCCTGTGGGAGCGGTGGTATGGGCCGGGGTTGGTTGGGTCTGGCCTTAGCTCGACGACCTGAATATATACTGAATGACCAGGTTTTTCCATCAATGGATTTTTCCTTCCCTGATGGCATATTACGTATAAGATGTCAGGCTCAAACTGTAAAAGAGTGTGACGTGTGACATCGATCTCACCCACAGAGTCCAGCCCTTAACCACATTGAGAATCTTTGGGATGTGCTGAAAAAGTGCTTACGCAGCGGTCTGACTCTCCTCTCATCAATACAAGCTCTTGGAGAGAAATGAATGCGACTGGTGACAGACAGAAATAAATGTGCCATTAAATAATCTTAAGGAAACGATGCTCCTGCAATAAAATATATAAAAGTATGCAATTTTGTTGTTGTTGTTGTTGTTTTTGGCCGGGCAGTGTACTGTACTGTATAGTGCTGCATTAATCCATTTTTTATTCTTGACTTTTCACCAAGATAACTAAAATGTACATTAAAGTATCTATCTATCTATCTATTGACACAGGATACCTCAAATAACCTCAAAGTTTTGATGCTGCTTTCTGAGTTACAGTCTTATGCAAAAGTTTGTGTACCCCTTGATAAATAACAGATTTTGGTGATTTTTTTTTATTGAAAAGATGTTAACATAGTCTCTCTTCGAAGTGGAAAAAATGCACAATATTTTCAGCAAACATTGATGCATAGTTACTGCTTATGCCGAAAACTGAATAAAAATTAAAAGATTATGATGGCACTGTGAAAAAGTTTGGGCGCCCTAAGACTTCCAGAGTCTCAAAGATTCCTTTTACAAGGTTTCAGACCTTAATCAGCTCATTAGGTCTGATACATGGCAACAGCTGTCATTAGAAAATGCCAATTTCAAAGCTTTACAAACCTTGTGACACACTCGCAGACACTCAACAACCATGGGTTCCTCAAAGCAGCTGTGTAAGACTGTGAGTTATTGATGAGTTATTGATGCCCACAATGCAGGAGAAGGCTACAAGAAGATAGTCTGTTATTTATCAAGGGGTGCCCAAACTTTTGCATAAGACTGTATTTGATTTATCTAAAACTTAAAAGGCTGTAGGATGCATTTCCTCTGATGCCTCTGGCAGATCCCGTTTACTTTGCTAATCAAATTAATCTATAAACTAAACAAAGGCACGTCTTTGCCTTGACAAGATGCAGGACTCTTCAAACATTATCTCATCCACAATTATCTGCAGGATCACACGTAAAACATCCACAGGAATCGAAACTAAGCAGACGCGCGCGTTGTCGCGATTCTGATCGGTTTCCGTCTGTCTTGCAGCATTCCACTGAGAACGGCGGCGTGACCCTGTTGGATGATGGACTCCCTGATTTCTTCACCAAGAGGGTCTTACCGGACAGGTCCTTCATACGTCTGCATTAACACTTAAGAGATAATATTGAGAACCTCTGTGTAGTCAAAAACAAATTTCCGAACCCCTCTGACGTCTTTGTCTGTGTTACAGTCAGGTGTCCTCTCACCACGCCCAGTCTCTGAGGGCGAAGAAGAGGCACAACGTGCTGTCTATCTTCACGGGATTCAGGAAGAACCGTCTCTCCGCGTCCTATCAAGAGGCCGAGCCCGCGGCCCAGGGGGAAGTCTGCGGGGATGAATGTCGCACCAAGTATGTTTTTTTTTTCCTTCCCTCTCAAATCATCTAGACAAGCATCTCGTCGTTTTGCTACATACAATATGCGGTATGTGGGTTGTCTCCTCTTATTTTTCATACTGCTGCGTCCTCGTCTCTCATCTGTCATTTCTGAGAAATATCATCCAGTCGTGCTACTTATATCAGATCAATAGAGGATATGAAAGAAGCTGGAGGCAAGCCGTAAAGGCAGGACTTTATTATTCTACCGTATATAAATCATTCAGGCACATTTAGAGAAATGTTCATAAAGCGATATCGAACAGAAGAGGCCACTTTACAGAAATCAAGGTCTATTTTTATGCGCCTCGTGAGCGAGCCGGAGGTTCAAGTGGCGAGGAAAAACTCCCTGAAAGCACAAGAGGACAGTTGAGTGCCGGCACACACAGACACTTTACAGGTGAAGCGTGAGAGAGAGTGAGAGAGGTGCGGATGATGCAGATTCTGGTGATCCTACCGTGGTTTAAATAGGTGTAGAGTGTAGAGAGCAGGGTGCTGGCAGGACGAGCTATAACAACATAACCAGGAGAGAGAGAGAGGCAGAAGGTAACACAGGCATGGTGCCACCCTGGGACATCAGGATCCAGCAGATCCACCATCAACATGATACTGAAGGGTGGTAATTGTTTCACTATAAATAGCTGAAGATGTTTTGGATATTGTTTCTTGCTCGTGAGGATGAAGGAGCATCTGTCAAAGCGAACAAAATGTTTCCTTTTGTCTTCTTCATTCACGCTCCGAGAGAAAAAAAAACAAAACAACAACTGGTAGACAGATATAGAACAGGATGTTGCTATTCACTCCTACAAAGCTGTGTGCCTTATTTTACTCCAGGAACTTTTCTTTTTATTCAATTATTATTATTTGTTACCTTGGCTTTATGACAGCCCGTGTAAGAACCTCTACAACTATTAAGCATTATTACGACAGTTCTGTTTCTTCTTTTTTTTTTTATTTCTGATTCATTATAAAAAAAAATTCTTTTTGGTCTAAACAGCAGATATAGGAATCACCAGGGACCACCCGATACAATGTCATCACGATACCCAGGCGCAAGTTCGTTTTGTATTGCCATTCTGTTTGTATCATGATTTTATAAATATCCCGATTCAATTTAACTTTTTTTTTTTTTTTTGGTTTACATACCAGTCTAAACAAACCTAGCAAATAATTCGGTCCAACCACATGGGATGCATAGGATTATAGAATATACAATATACAATTTAGCAACACAAATGCAAGCATATATAAATTAAAAGTTCAGTTAAAAAAAATCAATTTTGGACTCAGCGTGGTGATACATGAATAGCCACACAAAAAAATCACTATGCATCACTTAAACGATGTTTCACACACACACACACACCACCCACTCCATGCCATCTCTACTAAAAAGGGAAGGTTGGCAGTCAATCTAAACTGGGAAAGAAAATATAACCATTTGTGTTCTTTTTTAGAAAGGGTTCTAAAGTAGAACTGATTCTCCGAAACCAGGAGAAATTATGTAATAACAATAGAAATAATTTGTCTGTGATTCCTCGTGCTCCCAGAGCCACACTTTCACAATTTGAGTCCTGAAAGATATGTCTGTTTCATCAGGGAAGAAAACCTCCATAAATGTGATAGCCCGGTCATTCAGTACATTCAGGTCATCAGCTGACTTTATATTATTTCCACATAACGTTGCTGAGTCTAGACCTGAGCAACTGGACCAAGCCCAGATCATAACACTGTCTCCAGAGGCTTGTACAGTGCACACTATGATGCACTGTATGAGTGATCACTTCACGTGCTTCCCTTCTCATCCTGACGCCTCCATCCATCTGAAATCGGGTCAGTCTGGACTCATCAGACCACCTGACCTTTTTCATTGATCCAAAGTCCAATCTTTATTCTCCCTGGCACAGTCAAGGCCCTCACTAACAAGTGGCTTTCTTATGGGCACACAGCCCAATCCTGTGAGTTCTCATCACATTGTGTGTGTGTGTGTGTGTGTATGTGTTTATAGAAATGCTCGTATCTTTACTATTAAACATAGCTCTGGTTTTTACTGGTTGTTGATTCCTTTACATGCAACTTCACCAAGTTTTCAAGTGATCTTCATCCATGATTTTTTTTTTCTGACCACATTTCTCCCACAAACTTGACGGTTCAGCAATCAGTACAGGTTTTGATACTGTGTTAAACGGTTCTTAACCCAGTTAAAGTTAAAAAAAAATAATAATAAATTATGATGTAATAATAAAAAATAATATTTTGATATTTTGTGTGTTCTTTGTTCAGTTGTTTTCCCCCCCTTTCTTAATCCTGTTTTTTTGCCTGCTTTCCCAGCACTGGTATAGAGAACCTGTACTCTGTGATCCAGCGCCCTAAGGATTACCGGAGGGCAAAGTCACAGAGAGAGGAAGCCAGTAGCAGCCCGGGAGAGGAAAAACCGCCACAGATCTCAGGTCGAATGTGTCACGGCATACCCCTGCCGGGGATGAGGGCGGTGAGCCCTTCTGTCCCACAAAGACAAGTATGGTCCAGCTGATAAAAACTTTATTTATACATTATATTATAGCACAGCTTTCTTGATTAGTACTAGTTGCTGGTATTGTTTCCAATTCTTTTACCATTGTATTGTACAATCTTATATCTATATGAGTTTTTTTTTTTTTTTTTCATAACCTGATGGCTACCTTCTTCTCTCTTCCTCATCAGTCATCCGAATACAGCGAAGTGTTCGTCTCCTCAGACGTCCCCGGACTCGCAAACAGAGACAATAAAGGGGAGAAAGCTCCTCAAGACGAGTCACGTGTCCAGGGTTCAAACTCATTCTGGGCTCAACTGGACGAGGAAGTGACGGCGAAGTCGCAGCAGAGACCCGAGCCTCCTCCTCAGAGCAGCAAGCCGAAACTGGGGAACGTGAGACACCTGGAGGTTAACTCTGGTACTGCTGGTGGATTGATAATAATAATAATAATAATAATAATAATAATAATAATAATGTATAGTAGTTTTACCCACACATTAAGACATGTCCATGTTAGAAAAACAGTCATTGATGCTCAGAATAAGAATTCAACCCAAGTATACAGTATAATAGTATAAGACTTTAGGTGTAACAATGATTTATGTTCTTACTCTTTTGGTCCATTGGTGCTTCTTTAACTTTATGATATTTTAGCAGAGGATGGTGAAGAAGAAAGAAATGCGGTCGACGATAAAGGGGACTTTCAGACTGAGGAGACGCAAAAAGCAGAAGGACCAACTTCCCCTATCTCGGAAAAGGTGTATAGCATGCATTAACGAGTCCATGTCCATGTTAGTGCAGAAATAAACTACATACTCATTGTGTCTGTGTTTGTGCATTGATCTTGTTCAGTGTTAATTGAAGTCTTCGTAACTGGTTCGTAAATGATCGATTCATATTAGTTTTAAATGTCATTTCATAGCTAGATCATTCGCCTGAGAACTCTTCAGCTGAGACTCAAGCTCCGCGTCCCCTCACCAAGCCGAGAAACCAACTGGTAGATTTCCCCGTCAGTCAAGGTAACTTCAGTTCAGATGGTTTCTATCTGTGTCCAGAGTTCGTGTTGAAGCTATAGAGTTAGTAAAAAAAAAAAAAAAAAATCCATGATTTTTAATATAAAAAAATTAACCCATGTTTTCATAAGCAGAGGTGGAAAAAAATTAAGAAAATATGCATAATAGGGGTCTCCGAGTGGCGCAGTGGTAAAGCGCTCGCTCTATCATCCGGGAGTCGCAGGTTCGAACCCCGGGTGATGCTGTTTACCTCTCACAGCCGGAGACACAGAGAGAGCTG
>JAOVVA010000044.1:19954821-19968206 GCA_028565275.1 Leiocassis micropogon | reverse complement strand
AATTCTAAATGAGAAAATTTACACAAAAATGTGATTTTTTTTTTTTACATAAAAAAAAATTGTGCTATTTCTGGCAAGACCTGAGTTTATATAAATTCATGTCAACATTGATTGACTTGAATTGTAAATAGTGGAACGTTTGTCATAAAATAGAGTATATGCACACTGTATAGTTACACTGCTATTATATCTACTTGTAAAAACTCCATGAGACAATAATATAAATCAGAAAATATTTTTTTCAGGTATAGTTAGTGATGAGTTACTGTGAGTATTTAATTTCATAAATATACAATAAACTTAATTGCATAAAAATCTAAATCACGATATGGGCTACTGCGATTGTTTAATTGCAAAAAGGCTGCAATTTATTATACTGTAGCTAATGTACATGTAATTACAAATCTATGTAGAGTTTTCAGTCATTATTTTTTGATGAATAACTTTTAAGGTGCTTAATAAATATTAGCTAACATCCACTTAAAGAGATAATTTGTGCTGCTATTTGCCGTTAGCCTAGACGAATACGATTGAATACAAAACAGTACTTTTGATCATTTTCATTTCACAGTTTAAATTGCAAATCTCAATATGTGTCAAAATAATCGCAAAAAAAATTTTTACAGTCCAATTAACGGCAGAAATGCTTATGAAGGGATCTAGGCACGATACCGTGGCAAAAAAGCGATAAATACCTTCGGACATAACAATAAAGGGATTAATAAGTACGATGCGTCATGCGTAATTAATAATGTGAACCTTAGGGGGAAACACTCATTTGGTTGTTGTCACATTGGATTCGTTTTCTAGAAACACTCCAGCCCTTCATGATTTATTCCTGATTTAATGGCTGTAAAGTGAATCGCACGAGTCTGATGATCAATCTGTTGTTTATTTTGTAGATGAAGGATATTTGCGAAGGGTGACGGTAGATGATGAGGACAGCTCCATCCTGGTGTATGACAACTGGAAGCAGGTGAGTCATATAAACGGCATAAACACGTACACGATTAGATTCGTCCTGATTGCGAAGTGTGTGTTAACAGCATTAACAGTGACGCTCGTCGACTCATGTTTGTTATGTTTGACACCGTCACTCATGCAGTATTCATGCGGACCGGACCGAGAGAAGCTGACAAATTCTGCGTTAGAACAGAACATCGCAGATGTCTAAGACTCAAAGACTCTCGAGCAGATTGAATTAAATGCTGCTTTGAGCACCATATTGAAGTGTTGGAGCTGTTTTCGAACCTGTCGTAGATTTTCACCAAACAAGGGACCTGAGTCGAGGAGGTTTTAATGCATCCTTGTAAAAAAAAAAAAAAAAAAAAAAAAAGGATTGAAAGAGAGGAGAAGCCGTTTTACTACAGTACCCCGAGGCTGCAGCGAGTCTTTTTTTTTTTTTTCTTTTAGAAGGGATTGTTTTCTTCGTTTCCCTCTCCTCTAATTTGTTCCACTTATGCTACAGAGAATGGAGCCGGGAGCCATTACCACATTTATATCTCGGCGAAATCAGGAAGGGTCGGACTCAAGCCAAAGACAACTAATTACATCCTGGCAGGCTTTAAAGCAAGCTTCCTGACTTCAGAATTTGAAGTTCGGGAGCGGTGAATGCGGCGCCTGCTAATCAAGAACATGAAATGCTGATGTATTTCACACTTTAGTGAAGTGTTGCGTAATTATAATAGTCTAAATACAGGTGTACATCTGATGCTGAATGGATCGTCTATTATTCTGAGAAATACGGAAATTCCAAGTCCTCCGGTTTCCCTTTCCAATCAGAGCCTTCATGCTTTTGTTTCGTTCCAGGCAATCTGTTCGTTGAGAGAAAAACACAACCGCTCCAGTTCACTACACGTCCTTACATTTACACCAAATTCACCTGACGAGGACCTTAATGATTATTATAATTGATTAAGAAGCAGAAAAACACGACACAGAACATGCTGTTCTAGGACAATAAACAGAGGCAGGTGGTCAGAGCTGAAGCAGAGCGTCGAACATGCAGACGTGTTTTATTCCTCTTCAGTTCCCAACAGGCCATCGGATTGGACGAAAGGCTTTAGACGAGTGGTGATAATGGGCAGTAACAGAAATGGGAAGTTAAATTATATGTATCGCTTCGCACCCAGGTGGTCTACAGTCGTTAATTACACTAGCGTTCGGTCGTACGGTCTGCAGGACCGAGGAGAGAGCAGATGCCGGCCAAAAACCGCATTCAAAACCAGTCACAGAAGCACTTTCATCAAGGAAACACATCCAATAATGTTATGTACAGTAATAAACCACATAAAAAAAAACACTTTGATGCCATAATAATTGCTTCTAAGTCGCCTCTGAACCATCCGTATTTTTTTTATCCTTTGTCTCTCTAACATAAGGCTGAATTCCAAATCGCTCTCCAACCCCTGATCAAGTGATCACCCCTACTTGGTGTGTGTGTGTGTGAGTGTGTGTGTGTGAGAGACAATGGATTATAAAGAGAAACTTTTACAGAGATTTACAGAAGTGTCCACCACCTCCATGGTTTATTACACTAACTGTAGGTCGCTAACTGTCAGTCTCGCCACTGACTCCGCCAGTCACGGGTTAGTTAGTTCCACCAGGTGTGGAAGAGGAATTGGACACGACTAAAATTAGGGAGAAAATCGGGGGGAAAAAAATTGCAGCTTGTTACAAAGAAAACTGAAAGTCGCGAGGACTTTCTTCAACGTTCAAAAAACTTTTGGGATATCGGAGATTCCTTGTATAAATGTTAAAGGTCCCATATTTTTTAGGTCTCAGAGCTTTCCCATGTCTGTTAATGCGAGCTCAAATGCAGCTGTTCCACTCCTCCTCCTCATTTTAGTTTCTCTGTTAACATGGACCCTAATAATCTACTAATAATCAAAGTAATAGCTCAATCTGAATAAAAAAAACATACACAATGTGAACACTTACTCTGAAAATGAGATGAGAAGGGTTAAGGTGCACACCTTTGATAATCTGTTCAATAGATTACAGAAATATATATCCATGTAAACACTCGATCTGATCACTCCTTTCTTGTCAGAATAAATCTATTCTTTCTGCACGTTTGCCCCACATGGGGGTAATAAGTTTCCCAAAGAGAGATTTTGCTTCAATTCCCAATAAGTAAACTCCGTGAGAACGACTCTCTCCCACCTGCTGGAAGGAGCACTGATTGGCTCACATTTCAAAAATAGTAAAGGATCTAACTAATCATAGCTGAGGCTGAATTCTTGCAGCCAATCAAAACACAGAAGGCGGGATTTTATCATCAAAGACCTAAACTTAACATTGGAGAAAAAATACTTTCTCTTCTTCTTCTTCTTCTTTTGATATATTCCTATAACCAGTCTGCGCATGTCTGTGGGATTATAATCTTATTACATGCTTTGGTCACTTTTTGTTTCAGCATCCATGTAAAAATGAAGTTAGTTGCTTGGTTTCAGTCAATTTGAAGAAATATTGTCTATTTAAATATAGCTGGTGTCGATGTAAATGAGCTCCTGCAAAGCCCAGCCCTTTTAAGACAACAACAGAGTTGAGCAACATTCCATCGTTCAACGCGACGGGCTCTTCTTTTATGAGGTCACATGAGGGGGAAAAATCTAATCAAGATGTTTAAACCCTAAGCAATATGCAAAAAATGCAACAAAAATAAAAAGGCTTTTTATTTTTTTCTCAATTTTTTGTTTATATGTACACACATTTTGCATGATACACAACCTTTAAATAAAGATCGCCGTAAAGAAAATGTCAACAAATCAACAGCTAAATCTTTCTTTTTTATTAAGGCTGCACTAGACAATATTATTGATTTATTTCTAATAGAAATTATCTGGAAAATATATCTAAATGTTTAAAAAATAATAGTTTAGGCAATTGTCTTAGAACATGTATATCATGTACCTGAAACAGCACAATTCTGGAATGTTTGTTCGAATTCCGATTGGCCTCTTATCAATCATTTTATAGACACGCCCCCGATACCAAGTCACATCCGTGCGAATCATCACGAGCACACGGCCCAGGTTTAAAGATTTGTGACTCCGCTTCCTAGCAGCTGAATATCCGAGTTGGCGTGAGAGTTTTGTCATGACGATCCTTACAAACACTAACTCTAGTTAATTCTAGTTGAACAGTCTAGTTTTTGTGTACATTGGTTGAAATGGGAAATAAAAAAATTGAAGATAGAATTCACCAGCGCTGTGAAATAGGTGTAAATAATGCTTCAGTACCTCAGTGATCCTCGTGCATTTTATTAGGACAGGAAGAGATAAAACAACACCTGTTCAGGCGTATTCCCTTCGGAGGGAATAAAAAAAACCTGATTGGCCAGGGGTCAGAAAAGGCTGTGTGTGTATGTGTGTGTGTGTGTGTGTGTGTGTGTGTGTGTGTGGCCTCAAGAGGCCACGTTTTAAAGAGATTACACAGGAGCTGATGGATGAGGCCATAAATAATTGCTGCCTTAGCAGAGCATTAAGGAATAACCCCATTACCTGAACCTGTGTGTTCCTGTTTGGATTATTTGCTGTTAAAAGGGATCTCTGCGTCAGCTCAATAGTGAATAACGCTGTCGTTAGCCGCTACGACTGCTGTCACGTCCATGTGCATGAGGCAGCATGATTCGTCTTCCAGCGGGCCTCTGTTAGTGCTCAGTGTACTGTAGTTCCCGTTTCTGACCACTAAATGCATCAAGAACTCCATGAAGCTTAATGAGGTCCCGGGTTTAATGAGGTCCCGCGATAGTACATCTAGATACAGCGGCTAACTCAGCGGAACATTAGCTCATATCGTTACTGCAACTTTATATCCAGCTTCCATTGCTGATTAAGTTTCAATCGCTTATTAGACTGCACTCAAGAATTCAATGGATATTTTGTTAACCTTGTATTAAACTTCATATTAATCACCGAATCAATTTTTCTCTTAATGAAAATTATACAAGGCACATTCATGAATTAGGACAAATTACTTTAAAGTGGCTTTAAATGATACAGTGGAGTACCTCGGCATATGAATTTAATCCGTTCCAGAGGTGAGTTCTTCAAGCGAGAATTTGATGCGGAACGCATTTTCCCGTAGGAAATAATAAAGTAAATGCAGATAATCCGTTCCAGCCATGCAAAACACTATAATTATATTTCTGTGTATATAAACAATCAAAACATTAAGAATAGACATTAAACCCCACTTAACTTTCATTTACGATTTCTCTTGGCACCGGTTGAACTGAAAGTGCATTCTTGCGATCCTTGGTGCTATGTTTTTGCAAAATCTTTCACAAAATGCAAAAAAACCCACAAGATATATGTAACCTTGCTTTGTTTGGGTTTCCACTGACCCAAACAAGTTTTAAATGATTTCCGGACGTACGTGCGACTTGGCTGGTTTAGTTCAGTTTACTTCGTATGCCAAGGCAAATTTCTTGCTAAATTTTAGTTCTCAAGCTGAAAATTCGTATACTGAGATACCACTGTATTGCCTAATTCAAGGGTGTTCAAGTTAAGTCGGTTGTGACAGCGATTGACGTTTGACAGTGATTCAAACATTTGAATGGTGCAAACGTGTTACACAAGTCCGTACATCCATAAATGACGATCCCGGCCGAGGTGGCTCGAAACCCACTGCGCTCATTCTCGTTAACATACAACGAGTGAAATGATTGATCCTTAAAAATGAACAGATAACTTGTCACAAACTTGTGGAAGAGATGCATCTGTTCGGGGGAAATGTACACACAATCATTCACCAACACCACTTGGGAGTTATTGCCACATCCCCATATAGTCCTGTCCTTGTTCCAAACGATTTCCATATGTTTGGGCCATTGATGGAGTTCTTGGGAGGCCAGTGTTTCAGACACGATGCAAGCACTAGAAAAACGACGGGATAATTGCATTAATGTAGCAGTATAATGGATTATATAGAGAAATAAAGCGAGTTTTAACTTTCATAACTGTTTTTTGTTCTCGATCTGCAGAATCAAAAGTCCAGCTTTGACTTGAACATCCCTAATACAAAGAAAAGCTGTATTACCAAAACCAAAGTCTGAAAGAAAATTTTAGTTCAGGTTACATAAAACTTTACTAAACATTGATAAATGGGCCCAATATGCCTGTCAGTTTTTTTTTGTTTTTTTTTCTCAGAAAGTGCTAGTAAGATTGAATGGCTGCAAGTTTTGGATATACTGCAGGGTTGAGAATGAGCAATGACTGGACCTGCTCTCTTTTTGTCTCGTTATTCTTTTCCCATCCGCCCCTCAATCCATGTAACAGCATGCCAATACCCTACCACCCACTCAAGGGTAACATTTGCCAAAGACGTATAATGAACTGTAAATACAAGATACATGCAAATAGCCTTTTCCACTAGAAAGAAATATATTTAGGAATTGTATCTCTTATGTACAAACAGTAGTCATCATCTTACAGATCCACAATGGAAAAATAGAAATGGTAAATTGAAATGACTTCAAACTTCAAAGCCGATGACTTTCAAAGAAGAAGCGTATAAATCAATTCGGTATATTCCGGGTATTAAGTCGATGTTTCAGCAGGTACTTTTTCCCCTTCAATCGTGTTTTCATTAAGGTAAAGGAATTCAATGAGATTGAGATTTCTTGTGCTTGTTTTGTTCCGAGACGATGCACTTAGCCTAAGATAATTGCGTACGTCGTGCTCAGCAATCATATCATCAATAGGACAAGTTACACTGGCTGCTGTACAGATCTCAAGAACCAGTCAGTGATTTCTCCTGGGGTCATGTGAGTCGTACATAATCACCTGTAATTTAAAATGACAGCACCACAGCTCTGTAGTAGTCTTTGATGCAACTAGCACAAAAGTTGTTCTATGACGGCTGAAAATCTTCTTCAGTGGTTTGAAATAATGTGAGGCTCCCCAGCATGGGTGTTTTTTCACGATGACGTTAGTTTGGCAATATTACTAACATTGGCAGTAGGTCGTTTTTGAAGGTTAGAATTACTGGACGAAATGACGTCGGAACAACATTGTCTACATGACGATGGTTTGCCCCTAACACAATGTTTTAAAAAACAATATTAAAACCATACCAGGGGTTTAAGTGGGACTCGAGCTCAGGTCTCAGAACCGCGTGCCTACCACTGGACCACTAGGGAGCATGCTGTTGGTGCAAGTAAATGCGTGGACATAATAACAAGCTTTAAAACACTTCATTACACTATAATAATTGGTCCCAAGCCTGGATAAAACGGTAGTGCGACCCCTTGCCGGGAGCAGCCAGAAGAACAACAAGAACATTACATTACATTACGGTAATTCTGCAGCTAAGATGCACCCCAAAGAAAATGGACCAGAAAGGTGACGTTACAACACTAAGAGATGCGTTCCGTGAGATATACTGTACGTGCTGTGTGCGGGAAGCTGTTTGGTCCATCCTGATCTCCAATCAGAATTCGAAACCCTTTTAGAAACTTAAGGGAACGTGGATGTTAATCTGCATAAAGGTCCCAAATAAAGTTATTTATTTTTATAAAAAATAAAGCAATATAAATCATTGTTATAGTTTTGAAGGTGTCTTTGCAACATTGACCTAATGTTCGGGTCATTGATTCAACGTTGTGTCAGCGTCATTTTCATCAAAGTCATTCTAACTTTCAAAAACGTTATCCTACAGCATTTTTGTTACAAACAAATTACAACGGTCATCTAACGTTGGGGTTCCTGCTAGCTCCTGTTTAAATATCGCAAGTGATTCGCACCTCAGGAAATGAGACAATGGGCAATAGGGATCATTCAGATAATTGAAGTAAAAAACTCATTTCCCAGTTGAAAATTTGGCTTACAAAATTAAAAAAAAGGGGTTTACATTGTGTGGAAATCTAGAAGAATATTTTAGTTTAGGAAATCATATATATATGTGTATCCATACATCTAGGGACCATCGTAGTCCAACTAGGGACAGTAGAGACCAATGGCGACCATTGTACTGTATTTATTCCTATTCGTACAATTGTGGTAGGACCTTCGGTCAACATTCGCATGCGCATTCACACATTACAGGCAATTTGGAAATATCAATTAGACTAATCTGCATGTCTTTGGACTGTGGGACGAAACCGGAGTACCCAGAGGAAACCCACCAAACATGGGGAGAACATGCAAACGCCATGCACACAGACCTGACGTGGGAATCGAACCCGGGACTTGGAGGTGCAAGACAACCGTGCCAACCACTAATCTACTGTGCCGTGCTTGCACTTTTGGCAACCCCCTTGAATTAAAGTTGAAAGTCGTGACTTGTCTCACATCTTGTGCGTTTCATTTCATTTCACATTCAACGTGGTTGTGAACAGGGACCAAATGCCCCCCAAAAAACCTATCTTTGTGCCAATATTTATGGATCTGACCTTATGAAGTGCTCACACATTCATTTAAATTATGGATTCGAGCTCTTTCTTTTGGAGCGCCACGTTTAATGTCAATTCAAACGCTTTTGCTGTCTAATCAGTTGGATGTGGCAAAGAATTACTGTCCAATTACAGACAGCCTCCACTGTACATATATCGTGCAAATCTTGATTGCCTAAAGCATCAATTCCTGTCATCAGTGATCTGAATTTAATTTGGTTTCCAAAGACTTGGAATGCAAACTGATTGGAGGCAGCAAATTATTAACAGAAGACAATTCTGCTGTCCAATTAGGTTAATAACATAAAGTTGGGCTTTAAAAAAAAAAAAAAAAACTGAAAAGATAAAGAAAGCAAGAAAAACTCATAATGAGAAAATATGACTTGAAGTGAAATATTTGCATACTAGACACCTACCCGCTAGAATCCTGTACTACTATCCTATACTAGAATCCTATTCAGGAAAGCACGCACACGTCAGCCCATAGTCACAGTACGGTTTATACACGAGCACTCATGCATATGCAGATGTATACGCTGCACTTTCATGCCTAGCTCTTTTGCATTCTCAGCATGATAGACGCACTTGCTCCTCTCCCCACAAACACACACACACACACTGCGTGCAGTAGACTGCTTTATTCTCCTGGAGGTTTGAAATGCACTTGACAGCAGGTAGTAGGCACGTAGCAGCAGAATGCTTTTAATAAGTCATCCAGTTTCCTAAAATAGACCTTACACGTGTTAGAGCCCGTGCCGTGTGTGCATCAGCCACCGGTACTGGTTTGCATTTGTCCTTTAGTCTGGCGCACAAATTGGAAACCTGTCCTACCTTCACCTGGGCTAACGATTCTGCTCTATTATTCAGTGGCTGCCTGAATCCTGAAACCTACAGTAGCTCCAACTATAAATACGGCACCTTACACGAGAACTGTCCTGAAAGTTGCAATAGTTCATTAGAAGGGATGTTGTTTAATGTTTTCACAGTGTGATAACCCGGTCTGCAAACATCACAGTTTAATCATATAATTATTTTAATTAATAATAAAAAAAATCTACACATTCCTTGAAACCCCTCCAGTGCATTTCTCTGTCAAACAAGCAGTTTCAGTGTCTGTAGCTAAAAAACGTCAAAAAGATGGATTCCATTGACTGATATGGAGCTAAGGATAAACCCCTTATGTTGGATATACTGTACCATGGTGTGAAAAACATCACACACACATCAAACATAAGTGTTTGCCCCCTTGCTGATTTCTTTTTTTTTTTTGCAGGTTTGTCACACTTTAATGTTTCAGATCATCATACAAAAAAATCATACAGTCAAAGATAACACAAGTAAACACATCATGCAGGTTTTAAATGAAGGTATTTATTATTAAGTGCAAACAAAATCCAACACTACATAGACCTGGGTGAAAAAAGGTGTTTGCCCCTCCTGTTAAAACATAACTTAACTCCTGAGTTCAATTTCTCTCGCCACGCCCAGGCCTGATTACCGCCACACCTGTTCACAATCAAGAAATCACTTAACTAGGACCTGCCTGACAAAGCGAAGTAGACCGGAAGATCCTCAAAAGCTAGACATCATATAGATATTTCACACATCTGTTCTTTACTTCATTACCTTTTATTAGAGGATACTTTATACTTTTGCTCTGCTCGCAAAACAGAAATGATCTGTCCTTTTACTTAACTACATTTCCGCGTGCCGTTGTGTTACATAACTATGGTGGTGTGTATGATTTAAAGTGTGAATTTCGCCTCCTGCCGACTATTATGCTATATTATTATTATATTATAATTGTATGACTTGCCTTTTCTTTTGAGAAACGTCTAAAAATGTAACAGGTGTTTGGAATCATAAGCGGAGCTGGTTGCAGGCAGCGACTGAACAGTGTAGCACGATCACAATTGGGAAGCAGAGAGAGAGAATTTATTTATTTTTGCTATGAAAAAGGCTAATACAAGCCATGTACATTTGATAATTAAGTGAATCTGAAGGTGAGAACGTCTGCATTTCTACTCAGGTACACAAGTACATGGGGGACTTGTACTTTTGCTTGAGTAATATTTGCCCTTTGGAATCTCTACTTTAACTCAGGTACAGGATTTGTACATTAGTTTGATATATACAGTACTGTGCAAAAGTCTTAGGCACCATATGATATGCTGTACCAATTTTGTCTGCATATCATGTCTGCATAATTATGTACAAAATCTTTCAGTATTTCCATATATTACTTAAAAATTAACAAATAAACAACATTACAGGAGAATATATGCATTCATCCAGAAGAACTCATATTCTCCAGCAAACTCAGTAAAACCTAACAGCTGTTTTCTTATAAAACTGCACAAATCTGTGTCGAAAACTCCTGATTTTAAGCAATGAATTTTCACTCCAAATTTTGAATGTTTATTTTATTACTCTTGATTTCTCTTTATAGAAGTTTCTTTTATGCAGCAATGTTTTCAAAAGCATCTTTTGCTTGTGCCATATTTTTGTACGTCCCCAAGACTTTTGCACAGAACTATAAGTAACACAGATAACAGTTAGGTTTTACTGAGCTTGCTGTACATTTTGGGTGCCTATATAGTGCCATCACTAGACATCATACAACAATACAATGTCCAGAAAGAGAAAGCTGAAAACCATCAGAAGAGCGAAAGCAATGAAAAGATTGATTAGAAAGCGATGGATGACGGGTGTAGCAGGATGACGAGTAACCACTCTGCTGTCCATATCATACAGCTAGACCTATAATCACATTTCCAAACAATAGCCGATCCAAAATACACAATGCACAAATAAGGAGGTTCATGACATAATCTGAGGTTAATGTGTTACAGATAAATCAAGCGTACAGCTCGAGCTATTAGATTTGAACTCAGTGAAATGTAAATAACACACGGCACGATAACTATATTTGTTTTAATTTTTTTTCTTTTCTTATCTATCTAACCGGACATCCATAAATTCTCTCTCTGCCACGCACACACACACACACACACACACACACACACACCCTCGCCTCCTCTTTTCATTGCAACACACTCTTAAGAGTCACAAACTTCGGGATATATATATATATATATATACAGATAAGTCAGTAAATTCAAGTAAAATCACACAAAACTCAAAAGATGTGAGGGAGTAATTTCTAAATCATACAAGGTCCCCAGATAATAATACTTATCCCATGCCAATAGTATAAAAGTTTTATTTTCTTTCAGGCATAAAAATGGAACAGGTCTTTACTCAGTAATCAATGAGACTATTAGCCAACTACTGTACATTAGCAAGATGCATCAGTGAACATTAAGTCACCAGCTCTGTCTGGCTTTTTCATGCCCGTCTCGCCTTTTATTCTTTTATGCATGACAGACTTTCAGGCCTCTCTTCTCCACCGATGTAGCCGTTTTATTATCTGATGCCTCCAACTCCCTCACCAGCTCCTGTGTTGCTGCTGTAACCTTTAAAACACCCGGAGAAGTTAATCTGTGCATCCATTGTTTAGTCTTTTATTTTTGCCCACTCCAGCTTTGCCAAATAACAGCCCCAAAATGACGACATAACTGTACGAAAATAAATAAACAGTTCCCACAAATCTCTGCTTTGTTTACAGTTCTACCCTTGGTCCAGACAAAACAATGAACGTGCATTAAAAAAGACAGGTGCGTGAGAAGTGTGTGTGTGTGTGTGTGTGTGTGTGTGTGTGCGCACTGCTCTGGAAAGCATTCTGTTGTCACACCAGTTCCAGCCTAAATTCACTTACAGGCTGTTACAAAGTGCTGAAACAGGAGACTTCTTTCCTAATTGTTAAGTAATGTATTTCCTCACAGAGTGTTTTCTTTTTTTTTTTTATAAGGAATTGGATATACTCAAGCACATTAATATAAACCGCTACAGTCAGAGCTGCTATTATAGAAAATCAATCCTCACTTCCTTATGTACTGTTTTAGAGTCAAGCGTTCAGCTGGAGTACAGTATAATCATAATAATTCTTGTGAAATGATATTTATCTTTTGTTTCTATCTTGGGAATCTGTATTAGCTACTGTATGAGACGCAGAATTGATATAGTACGTTAGATCTGATACACCATAGTTCGGTCAACGTTTTATTGCCATGAGTGATTATGATGATGTAATTCGCTGCTCAGACTTTGTTGATACGCAGCATTACAGTGCGGTTTGTTATGCTTTTGCGTTCAATCGGATGGTCCACTGTGGCGTCCCCTTGACAGGAGCGGCGAAAGAAAGTCTTGTACTATTTGTCCCTATAGGTTCTTTGTTTTACACATTTTAAAATTAAAGAATTTTTACCAAAAGTAACTTGTACAAGTTCCATATTTTGTCATAGTCTACTGAACCTTTATCTCAACTGATCCGCCGAAAGTTTTCTCGCAACAACCGTGTCATCATGTCCTAATAATAATAATATTAATAATAATGGTAATAACAATGAACAGTAGTGTAATAGTAGCGGTTGCAAGTTTAAGCATTGTTGAGGTGCTGGCGCATTCAAACAGTCTACTGATGGTATTTTAAAGTATGAAAGCTAGCTAAAAGTTCTCAAATTTAGCTACAGTAGTTCTTTTAACTCGATTTTGCTAATGAAGACATCTTCAACAAACTACAGTACTTAGCTTGTAGATGCAACAGTCTGTGCTCGAGTAGACTTCATACGCTGTATCTTCAAAATGTCATAAATGACGAGAAATTACAAGTTACCGTAACCCCTGATTATATTGTACCATTTTGCTGTGCAAAATAAGTTGATTGTGCAATTGAATCTATCTTTTGTTAGTTGATTGAATTCAGGTGATTGAACTAATCCAGTGGTTCTCAAACATTTTCTGTCATTCCCCACTTAAGGGGGTGGGCGAATTTTCAAGCCCCACTTGTGAACAAAATGATAACGAAAACGGCCAAGTTTACTATTTATTGAAATATCAATTTCTAAACCAATAAGATCAAATAACA
>JAOVVA010000044.1:19882011-19893645 GCA_028565275.1 Leiocassis micropogon | reverse complement strand
CCCTTAATAACGTAAACCTTCATTTAAAAACTGCATTTTGTGTTCAATTATGTTATCTTTGACTAATAGTTAATGGTATTTGATGAGCAGAAACATTTAAGTGTTACAAACATGCAAAAGAATAAGAAATCAGGAAGGGGGCAAATAGGTTTTTACACCACTGTATACTGTATATATATATATATATACAGTAAGCTGAGCAAATGGTCAGCTTAATATTTAAAGCTTTCTCAGACTTGTATACCATAGATGGAGATGCCAGAGGTGGAATTTGTGGCATCTAGATGTTTCCCCAGTAGAGAGCTATGATGGATCTCCAGACTCTCATGCTCTGGATTCAGTTCCTCCCCAATGACCAACACGTCACAGTAATCAAGGTTGTGCATTACTTCCAGAATTCCAGGTCTGTGACCTACACACACACACACACACACGCACACACATGCATACATGCACGCACATATTATTCATATTAAAACGACCTTAAAACTACTCTCTGTAGCCATTTTGTCATGTCTCACATAGATGCACATTATCCATTATTCACTGCTCTCTCCATATCCCCTATATACACCACATATCACCAGAGCCTTTTGTGTGGTGCATGAATGCAATTTCAGTGATCTATTGGTTCTCCGGAAAGGAGCACAACGCGTCTAATAAAACAAGTTGCGCGACCCGGTGAGCCGTGGACATGACAGTTCCTAAACATATACTTGTATCGTTTGTTTTTGAGAACATTTTATTTCCTAGTCATCGTGAAACATCCTGTTTGGTGAGTCATGTTGTTATCGCGCCTCCAGGTAATAACTTTAATTTATTTTGTTTCTATCATATCTGCATGCTCCCCAAGCTAACCTGGAAGGGGACATAGCAAATTAAATTTCCCAAGAGTATCAGAAAGGCTAGCTTTTATATATTTTATATATTTGTGTCATTCTGCTAGCATCCTAATTTATTCATGCTATCTATCACATTGTTCATGCAGGAAAGCAGAATTCAACTTTTTTATCTAGATTGTTTCAGAAAACGTGTTTCCCTTTAAGACACGTGAATCCAGCCAACTGTTATCCGTGTTGCATCCCAACACACACAAAGAAAATCACTATTCGTAACTCTCCTCTGTATACATGAGTTTACCTCCTAGTGTTGCTGGGATTGACAGGAGAGAATGAGTATGACATTCCTCCCACCCAGAGAGCAAGTTTTGCTCCTATTCTGCTCCCTATGGCTCCCACATGTATCTCTGTAAGTAGAGATAGTTGAGGCATTTGATGTGATTTGGACTTGTGATCTACATACTATAGGACCTACACTTTTCTCAGGAGAGGGAATAAATTTATTTGAAGTCCAAGTTATAAATTCTAAGCTTTGTTAATAATGCTTTTTAGTAACCATACATGCATTATGGAGTGAAACAAACCATCATACCCAAGCTGAACAACCCGTCGCCCCTGGTGACGGTACTGATGATGTGGATCTCTTTGAACAGTGCCACCCCAAGAGGGGCTCGGAGCTCCGCTGCTGGTATTGTCATGTGCTCGGAGCCCGTGATGCTGATCTGGGGCTCGCTGGGCACCAGGACCATCACTACTGCTTTTATGTCTGGGATGGAGATACACGAGTCCTCGCCAAAACATCTGCACCACACAGATAGGGAAGAAGCCCTTAGTGAAGACTTTCATTGGTGAGAAATACCAATTGGTAAAATGGAATAATGATGCACTTACTGCATGGTAGTGGATACATGTAGCGTGCGTAAGCCTGGCGTCGGGAACTGCCTCGAGTTAATATAGGAGACCTTTGCCATGGCTGTGTTAATGCTCTCTAGATCATCACTTTCCATCACTAGAACCGACTGGGCCGGGTTGAAGTGGAACTGAAACAGACAGCGAGAGGGAGAATAAGTTGAAAGATTTATACTCGTGTGAATGACCTCATTTGTTTATGCGTTCACCTTGATGCCCTTCCCCAGGCTCTCCATGGAATTGATATCCAAACCCTCTTTGCAGGCCTGTAAACAGGAGATGACCTTCTGGGTCTCGATCTTCCCAGGACGGATGGTGAGTCCTGAGAGACTTCCGCGGAAGTACTGCGTGAAGCGCGGAGTCATCACCTCTCCACCTGCCAGGCAGTCACAACAAAGTCACATAAAACAAGTGCAATTTAACCATCTCCAGATACGTTGTGTGTGTGGGGGAAAAAAAGCTTTGCATTTCCTTATTTAATGTGCTGACACTAGCACTCTCCTAATCTAGCCTCCCTCTTGGCCTACTGATCATTTCTCTGACAGAAATGACCATTTAATTGTTATCTAAGCTCGGGAAAAGAGCATGGGAACACTTGAGCTCTGATTTATAACAGGAAAGGACAAGCTGCAAGGATATTTCGGTTATGATCCGGTAGAAATGTATTCTACCCTGGAACTGTACAGAAAATGAAAAATGAATACCTGGTTCTTAACACTTGCTATTTAAGTAATTAGATTCTAAATAATTAAATTGCCCACTCATGTCTGTTTGTGAGTGCAGCACATTAGCAATTTTATCATGATGAAATGCTTATGAAATGGAAAAGCCGTAGCAGTAGTCGATTTAATAGACTATTTGTGTTCGTTTTGGTTATACGCCGCCCAGCCAAAAAACAGTCACCACCTGGATTTCACTTAGCAAATAGTAAAGAGCCTTTCATTGGATAATTACTGCAGTGATTAATATGGTTCAGCAAGCAACAGGTTATTTAACCCTAACTGATGGAGTGAGCAGCTTCTCATTTCTTAAACAATGGACATATCCTGTGGTCATAATAATAAAGACGCTGCACTGTTTAAACTTAAGAAAACAACTCTGGATGGAAATAATTGTTGTGACATTGCCTAGCCTTTATCAAAACTATAAGCTGTGGCATGTACTGCTCTAATCAAAGCAATAACAGTCCAATAAAATATTTGAGTTTGTGCCTTTTTTTTTTTTTTTTTTTTGCCGGGCAGTGTAGATATATATATATATATATCAGTGCATGGTTGAATTCTCAAATCTGATTGGTTGCTAGTTTAAATCACAGGTTTTATATACAGTAAATGTGCTTGTAGTAATGTTTCTATATATGTTAGCATGCACACTCCCAAGTCTTTAAAAAAAATAAAATTATTCATTATATTTGTTTTCTTCCAGTACCATTCATGACTTTATTTGAACAGTGATAGGGATCCTGACCTTTTAAATCCATTTCGTGTCATTATGTTGACTGCAAAGGGAATCCTAAGGGAGTCCTAAATCCATGCTAAAAGTCAGAAAGGTTCTATACTGTGGCTTAGCGAAGTTCAGACAAGAAGCTGAGGTGTACTAGTGAGAGAACGGTTCGATTCCTCGCTATCCTGTCTTGGGATTCACAATAATCACCACCAGAGGCAAAATAGAAAGAAAAACAGGTGAGTGCTGAGAGCCTCATTTCAGAAAGCTGAAACTAATTCGATTTTTTTTTTCTTTTGATGGTTTGTAGCCGCTGGCTTTTAAGCAAAAAAAGAGGGAAAGAAACAAAGAAACAAAGAAAGAAAGAACAGAAAAACTCCTATGTTCCAAGGGGCCAAAAATGGCATCTCTATTGGTATTCCAGCTAGGACTACTTAAACCTTTCATGCCGTTAACAAAAAATACACATTTATATACACATATAACTAATATTCCAAAGTGCATATAATATAATATAATAAATGAAAAGATAGTTGTGTCAGATTAGGAAGAATTTTAGTCACCGTTGATTATAATAAGGCACATTACAATATTTTACTAAACTGTCTAAGCATAGCTGTTCACAGTATAGACCCTTTAATGGTCATTGACCTGTTGCATAATGTATAAATAACTGCAATACAATCTACATGTTCCGATCAAACAATTTTCATTACAGTAAAGAAACAGTTTTGCTGATCTTTGCAAAAACAAATCAAACCAAAAAAATCACCATGACCCCATCTGACCTCATTTCCTCACCTTGCCAACAGGCACCAACTGTCAGTTGCACATCAATCTGCGAGGGGTGAATTGGCCAATCGTCTGTTACTAGGTAGGGGTCGTAGGTCACTCCGTCGACAAAAAGGGTCACAGCAGGAAACTCCACGTTGATCACATAGTAGTGCCACTCTTTATCACAGATCTGCGTGAAGGAAAGAGGAAAAAGGTATTACACAATTAAGGACGTGGTTTAAAAAGCCGGATCATTTGTTTTACAACACATCACTATTAGCCGGTTGTAAAAATATAAAAGTATGAGAGCTGAGTATTAACGGGATTTGGGGTTTCTCTATGTCGGTGTTAGTCTTAAGGTCTTTTATGTTAATATTGTCTACTGTCTTGTGTTTCACTCTTACAGTTACACTCACAATTTAAGCTCCTGCTTTTTTTTTGCAGAGTGGTGGTCTTCCAACTGTCTCCTTCAATTAACTTTTGTTTTTATTTCACAGTCTACCTGTTCTGTTTCATTATTCTGTTGTTGATGATATGTTTATGTTGTATTAGTCTCCATCTGCTTTTACACTGTGCCTTGCCGATCTCGGAATGCAAGACCATCAATCTTTCAGTGTAGACAATGGGCTGTCCTATAATATATTTTCAGATGGAGTTATGACTCCAGACTCGGTGAGGCGATTGAAATCAGCAGACAGTCCTTCAGGATCTGGCGTCTAGGTGGCAAGAGTATGGCGCACACAAAAGAAATCAATGTGAAATCCCACATGGTTCTCCAAAACGAGACTGGAAAAAAGAGTGCAATTGTGCATGGTGAAGATGCTTCTCATACATCACTGGTCCACTGGGAGACCGCCCAGAACCAGAGCCAAGTCCGGACTTTTCCCTGTTAGGTTTGAATCATGTCTATTCTAAGACTTGCTACTTCTGTGAGCACTGAAATAGACCCAAAGAGTGGCCCTGTTTTACGTGTCAGACTGAGTCATGCCATGGTAGCCATGTATTATTCTATTTTAACCCAAAACCATGCCCTGTTTGAGTCTGAGCTATGCCTGGATCATGCCATGGTCCGTGCTGTGCTGTGCTTGAATCATGCCATGCTCTACCTAGTGTATGCCCTGTTCTGCCCAAGATGTACCCTGCATTGCTTAAGCCTAACCCTGCAGAATCTCAGCCAAGCACTTCACTATTTCTAGTTGAATTTGCCTGCAGTGAACCTTATCCTGTGTGCTCCACACTCAAGCTTCTGGTGCGTAATTTTGGCGCCCTGACCAGGATTTGAGGATGTCATGCCTGCAGCGCTCTCTAGCTTCGCTGATGAGTGGTTCACAAACCAGCCGCACTGATGCCATGCTTGCTCCACACCCTAGCTTCAATGATGTCGTGCTTGCTCTTCACTCTAGCTTCGATGAAAATCATGCATGCTTTAGCAGTGGTTGTTACTTTATATCTGAGCCTTGTTCTCAGTGCTCTCCTGTTTCAACTATTACAAAACAAAAGTCTTAAAAATGATGATAAAAAAAAACTGCATGGTGACAGTGCATACATGTACAGTAAATAATAAAACACAAACCACATTCAATTCAGTTTGGTAAGCAGCTGCTTCAGTTGGCTAAACTCTGTCGTGATCTCTTTTCTTATCTGTTTTATGGTGGATTTTTATTTTTTTTAAATCCTGTCAACATACTTATCCTGGAACAAACTATAAATTAAACCATAACAAGATGGACAGCAGGAATACAAATCAAACCTCAAATTACGTTTCTCTTTTCATCCATATTTAAGCATCATTGTCTAAAGGGCAATAGATATCCATATTAATGTAATAGTATGCAATGACAGCTAAGACTTTTATTGCATGACAGTGTGCAGCTACACATGCAAAGAGAATCCTCCCTAATTAAAATATTTAAAATAGTATTTTAAATGATGTTACTTTATTTGTGGCAAATTTAACTCTACTATTTTGTCATTTGCCAGTTGGGAGGACAATGAATTATGATATTATTAATATTAATTATCAGTAGACCAATTATGCTCACAAATTCCTACAAGGATAGAAAAGATCAGCATGATTTCACAGGATTCTGATCGACGATTCAGTTTGTCTGCGACAGATGATTGTATTTTTTCATCAGAAAAGCTTGCAATTGTTCAGAATGTAAAAGAAACAATCCCCTGTTCACTTCTTCTCCCCTTTTACTGGATCACGTCTGTGTTGCAGAAACAAAAGCATTTCATAAAATATTGAACATTCAAGCTGTGAAACACTCAAATGTTTTATCTGTACATGGGCAAAAGCTGCATTGAAAGATAAAATGTCTCTTATTTAAGCTGAATTACTCATGGGATGTTGGAGAATACACAGACTATTTAGGTAACCCTTAAAACCCAGAACATTTTAACATTTTTTTGTTCATTTTTTATTCTTATTTATTATAAATATACAGTATATTGGGGTCAGGCTTGTGCAATATAGAGTGGGATATCTTTTTTTTTTATCAGCACAACCTAGGGAATATGAAGAAATACTTTTTATTTCATTTTAACCAACTATACAAACACGAGCAAACATTATTTCTGTGATCAAAAATAGTGGATACAAAAATTAATGTATCCAAAAACCCAAATGTCTGAAGCCTCCACCGTCGACACACATCGGCAGGACTTTTGTATAAGCATTTCTTTTTTTTTTTTTTTTTAACTGTTTATTGACCAGCGCGGGGTTGCTTGCACTGATGCGTGCCACTTAAGTGTTAAGGGTTAAGACAAGAGATGCCCATTTGTATTGGGCCCCTACAGGACTATTATTGATCAGGAGGTGTTTACTTTTATATGCCTGCATGAAGGTCATGGGACAAAGAAAGACCACCTTCATTAGCAGTGTGTCACTGTGCAATGCATTTGCAGCATTCTTGGTATCCGCCCAGCCAATGAATTAGGCTTCGATTGGTGGCTTAATGGCAGCATGGTGGCTTTAGTGGCTTTAGTGGTTAGTACTATCACCTTGAACCTCCAGTGTTATGTGTTTGTCTGTGGTGTTTGCATGTCATCCCCATGCTTGGTGGGTTTCCTTTGGGTAGTTTGTCCCAAGTCACATGTTGTAGGCTGATTGGTGTTTTCAATTTGTCCCTAGTGTATGATTGGGTTCTTAAGTGTGTGTGTGGTTACACTGTGCGATTGGTTGCCACCATATCCAGGGTGTCTCTCGCCTTGTGCTCTGAGTTCTATGGAAGAGGTTCCAGCCCCCCCCCCTACATCTGTTCCAGCATACTTGTGCAGTGCCAAAATCAAAATATGCGAGTAAAAATGATCCTAATTGGCGCACATGAAAACAACAACAACAACAACGATAGCCTAACTGTCTAAAAAACATTGCATGACAAAGAAAAATAATAAGTGCACATAGGATGATTTGAAAGAATCCCATTTTCAATTCTGAACTCGAGTGTTGCAGCTTAGGATGAGGAATTATTAGCATGACTGATTTTTTTTTTCCTGGTGTTTTCTAGTGTTCTGAATACAGATCCAAATACTTTCATTGCATTGCACACCTATTACACTCAGGCTTGGTCATTCTTGTAATACATCATCATCATCATCATCATCCTTATAGCAGGTCACATCTTCCCACCACAGCATGCAACAAAACGTCACCAGTCTGGAATTAGACACGCGACAGATAAACCCCAAGTCAGCATTTACCAATTGAATTCAGCAGGCTTGAGGGGATTTACAGAGAAAGTAAAATGTCCATGAGAAAAACAAAGGGTATGAAATGATCATCCTCGTTTTGCACTCTGATAGGTGGAGCTGTTGATTGCCTTCAGAGTGCGGACTGAGCTGATCATTGGAGCATGAGATTGGCTGAGTGGTTCTAAGTGCCAGGAGATTTATGGACCTGTAATAGGCCAGACTTGAGCTTCTTTGGGGGTAAACAATCATCTGAGCACCCCCACCCCCCCAACCTCACTCTTTTATTTTTTTTTCCCTCTCCGCCTTCTCTTGTACGTAGTGCACCCAATGTGTTGAGCTTTAGAATGTACAGAATTTGTAGTTAAGAATTAAGTAGTGCTCACTTTGAAAGACGGATAACTCGGCGCATGACACAACTTTAGAAATGATTCACCAGCTGTACAGCTGTGCACAGGGAGATGGGCTCAGAACTTGCATTAGAATGTAAAATATTACACTGAAAATTAGGTATTGACTTTAAGTTCCCATATTTTACACTAGGTCTCAGAAGTCCTCCAAAATGTGTATGTTAATGCCCTAGCAGAAATACCTATAAGATAATAAAAAATCCTTATTTATTTCTTATATGAGGTCACATTAGGGGGAAAAATCTAATTGACTTGGTTGAGCCCCAGGCAATACCAAAATAGAAACATGACAAGAAGCAGGCAATGTTTTTATCTCACATCTTTTGTTTTATAGACACACAACAGAGACCATCTAAATGTCTAATAAATATTGTGCATAATAGGTGCACTGGGTATTCTGGGTATATCTTGAAAATTTGGTATTTTTTTTTGTAAGGCACCAGATAAAATGTTTACCAGGACTAGAATAGGTTTTATATTGCCGAATTTCTGATACATTACTGACAGCAACCTCCATGTATACACCGCAAGCTGGTCCGGTATGGGGCCAGATATTGATCTGACATGAATACCAAATCAGTGCAACAGGAAGCAGGGCTTATTTATTTCTGGGCTGATATTAGAGTTCTTTACTGCATTGGTTCATTCTTCAGTAACAAAACATATTAAACCCAAAGCCAGGAGAATTCTGTCCAAATGGGATGCTGGGCACGATTTAAACACACTTCCATCCATCCATACATACATACATACATGCATACATGCATACATCGATCCATGCATTTATACTTCCATCCATCCATCCATATATACATTTATCCATCCATATATACATCCATCCAACCATCTATACTTTCATACATCCATAGTCCTATCCATACATCTATCCATATACACAGTACATACACATACTGTACATCCATCCATCCATCCATCCATCCATCCATCCATCCACAAATATATCCATCCATCCATCCATCCATCCACAAATTCATACATCCATACATACAACCATACATACATCTATATATATATCCATACACACATCCATCCATCCATCCATCCATACATACATACATACATACGCTTATCCTGTGTAGGGTCACTGTGGCCTGCAGCCTATTCTAGGGAGGAGGAGCACATCCTGAAAGTGCACACACTATCATGCGCTATGAGCAATTTGGAAACACCAATCAACATACATGGCATGTCTACACACACAGCCCGGAGTGGAGATTCACACATCCAAATTTTCAAAATCTGGAGGCAATTTAATGTAGATAATCAACAAGCTTTTTCGGACTGTGGGAGGAAATCTGCAGAACCCAGATAACCCCTGTGAAAAACCAGGGAGATGTTCTACAAGCAAACATGGGTGTTTTAGTGAGTTGTCCACAAAGTTTTAAGGCAAAGAATTAGTCACTTCCTAGTGTGAACGTATGTCAAGAACACTCCTAACACTCAGTTCATGAAAGCGGCACATAGAATATTGGTTGTTTAACAGTTGTCGTGAGTGATTTCCATGTAATTTTATTCAAATGCCCATGGAGGTGATTAAATGTGCAAAAGCCTGCCTGCAATCAAGGTGGACTAATATCTCATGGTGATAGAGATAGAGGATCTCTAAAAATGGTGCTATCTCTCTAATCCCTCACATCCACGTTGATGAGACTGCAGAGCTGGAACTGCACATGCACTTCCCTGGAAATGGCCATTCGTGCACATGAAAGCACCAACACACACTTATGCACTTGCACACAAACACTTGGCTTAGCTTGCCTGTCAGTGTGGCTCTGCCAAGCACTTCAGTCAGCCATGACAAAGCCATCATTTCAGACTCCCTCCTCCAGGAAATGCATTGTGTGTTCAGAAGGCACTCTTCTGATTCGGCACACAGTGTATTGGCTGGGCTCTTAAATAATCCCCTACAGTAGGCTTCTAAGTAAAGAACGACAGAAAACTAAGTTTTTCACTCTCTCTTTTTTTTTGTTACGTCAGAAAAACCGTAGGCAAAGCCAAGCTTTTGTGGTACAACAAAGGATGGGAATGGTACATGGTGAATGGATATTTAATATTGTTTCAGGGGTTAGTAGCTCTTCTTGATTGCTGAAAGCTGGGTAGGAGAATTAAGACTCCCTCTTTCATTGTTGCATTGTTCCACTCGCTTTTCTCTTAGCCTTTTTCCAACACCATCTTTAGAATTTGGGCCTGCGATTACGGTTTAGTCTCTTATTTAAAGGTTTTTGTTCGGACACTACTAGCAAGCCATTATTTTAAATAATGAATAGTTTTTAGATGTAATTCCCCATTTTTTATTTAAATCTTGGGCGCTTATGCAGCCTTGCCTCAGTTTTGTAATTTGGGTCCGCGTAGGAAGAAATTAAATTGTAATATCATTTAGCAACTGGGAAAAACCTTACTAAGGTCAATATATGAAAAAAAGCTTTTTAGCAGTAATTTAAGCATGATGATGAAGCAGATACAGTATTTCAGCCTAATTGAGAAAATGTCACTAATATTAAGTTTGAATTGTAATTGTAATAATTGCAATATATTGGTCAGGCGGCATGAAGGCATAGTGGTTAGTACTGTTACTGTACTGTTGTTGCACCTCCAGGGTTCAGGATTGATTTCCGCCTCAGGGTCTGTAGGCACGGATTTTGCATGTTCTTCCTATGCTTGGTGGATTTCCTCCAGGATTCCCTCTGGTTTCCTCTCACAGTCCAAAGACAAGCAGATTAAGCTAATTGGCGATCCTAAATTGCCCATAGAATGCGAGTGTGTGTAGGTGTGTGCCCTGCTATGGATTGGTGCCCCATCCATGGATAGGCTCCAGGCCACCCTGTGACTTTGTATACAAGATAAACGGTATAGATGATAAGTAAATAAGTAGAATTGTCAGCAGATATACATAATTTACCACATGTGAATGCATTTCACATGCAGCTCAAATACTTAAGTCAGGCACTCAGGACAATTTCCAGGATCATTTGGGGTTAAGGGTTACATATAGAAGAATTCTTTCTAAATGGCAGATTGATTGAATCACAAACATCACATTTGTGACTACAGGTTTAAGTAAAAAGGTAGGAACGATAGTGTACTTAAACTTTTTGCGTGGATGAAACTTCATGCTTAGGAACACGGTAAACCATACAGCTTTCAGCAAGCAAGCACTTGCCCCGTAAAAAGAGGTGGAAGTGAAAGTGAAAATAAAGTCAGTTTTATTAAAAAAATTTTTTCTTTCTGGACCTGTCTGACTCGTCCTGGTGTCGCGCCTCTGGTTGGAGATCTCCGCGCATGGATGCCCCGTGTGGTCTGCTTGGGATGCGTGTGGTGACTGGGGACGCTTCCACTTTTCCATAAAGACGGTCCTGTCCTCGGCTGATGCAGACAGCTGTTCTCTGAGGACTGGTGACTGCAGTCGCTCGATAGTTCAGGACTGGAGTTTCCTACAGTCTACCTGAGCCTCCAATAATGAACTGGACCCAATTTTAACTTAAACACATCTCCTGTTATACTGAACTTCCAGTCTCACACAGTATGATGCAGATCAATCCCTGTTA
>JAOVVA010000044.1:19862276-19880655 GCA_028565275.1 Leiocassis micropogon | reverse complement strand
AGATTTGCATAGTTTTGGCAAGATTTAGAATCTACTGTCATTTCATCTTAATACAATCAATGGGAAAAAGAGGATATCGAAATATTGTTTACGGCTTTCCTTCATCGTCGGCCAAATCCACTCCCTGTTCGGTAATCGGAGAGCGAATCACAGATGAGAATTCGAAAAAGGCGTGTTAAAATTCACTTATACCACTTTAGCGCTGTTATTTCAGAGGTTGAAATATGAACTAACCAAACAGTTCTGCTGACTGAAGGAATATTATTCTATTATTTTACATTATTTTTTTTTAGCAGAATTACTTAATTTCAGCCTCATTAAAGGGGTTTCATACTGTATATCAGCTCTCCATTTATACTCAATGGGGTTCAAGTCTTTGTCTAGGTATTTGCTTGTTTTTGTGCTATTCAGTAATAGGATTGCGCTTCTGCTTGTGATCATTGCCTTCTTGCCTAACCTAACTTCCGATCATGCACTGATGACCAGAGATTCTCCTTAATGGTTTTCTGGTCGAGAGCAGAATTCACAGTTCATGGCAAGTCATCAAAGCAGTAAAGCAGCAAACATCCCCACACCATCACACTACCACCATCATGTTGGACTGCTGGTATGATGCCAGGTCTTTGGACACATCTGTCCAAATGGCTTTGGGGTCATCAAGCTGTCTTTTTAGCGACTGATTTGAGCAAGCCTTTACCGTATAGTCCTCTTTTTTTTTCTGCAGTGGTTTTGACTTCTTGTATTCCAGTCTCTTTCTAACAGTAATAATCAATGCTGGACTTATCCAAGGCAAATCATCCCTTTTGTTGCTTAAATGCTTTTTTGCATCCTTTCAGTATCTGCTGTCAATGTATGTTTGGAGATAATGGCTTGGCTTATGCTGGAATGCTGGGGTCAATGCATAGTACCCTATCTGAATGACTGCAGCGTGGACAGTAATAAGAACAAATCTTACATAAGGAAACTTTGGGATAAAAAGGAATTATGAGACCATTTGACACTTGCACGTTTACCACGTGACACCGTAACTCTTGCAAATCCATTAGTGATGGAAATCACCAGTCATTGCCCCATACAATATTATCTCGATACCTCGGTGCTGATTCGATTAAAACTGTGATTAGTAGTAGTAGAAGTAGTAACAGGATTTTAGAAATATCCTGATTTGACATTTCCCACCAATTTTATTATCATTTTGAACCTTATTTAAAAAAAGGTTAATATTTAAAAAAGCCTAATGATTAATTCAATGTAGCCCAGTTCTTTTAACATTCGTTTTCTCACTTAAAAACCAAGAGCAGCATTTAAACAATACATACAAGAGTTTAACATGTATCTTAAAATTTAATTAAGCAAAAAGCCAACATTATAGTCAGCAGCATGTAACTGGTATCCGCCTTAATTATTATTTCTAAACTAACTTAGCAAATAATTCACTCCTACTCTAATGGAAGTGTGTAAACAGTTCAGTGTATTATCTGTAGTAATATAAAGAAACGACAATGTTTTACTGCCTTAAATACCTCAAAAGTCTCAAAATTCTACTTGACGGTGAGCACGCGGGCACGTGCAGGCTCTAATGTAGGCATGTGGGGCTTCTAACACATCATTTTCAACTAATTTGCACTCCCGATGTTTAGAGACTGGTGTAAGCGTGTGTAATGAGTGGGTTTGAGAGTAATTCGCTTACAGAGTTTGGAGAAAAAGACTTTTAACGTGCACGAATTTTGATAATGTAGAGCCAAAAAAATTTGCTTCCTTTGTGCCACATTTGCTTCCTTTGTGTTACAGAATTGTTTATATCATCGGTCACGGCCAATCAAACTGAAAACAAGTAAATTCTGATGACCGACCGATCGACTGGTTCATCTCTATTATAAATGTAAAAATATTTTGTAAAAGATTTTGGAGTCGTGAATCGTCACACAAAAGAATCGCGATTCAGAACTGAATACATTTTTTCCCCATGTCTACTATCCTTGGTCTCATTCATCAGAGTTTTTGCTTTCCCAGGTTGATATTTGCTTTCTACCCAAGGAATAGTGCATAAACAGACAGGTTATGATTTTACTAAATTGTACCCAGTGTGGGTGACTAGAAGAAAGACGCTTGTTGAAAACATTATTTCCTTTTGACCTGTAATGAACTGAGGAGATCATGCTGGCATGTTGAATGGCTCATGCTGTTATGGAAATACAAAAGCCCCTCGCTGCTTGTATGCAATTTCTCAATGGCAGATAATTAACCCAGAGGAAATTTGCACATTTGCAGACTCTCTCGGCTGAGGAAAACCGTCACGGGTTTTTTTTTTTTGAAAGCAGAAGAATTATGCAGTTGTTGACACAAATGGAGGCTCTCATGGCTGGAGAAACAGATGTTACGTCACCTGTGTAATCAGTCATATTTCTAGACTGCTTTCTTTTTAAAGCTTCACTCTGGATAAAAAAAAAAAAAAGCAACAACACCTACATTCACTGTCTAATATTTTTGGGACATGCTGAGTCTTCAAGTTGTGTGAACTGATTACTACAGCACATAAAAATCTCTGTTTGCTCTAGAGACATCTAAAGTAATGAGAACATATGTTGGAAACAGGGATTCACAAATTATAGATGTCGCAGCAGAAACATGGTCATATTTCATCTCATACGGATGTTCCATCTGTTTCCAATCAGTAGTAGAGTGTGGTAAAAATTGGGGTTATTAATTATTGAAAGATTTTCGGTCAAAATGCTACCACACTGCCGTTGGAGAGCTCTTGAGCAAGGTGCTTAAACTGGTGCCGATCGGATTCAAAGCCTGGACACCTAAGCAAGGACACTTTTCCACACCATTACTCATGAACCAATGCAATAAATGTATTTATTAAAAGCAAGTTTTATCTTGCATATTATTTTTAATTTGAACAAGTGGCCTCTTTTACAGTACAGTATCTATGCTCATTAGGGACCCCTTAGTGGACAGGGCCTCTGGCCATCCCATTCAACAACTCATAGCTGGAATGGAAATACACCTATTTTAGTTTCTTTCTCTCTCTCTCTTAGGAAGTGGGGACTAATGTTGTCTCACCTGCTCCAACTTCCAGTGGAACTCGGCCGGCCTGAATGTGTCCATCTGAGAGAAGTCCCTCCGTAGCAAGAAGACCAGCCGGCAGTTGTGCACATACAGTGAGTAATGGTGCCTGTTCATTTCTGCCGATATATAAATAAGGGAGGGAAATTAATTAAAATGAAAGAAAAAACCTGAATCAGACTAAATCAACAATGTACTGCATGACACAAATAAGCAATTAACATGGATAGAAATACTGAGCCAGCCAAACTGACCTCAGTGTTGGATTAGGACTGCAGGGTTAAACATCTAATTGTCTTTTAAAAGGGGATTATTATTGTGACAGGTTGTCAAGAGCATCAAGCAGAAAGACTAGCCTTCTAACCCTAGGTGACCGGGAGTGCTAACTGTCTGATATATTAACATTGCATTGTGATTCCACGAAGATGCAAAAGGTTTGTCTTAGGTTCAAAATATTCCACGCACCCATGACATGCCAATTCCTTACTTCCTATTCGCATGTAACAAACATAATGGACTATAATAGGGACTGGTTAGCAGTAATTCATTTCCTGAATGCAATCTCATCCTTTCAGGGTTTTCATTTGTGAGTCAGGTATTAAGTCACATTTTGGGTGATTTTTGACTTGGTAATATACTGTGTGAGTGTATATATATATATATATATATATATTTAGAACTGGTTCAAAAAGTTCCATTCTGCGATCAGGTTTAGTACTTTATCAGGTCCAGTTGCTTGCGAGGTTTTTGCTAGGAGGGTCTCGGAAAAAACAAAACAAAACAAAAACAACTATTTCTATAATATTTCAATGAGGATTTTGTTATGTGGGAGCCTCATTTTGATTCCAGGATTTCCCTGCTACCCCCAAAAATAACTTTGCCAGACAACTGTAATAACCAGCTTGAATAGTTTTTATTAAAGTGCTTTAAAACAATGTTTAGGGTTAAAACTTTCTCAATTCTGTTGAAGGATCCAGAAGAGACTGTATTTATCCACTGAATTTTGCTGGCAATAATGATTTGATATATTTCACCCGCTGCACTCTACTCGTCATGGCGCAAAACAAATCTGTCCGACTTACTACCTGACTTGATATGACGGGTCACATTTTTGAATGAAGCATATTCCTTCATCATAGGCTAGTGGCATACCCGTCTTGTCCGAGTTGCAAAGCAGCGTCTCCTTCTCGCCTCTCAGTCCAGGACTCGGGCCGTGCTTCATCCACGTGGCGATGGTGAATTGTTCGGTGAGGTTCTGAGGCACCACCAGTTCTGGAATATTGGCCGCCTGTCGTCCATCGAAGTGAAAGACGAGGTCGCTGTCTCGTCCGCTATCTGTCAGCAGAAAAGCTGTCCAATTTGTCGAAGCGCTCGGGGCAGGGAGAAGATCCACACTGCCTGAAGCGGCACCTGCAGAAATAACAACGGTGACAATGGTTTTAGCTTATGAGGGGATGTGAATTCCCAAATTGAACTAAACAGCCCGCATCAGCTCAGAACACTGCGTTAGAAAAGCAAAAACCAGGTGTTTCTAAATATTTGCAGTCACATACACATCTTTTTATATATGCCTTCTGCCTTTGGTACTCTGTTACTTGGTTTGTGCATTGGATGATGGAAGTGAAACATAATAGGCAATGTGCAAACTAGTGTTCTAGTAGATCATTCGATCACTCTTCTCTTGAATAAGTAGGGTGGTGCAGCGTACATGCTTTAAACATCGTCCTAGTCCTTAACTCACCCCACATCTTTAAATCCTGCTTAAAATGATTAAGGTCTCCATATTACCAGGCTGAAGGATCCTTAAATGAAAATGACAGAAGTTCAATTCTAGTGATTTTCCGTTTCAGCAAATGAAGAGAAAATCAATGGGCAGGGCAACTTGAAAGAAACAAAGGTGTAATCTACGGCATGATTAAAATGTATAGGAGATACTTCTGGAAGTCTGAAAGACAAGTCTTGTGCACAACTTCAACTTGATTGCATGCATTGCAAGTTTCTAAGATCATATCCAGTGCAGATATGTAAATAAAATGTGTTATAGTTGTATTTTGGATAACTCGACACTATGGTATGAGGTAGTAACACTGCTATGCATTATCATCTCAAACCAGATTACTGGCTGTAGCTGCTTGAGTCATTATTTAGTACATTAATTAAGGTGTTTGCCATAATGCATGTGTTCATTAATAATAAAAGTGGCCTTGGGTCTATTACCACATACTGTTGCTATATAACATAAAAAAAGTTGCTATATAACAGAAAACGGCCGGCCCACAAAAGGGTTAACTACTTATTTAATGTACATATTGGGCATTATTGCACAACTTCATGTTTAAGTTCATTAATTAACCAGTTAAGTTCATGTTAACCAATGTTGAGATGTGTCTGCTACTTATGCTCTGTAGAGCCTTCATAACAGCTCTAATCTAAGGTGCTATTGAGGCTGGTGACTCTAACTGAGGCTAACTTCTCCTCTGCAGCAGCCCTGGGATGGTCTTCATGACGGCCAGTTTCATCATGGTGCTTGATGGGTTTTACAAAAGCACAAACTATTGTTTGCAAGAACCGTCCCAGACTGTCACAGCTGACCTTTGTGTCTTAAAATAACATCTACCCGTTGTTGTTACTTAATTACCTAATGCCATATGTGTTATTTCATAGTTTTGAAATCCCCAGTCTTGTTCTAGAATGGAGAAAATAAATCACTAAACCAAAAGCCATGAATTAGAAGGTGTGTCCAATCTTTTGACTTCTACCACACACCCAAGGCATACTCATTTTAGAGATCCTGAAAATATCTGAGGAACGCAGCAAGAACAGTGTCAAAATGCATCGGTCATGTTGCTCACTCTGTCTATTATATTGTCACTAATTTCCCTTCCCGCACACGATCACACGTTCACCAGGTCGAATAAGATTGAACCAAGTTATTATTATGTCAGATCAGATTGCACCATGCTCTTGCGTGGCACTCGTCACATGCTTACAACGTTGTCATTATGTCCGACGAGTTGGTTGCTTTTCATTAGGAAGTGATGGTTTGAGGAATTTGGTCGATTATGTATAGTAAATTCTCGGAACATGAAATAGACGTGCAGATAACCTGCTGCATTTGTGCCATAAACATGCGCACCAGAAGAATGTCATATAAAGTTAATGTGGCCTTCTATTTGTTCAGGTGCCCCATTTACAGCATTTGCGACCTTGCTCAAGGGCCTAATAGTGGTAGTTTGGTGGTTTTGGGGTTTGAACCTGGGACCTTTGGAGCCACAGTCCAAACAAAGCATTCACTGCTGAGCTGCCGCTGCCCTGCTACAACACGATGTCATAGCACAATCCTGAAGATGGTGTTGTGAGACCTCCAATGACAGTCAGAATGCCATCCAATCTCATCCGCATCATGATTGTAATATGTCAATGAAGTCCTTAAGAGGTCTTCGGTAGGCCATTAACTGGTCAATGCCCTGGTTAATACATACTAAAGTTCTTCCTGTGTTTTGCTTCAACCACATCCTCACCAGGTTTTTTTTTAACATGTCCAAAAACTTTGACAACACTATGAATAGATGCTATCTACTGCATTCCTGCCAGGTTGTACATGCTCTTCCTCCATTCACTCAATTTTTTGGTTTATGTAGTGTGATTTTTCACTAATGTGAAGGGGTTAACGATATAAAATCCCACAACATAGTGTCACCTAGAAAAGACAGGGTTCACCTTTAAGTCTGGTTTCTTATCCGTGTCCGTCTTTCAGTACTCGAATATTCTACAGTTCTGAATGACATCATTCTCGGCTTGTCTTCTGCACAGAACTAACTAACTGATAAATACTTGACTTACCGCAGAGCTTCTGCAGCGATTTCTCAGAATAGGTTTCCCTGTCGCAGCCCTTCCCGATGTGGCTGGTCTGCAGTTCTACAGTGACTCGAACCGAGGACATCGGCCCGCCACACGTCTCAAGGTGCATCATGGGAAACAGCTGCTTGCTGCCTGTCCCGGGCTCATAGTCCATTTGCTTGCTCCATCCTAGAGACAAAACAAAATGATGCAATCATAACAGCATCATTAAGGTAATACCGTGTGTCCATATGGACATTAACTAGAACTAGAACTATGATTCATACCAACATATCATATCACCCGAGCACTTGTGCACTCAATTTAGAATTTTGTCACGTCCACCAAACTTCATAAAATGCAATGCTCACAAAACCAAAAAATGATGAAGCTCACTAGCTACCACAGATACACACCAACACATTATGCTTTCATACCACTCCATTACTTTTGCCCTAATTGAAAAGTCTCTTTTACTTGTCTTTATTTATGGATTTGATTTTGCTTCAATTTCTTTCAAGCCGCTAACGTTTTTTCGGTCTAACTCCTTCATACATATTTTTAGTAACACACTCCTCATTTATAATGGCAAGACAGTACTATCCATGTTGAAACAGATGCTGTCTTTTTTTTCTCAAGAGAGAAAGGGTCATAGTCCTTTATGAATAATTGTGGCAGTATTTTCACTTTGAATACAGAGAACGAGAGAAAAAAAAGCTTTGCATTTGTAATTAAAAGAATGGTATTAGATAAGTTTGGATTGCTCAGGAAACTTTTCCAATTTACCATATCTATAGAAAAAAAACACTTAAGTATAACAATACAGTATAACTATAACTATTCCACATAATGCTTGTTAAATTGGAACCTTGTGCGCCCACACCTTTTCTAGGTCTGGAGAAAAGAATGGTACTTAGTATTTAGCATACTAAGGTATGTATTTAGAGTTTAGAGAGACTTTACCAGTTTTGTAGAGAAATTGCTGTATATATATATATATATATATATAATATATATATATATAATATATGGTTGATTTTTTTCTTTTCAATTAAACATCTGATAATAGTAATAGTAATATGCTGCCAGGCCAAAAAGAGCCACCATGTAATTTTAAATCAGCACATACAGTACAGTACTTTGACTGAATAATTATTGCAGTGATTAATATGCTTCATCTGGCAACAGTTCTTCTAACTCTAACTGATGCAATGAGTTGGTGTATGCTAGAAGACGTATCTCATGGTCATAAAAAACATTACTGTGTTTCTGAAGAGTCAAATTATTGACCTGCATCGAGCAAAGACAACAACTAGGGACATTGCTTAAATTGTGTGTTATAATCTGGGGTTGCGTCAGGTGCTCAGGTCTGGGATCAGTAATATTATGTGGCGATAAAACAAAATAAGCTGATGACCTGAATGTTCTTCCAGCTATGGAGTTTGTCTTCCCTGGTGGCACACATGACCTGGTCACCACTGAAAGTCTTTGGGATGTGATGGAGAAGCAGAGCGGTTTGAATCTCCTGTCATTAATGTCAGACATAAATCAAAGCAACTGAAAGCAATGTTTTGATGTTGCAAAAGATTCTTGCAACCATCCCATGGCAAACGTGTGGAAAAATCAAAGCTAAAGGCGGTCCAATGAGTGTTTTGATTTTTAGTTTTTTTTTTTGGTTACACAGTGTTTATTTCCAGTATATTTCTGGCTGAATAGTTATAGCACAGCACATTAATCACTGCAAGTTTGATTTCATTTAACAACACTGTTTCCACTATTATAATTCAACAGCTTAAAAAAAGGCATTCAACGCATGCTATTATTTTCTTTAGAATAAAATTAAAAAATGATCATGCACCATCCAGTTGTTAATTATGCACACAATTTAACAAAGATATTAAATTCACGGCCATGAAATTGGAATTTGTATTGTTTTTTTTAAAGAATTTTATTAAAATTTATAATATATTATATTAATATAATATCATATAATATTTATTATAATTGAGCTCGTTTTTATTGACGGTCATAAAGAACGTGCGAACAATTTAAGGGATAGGCTGACTGAGGTCTGCTATATTTTCAGCTCAGTTTTCACAAGTTAAGATTATACCCCAACAAAACCTTTTCGTCTACTTTAAATGCATTTCGATTCTAAATAAGTCTGTAAATGTATTCAGGTAAAAAAAAAAAAAAAAAGATATAATTCAATAACATGACTCTTGGTCATGACTTGAGGTCGTCTGGAAGAAATGCTCATTCGTGGTATGTCATTTATTCTATATGCAAGAGGAAATATTTTTGTTGTAATTTATGTTACAAAACATTAGGAAACAAGGAGAGGCACTTTTTTTTAAAACTTGATGTTAAACCTGAGTGAAATGTTAATCCGTCTGAACGGCCAGGGCGGACCGGAGAAGGCAGTGGAAGGGATGGAGGATATAGATAGATAGATCAATGCTGACACATGAGGATTGACCCTGGAGAGAAAGATGGGCCGGCCAATTACAGACCTGCACTCGCATGACATTCGGGACTGAGAAATACCCTCTTTTCTTTCTTTCGAGCCTCCTTCTGTCCTTGCCCTGGGCTCATTACCACAGTCACCATGTCTCCACCTCAGCTCCTCACACTGAATGACAATGCAGGGCACACAATCTACAAGCCAGTGACTGAGTCTAGCTGCTGGTCAGTGCCTGTCAAAACATATTTAAGGAACTATCATGCATGAGGCTAAAGGAGGATGGGTCGGGGTCGATTGAATACAGGGAGGAGATTGACTTCGGTGAAATTGATTTGCACTTTCGGACTGAACTTGAGCATCGTGTGAGGTTGCTTTTACAAGATTTGTAATTAATCTGCTTGAGGGTGACCTTTTGCATTGTGCTGGGAAGAAGCTGTCATTTCGCAGGATAATCAAAACCAACCCTTTCTCTGGGTAATACAAGAACATCCCTACCAGACCATGCTGTTCCTATGATAAACTGATGGACAGAATAATATTAAAATCGGTGGCACTTTTCTAATTGGCCCAGATCAAAAAAGTTCAGTTTAACAAGCGCTTGGAAAAGTGACTCGTGACAGCAAGATGCACATTTGCTGGTTAATTTGCCTTGGCACAAGTACTGGTAAGATGATTTAATTATGTGATATGAAGGGGAAACACAGCTTGGTTTACTTTTGCTCAGAGTGGAAATTGCTATTGGAATAAATTTGCATTCGGTTTAAAACTTGACGGAAAGCTGTTCTCCACACTGAGGTGAAATTCATTTTGTCAGATCTGCAACTACATTTTCTAACAGTTTTTCCATTTCATTTTTGCTCAAATTTCCATGGCTTATCATTAAGGATTATTCTTATTCCTTTCTAAAAGCACATTTGCCCTTATTTAAAGAACTTCTGGTAATACATGAAAAGAAATTTTACCATGATACCTGTACTATGGAATTTTTGATAATGGTACTTATTTTCTGATATAGTACCTATACCACACCGTAGTACATGGTGTTGGGGGTACATGTCCTGTAGTATGGTAGACTGTTCTTCTGTGGTATGGTACTCTGGAACAAGCACCAGGGTACTGTCACAAATATGTTTACATGTTTGGTACTGCATATACTATACAATGGCAGTAGTATGTGCTAACATATTCAATATTATATGTATTAGATACATCCTCAACTTTAGTAGCCACTGTGGAACACAATACCATAGTATTCAAAAGTACCACCACATTACCTACCCTGGTACTCTCTAGATCCTCTGGTGCCTACCGTGGTATTGTTTGAAGTATCATGGTAATAGTATGGGATATTATGGTACGTACAGTACTACAGTTAGTATTTACATTTTACTAACATAGTAAAATGGCTTATGGGTAGGTGCTGCATAATTGTTAAACACTGGAAAACCAAATGTACAAAAATGTTACACTGGTATTCAACATAAGACCTTTAGAACTTATTTAGTACCCATTTTAACACCAAGAAAAAAAAAGCAGGGCATGTTAATCCCTTTTTAATTCAGTGACTGCTACATGCAAGAATGGTAGCTGACATTTGAGTTAATTTCAAAAGCTTCTTAAATATGCTTTGTTAAACTTTGGAGACAGAGGGATTAACTACCAATTTGGCACAGTGCACCCGAATCACTGGCTCTGGAAAATGGAAGCTTAAGAAGTAATTGTAATAAGAATATGGCATAAATTTCATACACCTTTAGCAGTCTTCAGAATAGACTGTACTATAGAACATATATACTATAACTAAGAAACATACAATGTTCTAGTCAAACCGGGACTTTCAAATGTGCAGAATAAAAGAACATGTTCTCTATGCAATCCCCTGCACCATTCTTTTTTTTTTTATTGTGGCTAATAATCTCACCACTGTACTGTGCCTGAAGTCTTTTCTAAATATCAATCGGTTTCACTGCTTCATTCATAAGAAGTTTCATCATGAGTCCCTGTTTGACTTGAAGTGCCTAGTAAAAGGTGACTGTTGTTTTGGTGTCAAAGTAGAGGAGTAAGAAAAGGAGTAACAAATCAACCTTGCCAGCCAGGCTTGCACATGGGTTTGACGTGGATTTGGACAAGCACGCTGTCTTTCGCCCTCTTTTGGCCACAGTCATACGCGCTCACCATGATCTCGTAGTATTGCTGCTTGTCGTAACTTAAATGTTCCGTGTTCCGAATGTTGCCTTTAGGAAAGAAAAGCATGTAAAAGGTGTGTTATATATACAGTAGTTGTATCCGTGTCTTAATGAATTTCAAATAACCACAAGGGGCCAGTGAAGATTTCTATAAGATTTCTTGTGTTTATGTGCATGCATGAAGAGACCTTAGACCGAAATATCTAGTCAATAAATATTACTGTCATCCAGCCATCTTTCCTTGGAACCTTTTCAGTGGGTTGGCATGAAGACACAAAGAATCCTGACAGCAATCATAGTTTCATAGAACCACAGGGGACTAAAAAATTGGCACTGTCATGGTATGTTGATGGCCAGCCTTTGCTTAGACAAAAGAGTCTTTCCTCTTGGACAGTGGACCGGCAGCCTAGGGACAGGTCTAAATATGGCCAAAAGATGCTTACTCTGAACATCGAGGCTAGGAAACCTCAGCTCCATTGAATGGTTTAAAGTCCCATCGACTTCTTTACAAAAATTGACTGACACAAACCAGGACAGAAATACTGGGAACAACCACAAGGTCATCAAAAGTCGAGTCATCTAGAGTTCTCAAAACACCCATTTTAAAATCTCGTATAGTCTTATAGGGAGGGACATGTTTTAAGAAAGTCCAGCACAAGGTTGAGATCCCATGATGGGGTCCTAGAAAAACATAGTAGACTGTGAAGTGACCACAAAGCTTTCAGAAATGTTATAATAAATTTGAGAATGATGCTGTCCTTGGTGCTATGATGAGCTACAGTATACACATACACCAATGAGCCACAATTGGGTAACCTGAACAACACTGATCACCAACTGTACAATGCTGGCCATGAGAGCACCCAATGCACCGCAGTCCACCACACACTGGGCCCAGCAGGCAAAGAGCTCAAGACTTCCGACCAGGCCTCAAAACTCCTTAGCTCCCAATGTGCTGGACAAACAACTCTGTTTCACAGGGGCCCCACCCTGCGGCGACCAAAGGATCCACCGCTTATGCCATGGTGTCAGACACCACAGTACATCCCCAGAGGCCCTCCACAGTAATGTCTTCAAGGAGGGTTAATAGCTTAAATGTTGTAGATGATCAGCGTATACTGTATATAGAAGCTTGTTACTATCACATAGTACCCAGAGATGAGCTAGTATTTTCCAAATTAAGCACTGCATTGGCCTGTTGGACGCAAACCAATAATGGAAGCGAGAAAGTCTCGCACTGCTTTCCACACTCCGATGGGGCTGACTCATTTAGTTAAAAATGCCTTGCATCTTTAGTAATCTAAAGCCAATTTCCTTCTCACTAAGACAAAAATGCACCCCTGGGTGTGGCATTTGCGGTCCAGCCAAACGTTAGCATTTCCTGCAAGCCTACAGGGGTTGCCACTACAGCTTCTGTTAGGATTCCCATCAGTACTGGAACAGGATCCAATACTGCACACGGTGACCCAGGTAAATCTGATTGGCAAGCATAACATCGAGGTGACACGCTGGATAGAATTCAGTAAATCGAGCTTTCTGGGGGTTTTTTTTCGTTGGGAAAACATGCATAATATATAAATTGAAATGCATGTCCTTGGACAGAATACGGAGGACATGAAAATAGGCATGTTGTTGGCATTGCAATGTCCGTGACATGGACCAGCCTGATGAGGAGGAGAGGAAGACCAGAGGTTGTGGTGTAGCAATGTATAAAAATACACTCGCCATGGCAAAAGAGATGACCTGTTACCTGAAGCGTACATATCTCTATATGATATACAGTACGTGTCATCCAACACGGGGAAAAAGAAAGGGCAAGATGGCTGTATGCAAATATTGCATCATAATATGTCATATTCAGAATTTGTTAGAAGGTCTCAGCTTGCCTTTGCGTGCACACAAGAATGACACTACTGTACGTACATATCAGGCACAAATATTAAGCTGTATGACTAAATAAAGCACATGCATCATACTATTGTATAGACATTCAGTTGGAGATGTCTTTGTGTTCATGTGAGAGTTAATGTAAGCACTAACAGCAGGTGTAGAAAGGGATCTGTGAGAGTTGTCCTCATTATAAGGAGAACGTTCTTGAAGCACTTGAACTGTGAAACTTGTGCACTGGCCACCTTCTGCTCGAGGGCTGAGACGGGAGCTAACGAGCGGTAGCTCTGAGACTAAACTTCTGCGGTTGATGATTGAAAGATGAACGAGTTCAAATTCTAATTGTTAATTCATTTAAATGTTAAGTAGCTTTTTTTCAGAATGCGAAATGAGGATGTGTGGGAGAGGGGGTGAAATCTTGACACAACTGTCAAAGGTGTTTGCAGAGACACGTGCACACGTATACCCTAACACCGCTGAGACAGCGGCAAGGATGTAAATTAAATCTAAATCATTCTTGACATCTGTTTTCTGCCTGTTGTCTTTATCTAATGTGTATATATGGAAGTGAGTGCAACATATGGGCAGGGAATAAAACAAGCTCTCCTTTTGTCAAATACAAGAGGAAAGTGTTCCTGATTATCTCATCTAACACTTGCCGAGCGAACCATCTTGTTCTTTCATGCGTATGGGAATAGGCCTAGGTTCGTATTTCACATACGTAAAATGCAATCAGTTCTTATTTACGACACACAGAAATGATGCAGAGATAAGCGAAGTAAGGATTCTGTGGGTCTTTTTATATCCATGCTCTGTTCATAATGCAGAGAAGCAGGAAGTTGAGGAGAGACAGAGGGGCCTAGTCTTTATTGTGCCTATTTATCTTTGTGTTTTTGTGCATGCGAGAGATAAAGAGGAAAGTAATATTAGAGAGAAAAGAGCCTTACCGTTGCGGTCAATGGCAAAAGGTGTGTTTTGCGTAATGATCTCAAAGTTGCAGATCTGGCTGTACTGGGCGGAACAATCCTGGTCCCAAGCCTCGACTTGCACAATGCTGTCATAAATCTTTCCCTCTGTCACCGTGGCCTGGTACAACGGCTCACGGAACGAAGGAGAGAACTCGTTCACGTCCTCGACCTGGATGTGGACCACTGCTCTAATGCACGGAATGAAGCAGGGATGGAATAATGGAGACGAGTGCAGAGAGGTAGAAAATAAACAGATAAAGTTGTACAAGACGAACGTGAACTCGATGTAGTAGGAAGGTAGGAAAACCAGCAGGGGTAGTTAAATACTTAACTACTCACACATCACTAATTTATCGCTCATTATACAAGTAAGTGCTGCATTCAGCATGCTGAGATAAACATTGGGGCATTTAAAATCACTTAGATTCAATTGAAATAAAAAAGGAAGTAGGTTTATAAGGTTAGGCTACATTAAATTGAAGCAAATAAAGAGGAATTACTTATGGCGTAAAACAGAGCTGCGGAATACAGATAGAAAGATGAAATTAGAACTGTACACGTTTTCTCTAAATAAATCGAGAATTTGCATCCTAGTCTATGTCTTAACCAGGTCGCATCAGCTCCAGATAAGTGTTGGTGTTAAGTATATACATTTAATTCCCAGCAAGTTTAAAGGTCCCATTTCCACTTTAGCAAGTGCCTCGCAGGTCTCAGAGGTGCCCTAGTGTGTGCCTGTTAATGCCGAAGCTGAAAAATTACTCAGATAAAACATTGTGTTATTATTTCAATTTCCTTTGCTTCACTTCTCCTCCAACACACTGTTTCAGTGTTTATCTAAATGAGCTACTGCTGAACCATGTGCACTATAGAGAACAACAAACCTGAGCTACAGCCCCGGGGGAGGGCCTCTTCTTATATGAGGTCACATTATGAGAAAATCCCTAATTGGCTATATCTAAGTAGCTAATTGGCTACAATTATGTAAGTAATACCTAAGTACTACATCTAATAACGTCTAAGTATTTGGCTATATCTAAGAAAACAAATCTGGGAATGTTTCTTCTTGTTTTTTTCTGTTTGGATCTGAATGTCTAAAGTCAATTTTGCATAACATGTCCCCTTTCGGGAGCATGATGGCGTAGTGGTTAGCACAGTCGTCCTGCACAGGTTCAGGTTCGATTCCTGCCTCGGCTCTGTGTGCATGGAGTTTGCATGTTCTCCCCATGCTTGGTGGGTTTCCTCCGATGCTCCAGTTTCCTCCCACAGTCCAAATGCTAGCATATTAGGCTAATTGGTGTTCCCAAATTGTCCTATAGTGTGTGAATGTATGTGTGTGCCCTGTGACAGATCGGCACTTTGTCCAGGCAATAGGCACCTGGGATAGGCTCCAGGCTCCCCGACCCTGTATACAGGACAAAGCGGTATAGACGATGAGTGAGTAAGTGATGTCCCCTTTGAGGGTGAATTCTTTCGATCCAATTAGATTATATCGCACATCTACGCACTTGTGGCTCTTTTTCCAGCCGTCTCCTGAGACGTCAGCCCCGCAGTCGTAAGCCTGAATGATGAAGGTGAACTCCTTTTGTTGCTCGCAATCAATGGGACCAGACGCTTTCAGTACTCCTTCCCCTGATGTCTTGTTTAATACCTCCGCCTTGAACGGAGCGTCCTGTCCACGGATCTTGAAAGCACAAATCTCCCCTGAAACAGTAAAATAAAAAATAAAAAAAACAAGAGGAAGAGAATAATGAGTTTCATATATGCATATAAGGCTTTTTCAATCCCACCGTCATTTCAACAAGGTGTTGTCAGATCTCAAGTTTCAAACAGAAGGTTTTTAATGCTAAAATATGCGGGGCGGTATGTGGATTTAGCTTTTACTGCTAGCGCTGGCTGAGAGGGAACGGCTGCCTTTTCATGCATTTCTTTACTGTGGATGTAAAATCTCATTGTGTCATAACAGAGCTCGCAAAGCCTGGAATGGGGTTCTGTGAAAATTACTGACCTAAATATTTAAGATTCTTGTCTCCATAGCACATTGTTAACTGGCCCCTTTCAATTTCTTGCCAAGGAGAATTCAATTATGAGAGCTGCACTGAGAGCACAGTGGGATTTATTTTTCCTTGTACATGTACAATTTAATTATGGCAAGTTATTGCCTTGTAATAATGAACTATGGGTGTTTACTTGTGTCTTTCATCTTCCTTATGCAGGTGAGGAGATAAAAGCCTACCTCTCGAGAGAATTAATTTGGTTTAATGGTATGCCACAGTGAAGGCCTGCCCATATGACCATGAAATATCGGCTTACGAGAAAAAAAAAAAAAATTACAACAAAGGATGTTGTCTTGCTTTTATATCAACTTCCTCTTCCTTAGTATGTCTTGTCACGGATTAGAAGCAGTGATTAGTAAAGTGTATTAAAGTGTGTGACCGTGAAATATGTATGCTCCATGGTCTTGGCTATGTCACAAGAACATTTTTTGGTATTTAGATGGCCAAAAACCGAATGTAGATATCAATACAATGCAATTGTTAGAGAGATTTCTATTTGTAAACACAATTGTGGACACTTTCAATAAGGTGGCCACACTATGATTCATTCAGTAAGTAGGGGACTAAGATGTCTAGCAATGGTTCAGACTCTGTTGTGGCTCCTTGTTCTGGAGATTAATTCCAGTGTTCCAAAGCTCATAAATCCAAAAATATTCAATCCAGCCAAAGCTAAAAAAGAAAGAAAGAAAGAAAGAAAGAGACTCATCTTCCAAGGTGAAGGGGCCAATCAAAATCACAGTGGTCAACCTCAAAAAGGGAAATGTCATGTACATATGAATATATAGCAGAATAATAAGTGTTGGCAAAAGCCATTGAACCGAAAATTGAATTGTGTGAATTTCTTCCTTGTTCTTCATATCGTACAGTTATAAAGATGCAGCCATTTTGTATTGTTGGAAATCTTCAGTGGATGCGCTTATATTGCCCGGATCATTCAATATATTATCACCCTTAATGCACTGAGAATCCAGCAAACATTCTATACACACTTTAAGATGTTTACAACCAGTTGTTGTTGGTCTTTCGGCTGTTCCCGACAAGGGGTCGCCACAGTGGAATACCCAGTCCGCACTACAACTTGGCACAGGTTTTACGCCGGATGCCCTTCCTGGCGCAACCGTCCCATTTTATCCGGGCTTGGGACCTGCACTGCTGGGGCTGGGGTTTGGGCACTGGCTGGGAATCGAACCCGGACCTTCCACATGGCATGCGAAACACCTACCACTGAGCCACCTACCACCAGCACCCTCAAAATGTTTACAACCAGTGATAACTGATAAATGTTATTTAAATGATAAATATAAATGATAAAGTTATTTACTACAGAACATTGCTCAACACTTCTGTGATGTTATGTTAGTAATTTGTTATGCCTGAATGGTTTACTTAACACAATATTGTATACTCTATCAGGCGCATTTACTAGTCAGCATTGTCTGAATTCAGTCAGGCATTTACCTTCGCCCTACATTTCTATACATGCTCTATACAAAATAGTCTACAATGTAAACTGGACAAAATTATATATGCTGGAAACCAGAAAGTAAGACTGAGTAAGTCTACAACAGAAATTGCAATCGCTCCGATTGATTTTTCCCTCAATTCTCAGCTTTAAAAAGGTGATGGACTGACCCCCCCATCCAGGTTGTACCCTGCCTAGTGCCCTGGGATAGGCTTCAGGCTTCCGTGACCCTGAACAGGATAAGGGGTATAGAGAGTGAGTGAGTGAATAAAAGTGTTTTTCTCTGATAGACAGCTCTCTGGTCTTTTTAGCGAAAAATGTAGGGTTCATGGGTAAAAAAATGGGCCTAGACCAAAAGTTGACATTCAGATCTACACTACCGTTCAAAAGTTTGGGGTCACTTTCTAACTCCATGATGGTTCCTGATTTTTATTTCTTTCTACATT
>JAOVVA010000044.1:19849680-19862176 GCA_028565275.1 Leiocassis micropogon | reverse complement strand
TTGCTTCACTCCCTCCCTCCCTCCCTCCCTCCCTCCCTCCCTTCCTTCCTCCCTTCCTTCCTCCCTCCCTTCCTTCCTTCCTTCCTTCCTTCCTCAAAATAGGTTGCTCAAAGAAGCCCAAATTGCCAGCTTCTCCTGGACGCCTCCCTGTTGGGGCCAGGCACCGAACCCAGCGCAGGTGCAGGTAGAACGCTTCATTTCAAAACTGGCAAACAAATCCAAAATGTAAGGCAAAGCCATGATCACAAAACAGGAAAAACAATGGCCGCATGATGAACAAACAGACAGGCTGGAAAACTGGAAACCAGTTCAATAACCAGGCGAGCGAACATATTAGCAAGAGACAACATGGCATCATTTTCCTTTCAAATAAAGGCTCTATTGGTTTGCTTAACCAATTGCAACATAGCATTAAGTTCTATGCAGTGGAACCTGGTTGTTTCTGCAAAATTCAACAAACAGCACAGCATCTATATCACTAATAATCTGCTAATAAATCCAATTTTATTCAGATGTAAGGTTGTTGTTAATTATTTCTAGGCTAATTGGTTGTTGTAGTTTGGTGGCCATTTCAGTCAGGAATTCTAGTTTCTGATGGGCACCTTTGTAGGCCGTGACGCAGTTTGGATACTAGCGTGTGGCATCACTTACAAAAGGTTCATTAAAAAGGCAATTTGTTCACAAAATATTGCCTGCACCCAGAGGAAATTTTACTGTGGTAAACACACAGTAGCATAATATACCATAGTATTATCGTTGTACTTCAGCCATTACCATGGCAGGCACTTTATAGTACAAGGGTATGTATTAATGTACTTCATTGGGTTCTATGGTATGTTCCACAATACTTATGTGAATTCCATGGTACATATTGCAGGTATGCAATATTGAATGTTTGTACCAACTGTACCGTACTAGACATGTTAGTACATACTACTGGTATGGTACAGGCAGTACCACATTTATTATTGCATGTACTTTTAAGAGGTTCAACATATACTATGGCATTTCATTGATTATTTAAATACTCTATAAATAACACCATTATGGTACATCATTTTTTTTAAGGTCACGGGCGGTCGTTTAAGCATTTCACTGCATATCGTGCATGTGTATGACTGTGTATGTGACAAATAAAATTTAAATTTGATGAATGTATAAAAAATGTTTTTTTGACGGGGTTGGTACTGTCCATGGTACTGTCAAAATACCATGGTATGGGTACAATTGGACATTTAATATGGGCATTCAGCTAATGAAAAATATAATACAGTAATATATAACTGAATTTAAATATACTGTATAATAATTTGTCTATTTAACTCTAAATCAAAGAACAAAACGGTGACAAAAAAGTCGTGAAAGTACACAAAAGAAATGAAGAAAGCAAAAGTGGGTTACGCAAGAAATGGGAGTGAAAGAAAAGAGAAAGCAGGAGAGAGAAAAAAGACGCAACAAAAGCAAACGAGAGTGAAACATAACTTGAAGACAGGCTGTTCGAACTGGAGTAAAAAAGAAAATTGTGTGTGTGTGTGTGTGTGTAACTTTTTAAAGCTTTAGTGCATCTGTCTGTCAATTTCAAAGCCTCACTTTCTTCACGAGAGCTGTGATTAGTTCAAATGTCAGGACAAAAATGGCCCCCGGTACATGTTAGTACACTCCTGTCAAGCCTGTCTCTGGAAGAAAACAGGCTTCAAACGGTTGAATTGTTAGTATCAACATCAGATTACTTGGTAATGTAAGCCAAACATCTTAAACCTTTATGTTTACCTCTATGCTTGGTATTTGGAGCATGAACCCAGTAGGGCATTCACAGCTAAAATTGAAATGATGAATATGTCTGCTTAATTGTGTGTGTGTGTGTGTGTTAGTTTGTCCTGACATCATTTTCATTTTACCATCAATAACACCTTTTGATATAATCCCAGTTGAGCTATTGATGTAAAATTTTCGCCTTGCACCTGGGTACACTTCAACCTCTCCAACCGGGATGGAAAAGGAAGGGACGGAGAGGAACGAAACAACACGTTTCCCCCAAATTTATTGTAAACATGATGTAAATAGACTACGAACAAGTTTCTCGAATCGTGCTCGCATATCCACATGACCCTGTGGTTGCACAGACGCATGGAGGGAGAAAGCATGACAAAAGACAAATTGCTGTTTATTTTGAAGCAACACTCGGGTGATGGTGTGCAGACAGATGGAGATTTAAGAAAGAATCCCAGCAGTCTTACCAATGCTAAGCGCTGAGCAAGAGTGTGTGCGTGTGTGTGTGTGTGTGTGTGTGTAAGATTTTACATGTGATTGAAATTTCCAAGCATGCAACCAGAGATTAGTCATGATGAATCGCCCCCGCTATATCTAGGGGCGTTTTAAACAGAATACTGCAGTAAGCCCAAATTTTATCCTCCTTCCTCTTTTTCACTTCATGCTCATCTCTGTCTCTCTCCCTGCCTTCATCTTTCCTCTCCTTCATCACCATCTACAATCTCCCTCTCCTTCTCTGTGATAAAAGCATGGCTCCATTAGTGCCTCTCTTCCACTCTCTCTCCTACACACACACACACACACACACACACACACTCCCCCTCTCCGATAAGAGCATGGCCCCATTAGTGCCTCTCTCTCTCTCCCTCTATCTTCCTCTATAGGAATTATAGAAATACACAAAGAGAAGAAAAAGAGGGTCACCATGTACTTAAATTGAAAGAAGGGTGAAGGAAGGAGATTTAAGTGTGTGACATTGTGTTACGTGTTATGCGTTAGCTGTATTTGTTCAATACTGCATGTAATGATTGGTTGAAGTATGTCGAGCTCTCAGAATCACGTCAAAGTCGATTCCATCAGCCGTATCTCTCTGGGAACATGGGTACCATAAACAGCTACGTTAATGGACGTGTGTATCGATCAGAACATCTTGCAGTGCTTTAAAAATACCTCTGAAAGTGCCAGATCTGAGGAATAGTTCTGCTTTAGTCGGGTTCGGAGTGCTTATAAATTCAAGAAATGAGAGTCGAACAATATGTTAGAACAGAATCTATTGTCTTTGACATTTCTATTTCTTCTGCTTTAATGCTCTGTAGCAGGACTGTGGACTCTGGATGCCCTGCCAAATTTGATTATCTGTGAAAGCATGACAATATCATTACTTATGATGATATTAGCATGGTCAGAATGTCTACCCTAGCACCCAAAGCCTTACAAATCCTCATTTACTGATTACTCAGACCATTTAACCTGTGCTTTTTCCATTTCCCCTTTTCTTCTTTCTTCTCCGTCTTATTAATGAGGCATTTGTACAGCTCTCTCAGCACAGGAGCACACAAATAAACAAACTGTGCAAACAGCAAATACATAGTCAGTAAGTCAAAGAAATCAGCCCCTAATGACCTTTAAAATCTCACAGCAGATGCTGCTCCCAAGCAGATAGCCATGCTTTTAGCTGGTGTTTGTATGCAGATAAACTGAGCGACTTTTTTTATTATTAGGGTTATTAGGTTGATTACATGTGAACAGTTTGACAGCAAAATGAGATAAACACCATTTTCGGCAAATTGCTATCTTGCAGGAACACATAGTTGTCTGTACCAAAGCATCTTTTCTTTAAATTAGAAGATTTGATCTGGCACTCGCAAGTTTTTGGTTTTGGGCAATTTGGGAGCCGTGGTGTCTATTTATGTCCGATACACTCCGTTCTCCATTCAGGATTTCTGAACTACTGTATACTATAAACTTGCCTGATCAGACTACATTGTGCATATGGTGCATCCCAACATAATGCTATGATAAAAAAAATGAAATGATACTGAAACTGGTGGAGGATGAAGTTGATGGTGCTGTGAATTTACATTTCAAATTTAATTCAAATTTTCTTTGTCACATACACAAGCATGCACAGTATGACATGCAGTGAAATGCTTATATATACCTTACATAGAAACATTAATCAGAAAAATAGAATTACATTACAATTGAGAAATTTCCATAAAAAATACAAACTAATGCTAAAATTTGCAATAAGCAAATTTTAACTGAAAATTAAGTTATCAAATACAATAAAACTAAAGAAGAATTTTTATTGTTTTGTATTGTTTCAATGTTTCTTATAATCTGCAACAAACTGGTTCCAATTAGCCCTGACGCAATCAAAGCACGAGTTCTTTTTTTTTTTTTTTTCAACCAACATATTATTGAAACATAATTACCTAGTTACCTAGTTAGCGGCTACAAATAAACGGTATAAAAGGTATACTTATGAAGGAATACAATGCCACCCACTCTAATATAAAGAGAGTTCTTTTGGTTATTAAGTAGTAGAGTTCAGCATTCTGGGGCTAAGCTCTACGTTCTACGTCTGGTTTCAAAACCTTTTTGTTTATTAAGACATTTTGTAAGCTGATCCTGATTCTCCATTTAACTTCAAAACTAGAAGGTAAGAATCATTAGAGTACCCTGAACAGCTGTTCCATAGTTGGGAGTCATTGTGAGAAAAAGCTCTGCTTTATAGCCTTTATTATTCTACAGTAGGTACTAATGAAGACCCTGCACCTTTGTCTGAAGCAGGCATGGTAGATTTTAGCAAAGTATGTTTATCGAGGAGAGGATTCAGCTCTTTAAAGCTAATTGATGTGAAAATTAACATGATACAGGGCAAATTAATTCACAAAATTCTTGGCAAATAAATTTTATAATCAGTATGCCATTTTACTTGGAGTCAGTAAAGTGCTGATTAAATAGGGGTATTATGATTAAATATTTCTAACAAGGACTCTGCTGCATACTGGACTACCTGGAGTTCTTTTATGGACTTGCGCATCAAGACAGCAAGGTATTCCAGGAATCCAACCTAAAGGTAACAACAGGTTTGAATGAAACTCCTAGATATGGAGATATCCAGACATAACTGGATTTCTGTCAAGTTCCTTTGTGACTGTTTTGAATGTAGGTGAATTGAAGTTAAAATGACAAGAATTTCGTATTTCTATCAGTCCAAGACCAAATAAAAATAAGGCACTAAAAAAAAGAAAAAGTAATAAAATATTCAAATGTCAGAGAGAAAGGGAAGTAAACAACGGTGATGATTATATTTTGCTGCAATAGAACATACCAGTACCAATTTTCATCATTTAGAGCAAACCTGGTTCTCAAAGCGACAGCTACATTGAAATATTTACCCTTTATGTTCGTAGCATTTAAAGACAACAAATCAATCAGAATTCAGGAATGCTCAATATTGTAATTACCATTTTTAAATTTATGTACAGTATGTTTTCTTCCATCCATCTTTTTCCTTTCCCACTCTTCTTTAATCCTAAGAGATTTGCAAATGTAAATCTCCCTTTTGTGTTCCACAACCTTTTTTTTTTTTTTTCTCCTGTGGTCAATGAGGCACTTTCTCACTTGCCATATTTTTGTCATGTGTGTACACACACTCACATCAAACATTTGCTAATCCGTTTGGGGCTCAAAGGAAAGCTGCACCTCAGGCATGTATGCTTGAACTAAGGCTTGTATTACAATAGACCTTGAGTCTTAAACTGGATCAGAGATTGAAGAGAATGAATAAATCAGACCTGGGAGCTGCCAGTAATATGAGTTTTGCCATCTCCCCCTGTTCCTTTTGTCTACCTCATTCTCTCCATCTGCTTCTTTCTGTCTTTTCCCTAGCTCAGCATTTTAGTACGCTCCTCCACCCCTCCGCTTTCCTGCTCTTTAGTATAAGACAGTCCAGGTAGAATGGTCAAGCTTGTGTAGAGCTGGTGTTGGTGTAATGAAAGGGGGGAAGAAAGGAGAAAGAGAATACTTGTCCTTGAGTTATTGTTGCTGGGCAAATGAATACAAAGTTGCTACAGAGGTGTGGATGTGACTGTGAAGATGGTGCTCGTTCCCCTTTTTTTTTTTTGTTTGTTTTCTGCTTGTTTTTTGTTTCAACAAGGTTTCTTTTTGTTAAGGTGGAGCATACTGTAGAGATTCGGGAATGTAGTATAGAGTCAAAGAAATTAAGTAAGACTGAATGAGATTTAGATGTGCATGAACACACAATTGTTTCCCTTATAAGCTGTAAGAAACGACAGAATTACTGTACAGAGAGCTAGTGTTGCTGTTTTGAGCCTGTTCATTTAGCACAAAGCCCTAGACTTTTGCCTTGACCATGAATAATAGCTCTTGCTTACTGATACACAATCCAAACAAAGTCAGAATTACCTTCCCCACAGCACTAATGCACATCTGTTTGTCTTTTTAAGTGGACCTATTCGGCAAGATTCACTTTTTAGTCACTTTTAAAAATTCAGATTAGTCTCCAGTGTGCATAAAGAAACAAAAAACGAGAGAGAGAGAGAAAGAATCTCTGATTGTCGACCTTTTTTCTGGACCAGGGTTTAAACAAGGGTAAGTGCCACCTCTCTTATGACCTCATAAAAGAAAATCCCCTCCCCCCAGCTTGTTGCCAGCTCTGCTGCTGGGACATGTCTCAACAGTAGCTCATTTACATAAACACTGAAACAACGGGAGTTTGTCTTATAAAAAAAAAAGAAATATTATTTAAAGGTCCATTTTAGCTGGAATATTAAAAAGACACAGTATGGGGGAGCTCTGAGACCTGTGTTACCTTTATGTGAATTAAAAGCGTGATAAAATAGCCTGCCCTTGGTACACACAGTAGGATTTTGTGACCTGGATTTGGTATCTCATGGATTCAATAATTTGTATGCTCAATTAATTGTTGGCTCCCCCCCTCCCCCCCCCCCAGAACGGACATAAAGTAGGATCATGTGATATTAGCCATGATTAATGTGATAATTATGACTAGAATGATTCACAAGCAACATATTGCCAATGTACTAGACACCTAGATGTTTACTGCAATGCTTGATATCTCATCCATATATCATCATCATCATGTTAGTCATATTCCAGTCTTTCATTTTTTCCTGTTAAATTGTGTCTTTTGTTTTATGTTAAATAATATCACACTTGACAGTAAAGCCGTGAAACAAAACAAACGAACAAGTGCTTTTTCTTTCTTCAGCCTGTACTTTGTATCCGTGATTTTTATTCAGGCTAAAACGTAAGCTCTGTTCGTAAGCAGTGGCATAAACCCCACTGAAAAATCTCATCTCTCATCCTACATCCCAAGTACAATCTGGCAACCCCATCTCTGAGAAAGGTATGCACGTATTTTTTTTAGATCCTGAATAAGGCATTCAGACAACTTAAGTACCACTTTGACCTGTCTCTGAGCGCTTCTTTTTTAAATTTTTTTGCAGTAACACAGGAGTGGCAACCTTGTTAAAAAATGAAAGTGGTTGCAAAGAAAGTGTAAGAACTCTTGAGGCTGCTGTAGTGTTGAGCTAACAAATGGAGCAGGAGGTAAAGAATGTCTTCCACTTGCTTTCAGAAATCGAGTTCCTGCAAACAGTTATGCAAGAAAACAAAGACAAGGTGTTAAGAAGTGCTGTTAATAAGTTCACACACGCACACTCACACCAAACAAGCTCAAAACCAGTCTTTTTTTTTTTTTTTTTTTTTAAATATGTCTTTCTATTTTTGTTTTAAGTTCGGTGCCAGCTCACGGCAGAGAATGATCTGAGAGAATGAGAGAAAAGCTGTCCAGCAGAGCTGATCCAGTGCTAAAATGTTTGAAAGATAAAAAGAGTTTTTTAGGGAATGGAACGGAGGGTAAGACAACGACAGGGAAGCTCTAGCAACCAAAAAATGAAAGAAAAAAAAAAAAGAAAAGAAAGTGGATGATGAAACTGAGAGGTTAGGTTTGTTCTCTCATTAATGATTCTGTGTTGCTAACGTGGTGTCTCTGAAGTCGTACACGCCATGTGTCCTGACCATCTGCAGCCCTTCTGCCACCTTTCCCAAGGTGTGACACTAACTCTCAACCATAAACCATATGATGATCATTCAATATCGCCTGACAGGAAGTGAGACGGGCGCCAAAAATACTGTGTGGTCCTCCGGAAACGACTCGAAGTCTCGAAATGAATCCAAAGTCTCTAACGATATACTTACTTCTCCTACGATGGTAATAAAATACAAGGGGTCAAACCGCGAGTTTTGATGGTGCATTAATAACAGAGTTATGAAAGTAAAGTAATGGCCCTTTAATGCCTTTAATGGCCCAAGGCAGTGGAAATGGCTTGGAGCAAGGTCAGAACTGTAATGTGCAAACTTGTGTGCTGGGAAGTATAAGGGTGTGGATTGTCCTGCAAAAACAGAGCACCGTTGGTGATCAAACCAAGCCATTTTATCCATTAAAGGTAAGTGCTGAATCCCTGGAATGCCAGCATTTCATTTAGTGACGATGACGTCTTTGGCATGCTGAGAAAACTTTTGACCTTGACGATATCCAAGCAACAAACGCTAGGATAAGTACTTTAGTGTAGCAGGAGATTATATCGAGAAATAAAGGGAGTTTATTTCAAGTCCTGGCTTGACTTGAACAACAAATAGGTTAAGTAGGTCAGTGGCACATCTTAGATATTTGATGTAGCTTTGACTGTAGTTAAATCAGTATGATTACACTGGACCTTGTCTCCATTACATACCGTATGATCCTAAACTTAATTTATTCCACAATATCAGCTTAAAGGTGGAAGGGTGGTGTAGTGGTCAGCACTGTTGCCTTGCACCTCCAGGGTCAACAGGTTGATTCCTGCCTCGGGTCTGTGTGTTTGTGGGAGTTCTCCCTGTGCTTGGGGGGGAGGGGGGGCTTTCTCTGGGTACTCCAGTTTTCTCCCAGAGTGCAAAAAAACATGCATTAGATTAATTGGCATTCCCAAATTTTCTGTAATGTGCATGTGTGTGTGTGTGTGTGTGTGTGTGCCCTACGATGGATTGGCCCCCTGTCCAGGGTGTACCCCGCCTTGTGCCCTAAGTCTCCTGGGATAGGCTACAGGCTCCATGGTGCTACAGGATATGCAGTACGGAAGATGAATGAATGATATCAGGTCAAGCGTGGAACACTTTGCGCATATGCATTGCCATTCAAATACATAAATATGAATGAATATTAATGACTGAATTGGTAGCATTATCCTTTAACACTCAGAAAATGTTTTTCAAACACTTAAAATGTGCTGAAAGGATTGCAAATGAGTGCACACATTACAATTTCATGACCTCTGTCTTGTGGCTTCATTAAATCGACTAATAATACATATTTTAAAAAATAATAAAATCCGACCTGTTTAATAGGATGTGTTGAATCAAGTGTTGTTTTATAAGCTGCTGAATAATGAGGGTGGAAGCCTCGGTTCTACCAAATTTGCATTTATTAAGGCGATAATCGTAGCTAGGAGGCATTCATGTGGTGATATATTAGGAATATACTGGCCATCTATTAGATATTTATTTCAATGCATGCCATCATCTCATTCATATATTAGTATTTCCCATTAGAAATGCAACCATGGTAGTCCAGTGGTATTCCTCACAATGCCATGGTACTTATTTGCTAATATTGTACATGCACTACACTATGGTACATGGTATAACTATGTGCTGTAGTATGGTACTATGGAACATGTACATCTTTAAGTACCATTCTGGTAATATTTACTCTACAGTAATATGTGCAGTGCCTTTTTACCTCTTATGGTATCATCAAAAGGTTACTACACAATACTTTGATGAATACTTTGGGAGTGTTAGCACAGACGGCGAAGGCTCTAGGTTGTTGGTTTCGGGATCTGAGGATCCGGGATCGAGCCCTGCTGTCGGTGGGTTGCCACACCCCACGCTACCCAGCAACTGCATGTCTGCAGTCCCAAGCCTGGATAAAATGGCAGGGTTGCGTCAGGAAGGACATCCAATGTAAAACCTGTGCGGCTTGATGGTCCAGCTTGCCGACTCCTGGACAGGAGCAGCCAAAACACCATCAGACTTTGGTGAATATGGTACTTATTAGGTACCACGGTGCCTCCCAAAGTTGAGCAAATATGGTACTACTTGTACTATAGCTTACCAGACGTACACACTAATTTGGTACAGTATGTACAAACACACCATATAAAATTTGTGTTAACTTTGGTAGCTACTGTACTGTGGTACTATTGGGCACTGGTGGCTCAGTGGTAGGTGTTTTGCCTGCCATTCGATTTGGCAGTGGATGCAGTGCCGGTCCCAAACCCAGATAAAATGGAGGGTTGCACCAGGAAGGGCATCCGGCATAAAACCTGTGCCTAACCTCTTTATCATGCTAGCACTGATTTTGCGGCTTTTGTGAGCCATAGTAATATTTCCGAAAGAAAATAAACAGAGAGATAATGCTAAAATGATCAAGAGACACACAACCGTTTTGTCATGTTCTCCACTATTCTACGATTCACGATTTCTAAACTCTGTTATAAAAGTAAGGGGCCACAGATGTATATGGTCGAACACATTAAGTGGCATAAATGCCACAATAAAATCTTCACATTTTGTTGTTTGGAGGTTGTATTTGCACCATCATGCTTTGTTTATACATTTAACATTATTTCAGCGTCATTTCATGAACGCCATTTTAACGTGCTGAAACAATATTGTCCCAAGTTGTGCTTTGGGTGGACGAAAAGGACTGATCCCATTTTACAGGCAGTGCAGGCAGTTACTTTCTTTCTTTCCAACTCCTAAGTGTAAGTGCAACTTTTCCTTTCCTACAAGGAATAAAAAATTTACATTTGCTTCTTTTATAGGTCATTTTACGAGGGTGAGTCAAAACTTATCTTCACTCCAGTTATATTAAAACTTCTGTTGGCCACACTGTCTTATCAGTTCTTTGCCTTCAAGGCTATTTTCTCCCCAGTCACTGCTGTGCAGGTGTGAACGTGTTACATCAGTTCATTTGCACGAAAGAAGAGTTCAGTGATTAGTTTTTTATGGTCTCAGGGTATACATGGAGCTGGAGCTGAAACAACTAATTGAACGAGCTCCAAAGTCAGTGTACAGAAGCGGTTGGATTTCTGCGGACAAAATTTGGAGCAATACTCTACATAAGGTGAAAGTTTCTTAAAAAGAATCATTACTGGTGACGAGACACGGATTCATCACTACGAGCCTGAGAGTTAACGGAACGGAAACATCCTTGATCGCTGACCGAGAAAAAGTTCAAAAGTCAACCATCAGCTGGAAAAGTTAATAAATACTTGGAGTTTTCTGGGATTATCAAGGGCCGGTACTGGAACATTACATGACGATACACATCCACAAACTTCTGCCCACACTTCATTTTGAGGTGGTAAAGCATCCTCTCTGTAGTGCTGATCTCACTCCATCTGACTTTCACCTCTTTGGTCCCCTGAAAGCAGAACTACAGTATGAGGATGAATATATACTTCTGTAGACAGTGAAGACAGTGGTACATTCGTGTCTCACAGCTCAGCCTAAAACATTTTTAACTATGGTATAATCTTACCTGGTTATGTGCACAGGCAGCCTGTAAAAATCATAGATTTTTCCAGATGTTGTCTAAAACTAATTCACTATCTGTAAGCCCCCTTAAATACAGTCTGGCTTACTGGATGCTATAATGCACTGACACATATATTAATAATAATCACCAATCTGAGTTGAAGAAAGGTTTATTTTTTACTGTATACAGTATGTCTGGTGAGCAAATCAAAAGGATTTCATATATTTTTTTTGTATGCTTGAGCTTCTTCCCAACTAACAAATACAGCAGGTGGAAAGATTGATGATCTGTTGCAGTGCCACAAAATTATGTTTCCTATAATGCTGAAATAATTGTAGATATTAAAAAATGGAAGTCAATGCCATCTCAAAAGCAGAATGGATTGAGAGTGGCAGTAATATAATAAAAGGGGCCGCCGCTGATGGAGGAAAAATTTCATTAACAATAATAAAAGATGGACGTGACTGGATGGCTGAAACACAGGCAGACAGATCATTCTTCAGTATGGCCTTATAATGTTGCTTAGCTCTTTTCTGTGTCTGTGCAAGCACACGTGTGTGTGTGTCTGTGTGTGTGTTAATCACTTCCTAATGGTATAATATTTGCTGTAAACACAATGCTTTATTGATTACTTACTTGTATTTCTGTGTTGCCTGAATTTGTAAACAACATTTAATGCAAAATAATTTCACCTGTGACAGAGTGGAGCCTTACTGTAGCTGGAGTGAATCCCAGCTCTGCATCCATCATGACCCTGACCAAGATAAATACTAACGAATAAGTGCAAGATGTGCGAATAGATAATCCTTATATAGCACTCAGGAAACTTCTCCTCCTTTACAAAAAAAAAAAAAAGTACATGACTGTAGATATCAGAATCACCAGAGTTATTAATTAATCCGTTCACTCATTTTACATCTGACAGTTTGGCCATGTTTATATATATATATATATATATATATATATATATATTTTTTTTTATTTATTTATTTTTTTTTATTAATTTTTTTTTTTTTTCTCTTATCGCACATGTAACAACAACTCTTATCCCATTTACCCTGTTACAGTATTACAATACCCTTGATTTTC
>JAOVVA010000044.1:19838150-19849307 GCA_028565275.1 Leiocassis micropogon | reverse complement strand
CTCTGGATAAGTGCGTCTGCCAAATGCCTCAATGTAAATGTAAGTCGCTCTGGATAAGGGAGTCTGCCAAATGCATAAATTATAATAAACAACCTTTTTCCTGGTTTTATAGCTCTCCAATTGTTTGAATGATTTTAGTCTATTTATTGGCACCATGATATTGTCCAACTGGTAGAGTTTTCTTTACTGATCATGTTTTTGAAAGAAGCGATGTTATTTGGATATGAATACCGTACTTATCATGTTTTGCTATCAAATGTGGGGGTTTCCTGTCATGTTTTTGGTGAGGTTTGGAGCTTCTTAAAGAAGGACATTTAGCGATTTATAAAAAAACAACAAAAACTTTTTTGTGCCTGAGGAAAACAATTTGTCAGATTCACGGAGTTTTGCAGGCCCTGGGACTCATCACTTTATAAATGTCCATTTTTACTCTGATACTGAAGGTAAACAAACACAAGTTGAACAAACATAATGCATATTTTGGGACAAAAAAGTCACCTAAATCTTAATGTAGTCTCTTAAGAATTTAATTAGAATTAGCAGTTGGCAAAGTAGCTCACAGGATAAACAAATCCGAGTGTCAGGCTGGTGTCGGGATAATATTTAATATTGAGTAAATAAGGAGTACTGTTAAGCAACATTTAATATAACAGTGAAAATTAAATTAATCTGTTTTGACTTTGCCTGAAATGAAATAGATGGCTTTTTGAAGGGAGTAAGGTTACAGTTGCAAAAGTACTTTATATTCAGAACTATCAAATCAAACAAACAAACATTACTAGTTGTTACCCCTCCAGCTCTGACCTCTACTGTTGCTTTTCCTATTTACATGTCAATTTAGCCAGCTCGCATGTATAAATAAATAAACAAAGCCAATAAATAAATAAAAGAAAAGCTTTCTGTGACTAAAAAATGTAGGGTGTTACATTTTTTAGCATTTTCAGCAGTAGGGTCAAATTAGAGTTGAACCACATTCTCACTGAAACAGAACTGCTACTTGTTTGAGATGGGATCTAACCCACATCCGAAAAAAAAGATTTTTTTTTTTTTTTTGTATGTCCAAATGGACCATGTTGAGAAGGGAAAACACTATTAAAACCAGAACTGAAAACAACAGCAACAAACAAAGAACAAAAGAAACACAGAATAATTAATTAAATAACAATGAAAAAATATATCTAGTGAACTTACTGCGTAAAACAAGCAATTAATTTCACAATAGCTGAAAAGAAACTTTCTACAGCTACATCATCTAACCAAAAACCAGACAGAACTAGCACATGTAATGAAATTGCAGTGTGTAGCACATGTGATATATATACAGTATGTGTGTGTGTGTGTGTGTGTGTACATATATATATATATGTATATATATATACCTCTGCCAGGACTGTCATCACCATACTTTGCTTAAAGTCTTCAACCGGACATTTACAGAAGATTTCATCCACAAAAAATTTCATTACAAGTCCCGTTTTGACTTGAAAGTCTTGCACGTGTTCTGAAAATAAAGCTTAGGAAGCTTCATTTTTTAATTAAGGTAGTACAACACACTAATCTCATCACAATCAGCAACATCTAATGCAAACCTTAGCTTTTATCTTTCCTCTAACCAACCAAACGACCTTGACAGTTTGCAGATAATCATTTCTGCTCCATCCAATTATATTATGCTGGTAATCTAAACAGATTATAATCAACATCACATTGCATAGGGGGCACAGCGTCTTTGTTTTCAGTACTGTCAACACGGCTGGGGGTTCCAATTGAGACAACTCTGGTCTGTCGGTATGGAGTTTGCATGTTCTCCCCGCGCTTGGTGGGTTCCCTCCAGGCACTCTGGTTTCCTCCCACAGTTCGAAGACATTCAGCGTACGCTAATTGGCATTTCCAAATTGCCGGTAGTATATGACTGGGTATGTGAATGTGTGCCCTGTGATGGGTTAGAACCTAGGGTGGACCCTCCCTTACCTAAGCCCTAAATATGCTGCGACAGGCTCTAGTCCACCCTGCAGCCCTACAGCAGAATAGATGGATTATAGATGAATGGATAGAGGAAACGTCTACCGTAGCATGTTAAAACCTTCATCTTGTTTATTTTTTTTATACCAAATAATGATTTTTTTTTATTTGATTTAAATGCATATCCAGGCACAGAAGTGCCGAAACCTCAGTCCAAATGAAGAAACCCACATTCTTATCTGCTGACCTGGTGGAAATTAACCAACTTTATACAAGTTTATTGCAAACTTGGAGATATACAGTACCTTTAAAATGAAGTGTGTAATGGTATTGGGTTTGCTATAATCTGAGCTACCTTGTTAGAGAAGAGAGATAAGGACAGAATGGAGTGATAAATATGTGTTCGCAAAGACAAAAAAAGAAAATTACAGAGAAAAACTGAGAAGGAAGAAAAAAATGAGCAACATTCTCCTTTTTTTCCCTCCATATTGTTTAGGAACTGGGTTTGGTAAAAACACTAAAATTCTCTGATTGGTCTAAAAGGTGGTGTTGATTCATTGATGTTGATTATGAGAATCAGTCAGCGTGAGACTAATTCTAAACACATATTTGTTAAAATGGTAACGTTTTCCATACGTTTTATCAAATTTTCATTTTTAATATCTGATTGGTTAGACATTATTTTTGTCTATTTAAGAGAGAGAGAGAGACATAACAAGGATAGCGAAGGATTGACTGTTTATATCTGTAGATACAGACATTCCAAATATAATCATAAACTTATCAAATTGTTTTTGTCTAATTTAATAGAGAGACAAAACAAGTCTGCTAAAAGAACAAATGCCTATTGCTGCTACAGTAATAGCACAAACAAATGTTCTATCTGATCGTTCCAAAACTATAAACTCATTAAATGTATAAAATGTCTTTTTTTTATTTATTTTTTTATAAATAAACCATGTAATTTGTTGTATAAGAGAATTAAAGCACCTTGCTGATGATTTTGCTATAATGGATAATCCCTGCTATGTTTCAATCCTAAAGTAAATGATGATGCGAGACATAACAAATGTGTTGTTTTGTACAGTATAATATATTGTCTGGCATACACTGTCATGTGCATGCAGCATGAATCCCAGTCAGGATGTCCAGAAGCAAGCAGAAAAGCAGTGGCGATGAAGCTGGTACTTATACAATGAAATAACAATGATGCCCTAATTTTAACACCACATAAAAATGGAACATTTGTACGATATAGTCACCAGCTATTTGCAGTTTGCGTTTCTTATTGTATCTACACAGCATGATATTCTATGCTAAGCCCTATAAAATTGTCAGAATTATAACTTTTCATTATGGATAGTAGGACGGCATGATTTCAACTAGAAAGGAGGTCATTAGTCTAGATTGAACTCACTAAAAATAAAATCACATGGTCATCCTTATTCATTTGAAACTGCTTCCTAATTGAAGTATTCTGAATCGATAATATGTCCAGGAACTGTATGGAACACAATAGGTTTAATTAATTTTTAATGAAGCCTGAGCACCATAATTAAGTCTGGCAGTAGTAGCCTGAAAAGCAGCGTATTTCTGCATGTATTGTAAGTGTTCTTGATGGAGAGAGCTTGGAGAGAGTGAGCTATCCTTGATTGAATGTAGTAATGACTGGCAGTAGTCACCCTCTACAGGAACTGAGGACAGTGCTGGGAGTTTTGGCCAAGAAGGTCCAGATTAAGGCTTCTGCCATGTGCACATTAATGATCAGCAGTCTTGATGAGGTGCTGAGAAAGGGAAACAGAGATGCAAGCTGAGACAAGATTGCCTTTTTGGAATTTTTATCTTTTTGTTTATGCCCTTCATGGTTCCAGCCACTGTAGCTTATTAAAAGAATAATAATACAAAATAAAAAATAAATCGCTCCTTTTATCAGCTATACAGTAAGACCCCTACATACAAACATTCACGTTAGGAACATGTCAAACGTCTGGCATATTGTACATTGTCACGTGCGTGCAGCGTGCATCCTAGTCACGATGTCCAGAAGCAAGCAGAAAAGCAGTGGCCATGAATCTGGTACTGCTAAGAAGTTTCAAGCAATAACAATGTAGACAAAAAGTGAATAATTAAGAGACTAGAGTGAGGTGAAAATATGGCAGATGTTGCTTGTTCTTTTAACATGAATCGTTTAACCATCAGCATGATTCTAAAGAACGAGGACAAGATCATGGAACATGCTAGTTTTATATTGGGTATAGCCAATTGTGTTAGTATCCTAGTACCTAGACAATGTTTGTTAGACTGACAAACAAATCGAACTTACTCTCTGAACGAAACTCATTCATATGTTGGAGACTTACTGTACTGGTTATCCTGTAAAGGTTTGTGGGGGTTCCTGGAGCCTATCCCATGGAAGTTAGGGCAGAAGGCAGGGTACAACTCGGAATGGGTACCATCCCCATCATATAGTATGGACAATTTGAAATAACAATCAGTCTATCAGGTTACATGGAAGCCCACAAACCAAGGAAAGAGCATGCAAACTCCATTCACACAGACTGGGGAATTAAACCTCCAACCCTAGAGTTGTGAGGTGACAGTGCTAACCCAAATTCCCCCAAAAAGAAATCATACTAAAAAACTTTTCAAAATAAAAAACATAAAAAAAAGAGAGGAAAAAAGCTAAAGTTTCTTTAATCATCATACGAAATGTGAGCATGTGGTATGGGCTTAGATTGCAGACACACTTTATGATTATGTGATTTTTCCTCTGCTGAACAGAATCTGAACATGATGTGCATTTTGTCACAATCTTGTGTGAAATGAACATAAGGGACTTATAATAAGCAGCTTCTGTTAAATATGGTAATCAGAAATAACATACTGGGCAGGCCAGTTGTGAAAAAGTAATAAAGGAAAATATAAATCATGCTGCTTTATGTTTTGCTCTGCTGCATACTACTGGCCATCACTTAAAGGAATACTTTGGATTTTTTCAAATCTGTCTTAAATCAAAATTGAGGTGCACATAAATGCATTGCCAAGGGTCTTGGTCAGTATAAATTTTCCTGACAAAGTTAACACTTAAGTAATTAGGGGCCAAATTCCACAACCCTCATTCTGTGCAAAGTTGCATTCCAAAGTTTTCCCCCTGAATAGTCATATGGCTAACTGCAACATACTGTACACCTACTGTATTTCCCGGGAAAGCTAAATACACTGTAACTTTGAAAGATACCAACTTGATTTAGCTCAGTGGATGGCTAAAGCGTTATATGAGTCTCAGCTGAACTTCGGAATGCATCTTTGCACGGAACAAGGGTTGTTGAATTTGGCCCCCATTGCTTTCATTATACCCTGTTCTAAGTGACAGTTTTTCATGGTCAGTGTGCTGAGCCGGACAATTTTTTAGTGACCAAGCCCTACGGTAATGTACTTGAAAAAATTCAAACTATTCCTTTAAACCATGAGCATCAACCTTGAAATCTGTCAAGTCATGCTACATTATAAATGGTTCACTACCTTATTATCTGGAAAGAGCCTATTTATGTGGCAGGAATGGATCAAATTGGTAAGATATAGGGCAAATATGAGAATGAAGAAAATGTCATCTTTAAACATAGCATGGATGCTGGTGCCAGATAGGCTGGTTTAAATATTTCAGAAATGACTGACTCTAAAAGAGTTTCATGTGTAACATTATATAGAGTCTAGAAAGCAAATAAGAAAAAGAAACAAACAAAAAAAAATCTATTACTGTTTGTAACCATGGTGGCCAGGAAATCATCTCCGACACTGAGTCAGATGGGCTACAACAGCAGAAGACCACACTGGGTTCTATGCCTATCCTTATAAATCCCAATAGTTTTAGATAGTATGAAACATCATAAGAAGATGGATAGAGCAGCGCAGTTGCCGCCAGACCTGACATTTCAAAAATGAGTCATCTTCCTCGCAGTCCAAATAATGACAATAAATGCTTATTTGAATGACACCAGGCGGCTGAGAGTTCATATTTTTGTAGCCAATATTGAAAGGGAAAAAATATGGCTGCATATTCAGGGCTTAGGGGAGGGGTTGGGAATAGAAACAGTTATTGCTGCCACGCAGTAGAGAAGTGTGTGTTGTTTTATGGTTTATCATAATTAAGTTAAAGTCTCTAAAGCAAAGGAAAGCAGTGTGTGCAGTGCCACACAATCATACCCAAAGTTTGAAATGTCTCATTGTCTGTTGTTTATTTCCAAAACTCAGAGATCCCTAAATAACTCAGTGCTGAATAAACTCAAAACTGTTGACGCATGTTTCATCTTCTCTAGATTGGAATGTGTTTCTGAGTGTCTTGAGATCCGCACGGTGTGCTCATGCACAGCTGTGTCCAGGACACAGATTGATGATATCATAATCCTGTTGTTGTGTGTGTGTGCGTGTCTGGACATCGAGAATTATTATGAATAGTGTGATGGATGATGAAATTTTGCATGTGTTATCAAAAGCATCATTTGTTGGAGACAAAATAAAAGTTAAAAGGAATTGTAAAATGGTAAAAATACGGCTTATCACCATCTTTCATATACATAGTAGCTTCTGCCATTTCCCAATCCCAATGCTGGTCAGCTTTCACATTAGTAATTATTAGTACCTGGGTACACTTGTGGATTGGCCACCCTGTTCAGGGTATACCCTGCCTAATGCCTAAAGGGCCTTGCTTAAGGACCCCTCTCAACCTCATCTACTCACTCCAATACAGTAGGTGGCAGTACGCACCTTATTGGTTCAACAAAGAATAAGAGGACAAGAAAAGTGATGCAGAATTCATAGAAAGCAGTTGGAATTGATGACCTCACATTCGAAATAGAGGTCCATTTCCTCCATTTTTGGTGGTTAAACTTTATAACCAGATTTGATCTGTTCCCAAGTACACTGTACCATGCCTGAGACAATGGGTGCCTTTCAGTGAAAACTGCTCCATGTCCTGACTGGGGACACATTATTCAAACCTGCCAGACTTTCCAGCAAGTGCTTTTCCAAAGCCTATGGCGTGAAAACATCCGTTCACCATTACATGGTGTTAAGTTAAGTTGCCAGTTAAGTTGACATGGACCTGGCCTTCCTTTCATCAGGCTAGTGGTGGTTGCATCATGATGCGGGGAATATTTCCTTGGTGCACACTTAACAAAGAACTATTGGTCCGGACAATCCCATTATGGTTAAAAATACACTGATCAGTCATAATATATATGTAAGTATAACATATATTTTAGTTCCCCTTGTGCCACTAAAACAGCTCTGACGCCTTGAGGCAAGACCTCAAGGGGTGATGTGGTGTCTGGCACCAGAACCATAGCAGTTTATGCTTTAAGGGTTCTAAGTTGCAAGGCCACATTCTATCACATACAGCATTAAACTTCTTTATCAGTTTATCCTACATTGGCTTTTCTGTGGGATCGGACCAGGCAGGCTGGCCTTTGGTTCCCACAGGCATGGGTGAGCCTTGGGTGCCCATGATCCAGTCACCATTGTACTGGTATATAATTGATAATCAGTGTTATTCAAGTCATCTTTCAGTGGTGTTAGTGTTGTGTAGATTGGTGTATATCCATTTTATAAAAACTACTTCCAATGTGATAATCCATCACTTGACATAATGATCTTAGATTGGACCCATGAAGATGAAAATTAGCTCATTGTATTTCAGTGTCCTTGCAAGTCACCAGCTTTGAATCTAGTAGAGCACCTTTGGGTTTCTTGTCTCGAACTCAAGTCAGCCTCGAGCATCAAAATGAAAGAAAGAAAGAAATAGGGTGCATAAAGAATTTTTGGATCCTCAAGCCTTATCTTTGCCAGAACACTGTGTACATGGTGAGTCATAAATCTTCCTACGCGATTTCTAGACAAGCCACCTCAACTGACACCACGACCAGGCCTCTCAGTCAGCCGACACTTGCAGCGACAACTAAACAGTATAACACTTCTCCGATTATCTCTCCAAGTGTTGACATGGGAGAGCAGCTAGATAAGTAATACAACTCTTGGAAGTGTTTTGGACCCCTCCCCCAGGCTCTTTCCATAAAGGTTAAATAATCTCCTTACAAAAACGTCACCGGATCAACGATTACATCAACTTTGTTAGATAACCAATTTCACCTGTTTAACCTAATGAAGTCAATTATCGAATTAAAGCCAGCACAAGTGTCTGAGCTGATGCTAGAGAAAACTCATCAGCACCTCCTGAACAAACAGAATAGAGAATCGAAAATAATTTGATCCGCTGTGGTTTGTATCAGCAGGATAGTTTGCATTTTAAAATCCTTGATCCATTTTGAGGACCTGCCTCTGTAAGGGTCTCCCGCAAGGCCCTGAAGAGGACGTTAAAAGAAACAGCAGGGCAGAAAATATATAAATATATATAAATAAACACATAATCAAATCACCTTGCACAAATAAGACATAATGTCCTCTGATAATACGATTGTGCTGAGATGTTATTGTGTCAGCATGCCTGGCTCAGGGGAAGAGCGTGTGTTAGTATAGGAAAGTGGAAAGTGGAAGCTGAGAGGATGAAGGCGGAGGAAAATCCATGCTGGGGCGCAATAGCCTAGAAATACAGAAAAGCACCCCAAAACACTGCATAAAACAATGCCTTGCCATCTAACATGATGGTCCCTGAACAGAACACATCTGTTCACTTAACAAGGTGATTTTCCATAATGCACTTTTTTTTTTTTCATTTTCTACTTGAATGCATACAGGTTAAGTGCTTTGTGTGCCTGTCAGCCATCCCATGATTTGTAGGATTTAAAGGATTTTCATGTTTTAAAGTTTTAATCCATATTTTACTATCACTACCTTTTTAATGTCTATGTGCAGAAAATGAGGTACCATGCTCCATTGGAAAAACAGTTGAGCTGAGTTGAATCTAGTATCTTGCTTTTCTTATATGAGGTCACATAAGGAGAAAAATCTAATTGATTTTGATCTTTGTTTAAGCCTTCAGATGATTTTTTTTTTTTTTACTTGGGCTTTGTCCCTTTTATCCTACTGTAGGTGTTGCTCACTCACTCACTCATCGTCTATACTGCTTTATCCTGTATTCAAGGTTGCGGGGGGCCTATCCCAGAAGACTTAGGGCACAAGGCAAGGTACACCCTGGACAGGGTGCCAATCCATCGCAGGGCACACACTCTTCTACACACTATGGACAATTTGGGAACACTAATTAGCCTAATCTGCATATCTTTGGACTGTGGGAGGAAACTGACCGGGGTACCCGGAGGAAACCACGGGGAGAACATGCAAACTCCATGCACACAGAGACAAGAATCAAACCCGGCCAGGAATCAAGCCCAGACCCTGGTGGTGCAAGGCAAGTGCTAACTACTACTTAAGTATTGCTACATCGGGTAATTTAATATGTAAGATCTGGCACAGGTTTTATGCCCGATGCCTTCTGGTTTTCTAACCAGGCCTGGGACTGGCACTGAATGCAGTGGCTGGGTTGTATGGGGCGTAAGGTTAAGGGTCTTGCCCAAGGACCCAACTGTGGAGACCTGGCAGTGGCAGGGCACGAGCCTCTGACTCTCCAAGCAGCAAACCCAAAGCCTCAATTGCCTGACCTGCCACTGCCCCTAAACCTTCAGCTAATACAAAATGGCAAAAGAGCAAAAAAACTAAAACCCCACAAACAATAACAACACAGAATGTCCATACGAATGTCTCATAATGACTTAGAATTATGCGTAATAGGTTGTCTTTTTGTGTATTCTTGTCTTTTACGTTTTTCTTTACATACACATTATGAATAGCAGTGCAACACAAACTGTGCAAGCTGCTCTGTTCTGTGCACAGAATAAGAGGCGAGCAGAAGCTCTAGAGGAGAACTTCCTTACATAGCGAATGTACCGTAGCGTTCACCTGGGAGCATCCTGGCGCAGGTGTTCAGACTGGGATATCAGCTCTAAACATGAGTAATGAGCACTCTGGGGGAGTGTGTGCAGGTAAAAACGTACACACAGGTACACACACATACACACAAATACACACTCACTCCCCAGCCTAGCCCTCAAACCTATTACATATTATCTCAAAAACAGTTCTAGCATCTTTACAATAGCACAATGGAAAATGGCTGAAAATCATAATGACAGTGTTTTTACTCATGGCACAGATGGAAGGAGATGGAAGGGGGCTTCACCTGTTGTTGCTGACTAGGATGGAAAAAAACAAGAACACATTGTCTCAATCCAATCAAAGAGAGAAGACAAAGAGATAATAACGCTGCGTCAGAACTACCCAGATTCTTTACTCAAGTTATGTTTTTCATCTTATTTAACCAAAGTGTACACACTTGCAAGCGAGAGAAAAGGAAGTGCGTGTGTCTAAGTGCTCCTCACTTGTGTTCTCTCTTCACTGCTCCGAAAGGATGCTTTTTGTTTACGCTAGACTTGATATCCGTCTTTCTGTACGACAGGCAGCCCCGCCCCCAAATGCTTTCAACCTGGTACAATAAATGTTGTATTATTGCTTTCAGTTAAGTTCTGTACTGGCATACTAGTGTTTTGGTATGATCTGCATACATCCCGGTGCTGTTACTATGGTAACTCATGGGTTAACCATCACAAGTCTTGTTTATTTGCTTGCGTAAATGCCTCCTCTTGTAATAGTTGAAGTCTGACTTATCTTACTAGTAAGATGTTTTCTTGCAATACATGTGTGTGTGTGTGTGTGTGTGTGAGTATGTGTGTGCCCAACAGACAGTTGCTTGCAGTCAGCATAGTGAATTTTCACCTTACATTGTGAAATGTACCGCAGCAGGGCTAATGCACAGTACAGTACATCCAGCACTTCAAGTTTGATCCACCCAACAAAGCGCTAAAACACTATATATCCATCAAGCCATCCATCCATATAGGAACCTCTGTAATCCAACTAGGGACCGTGGAGGCCAGTGGTGACCATTATATTCATTCACATTTTTTTTTTTTTTTTACGACCGTGGTAGGACCTCCGGTCAACATTCACACATGCTTTTATACACTATAGGTGTTCCATGTGGAAGGGTGGAAGGGCCAGGTTAAATTCCCAGCAAATGCCTACACCCCAACCACCAAACACTGGGGGAACATGCAAAGTGGGGGTGCAAGGCAACAGTGCTAACCACTAAGCCACCTTGCCAGAATATATAAACAGTATATTGGA
>JAOVVA010000044.1:19774910-19810445 GCA_028565275.1 Leiocassis micropogon | reverse complement strand
ATTCTGCTTCTGTAATCATGCTAGCATAAAAACTCATTTTGCATTTCAAACTAAACAGGCTGAATACAACCATGATGTAAACCATGATCCATATTCTTAAAAGAGGTTAAAGAGCTGCAAAAAAAAAAAAAAAACAGCATTGCACTACAGTAGATATATGTTTATAATAGCTGTTTTTCCATGCATTTGAAAACACAGAATTTTCATTTTTCTGCGTTCTGTGGTAAGTGGTATGACTTTGGAGAGGTGGCTGAAGCTGCAGATGGCCAGGCCACGAGGTGAATGAGACACCACATTAGCAACAAACTAAGATTAATGAGCATATGAACCTAAACTGTGTACAGAGACTTAATTTATTAGTTCCACTTTTTCATTTTGTAATTTTTCATAAACTCTCAGGATTGCATTCTATTACTTTTCAGAACATAATAGGAATTTGGTTTGCTGTTTATTCCGTTGCATTTACTTACAGGAAGTGTATTCCTCTACAGTGGTACCTCAGCATATAAATTTAATCTGTTCGGGAAGTTCTAAACAGAAATTAACATAGTATGAAACGCATTTTCCCATAGGAAATAATGTAAGTGTACATAATCCGTTCCAACGACCCAAAAATATTACCAATATTACCAATTTCCAACACTATAATCATATTTTAGCATATAAAAACAATCAAAACACTTAGAAAAGACATGGAAATTAAGTATGAAATGAATAGACCTCAGTTAACTTTCATTTATGAATCCTCTTTTTGGGACATTCTTGGGACCCATGGTGGTATGTCTTCACTAAATCTCACAAAAAAAATGCAACAAAAAAAACCCCCCACCAAATATATCAAATCAATTAGGGACTGTCGTCTCATCCATATATGTTCATTGTGAGACAAGTAAAAGTTAGATAAGTGTTCGACTTGTTTTTACAAGCAGATGGCAGTGAAATCAATGAAATCATGGAGGGGATTAATTGTAATTTCTCAGCTGAGTTGTCTGCTGCAAAGTCTTGTGGTTGGAAACATTACAATTCCAACAGTAGTTAGTAATGCAGCTGCTCGCTCTGTATAACCCACAGGAAATTGAGTAAATTTTCCTCCATCAATGGGCTGTAGCAAATTTTGTCTTTATCCTCACATGATTTTCTGTCTTCTCTAAAATAACAGTTCAGAAAATATACAATAAAAGGTTCAGGGAAGCAAATGGAACAAAATGGAATCTGTCATGTACCATGCAGAGGGATGTAAATTACCAAAAACAATGCCAGATGTTGTCATGTGCTTTACCCTCATATAAATCAGGCACAGCAATATACGGTAACTTACAGTAGAGCAGGTTGGATGGTCAAGTAGTGCTCAGATAACAATTACTTTTAACAATAGAGATAGTCACAAAGCAGTCTCAGAGAAAATCTGGCTGCAGATTTATATCCCTAATGAACAACTCTGCTGAAACCCTGAAAACCCTCCCTGAAACAACAAAAGAAACCCTTCCTCTTCTGGTTGAAACTGGATATTGGGATTAGAAATTGTTGCAGTACACAAAAGAGTAAAGACAAGCAATACTTTCCTCACCACTTTATTAGGTACAACTTACTAGTACTCTACTAGACCCCATTATGCCTTCAGAACTGCCTTAATTCTTCATGGCATAGATTCGACAAGGTGCTAGAACCATTCCTTAGAGATTTTGGTCCATATCAACTAGAGGGCATCAAGCAGTTGCTGCAGATTTCTCGGCTACACATCCGTGATTCTTGTTTACCACATCCCAAACTTGCTCTATTAGATTGAGATCTGGTGACTGTGGTGGCCATTTGAGTAAAGTGACCTCACTGTCATGGTCGAGAAACCAGTTTGAAATGATTTTAGCTTTGTGACATGTCATGTTATCCTGTGGTCATAAAGGGATGGACACGGTCAGGCAGGCTTTATTCCATGCTCAACTGGTACTAAGCAACCCAAAGTGTGAAAGAAAATATTGCACTTACCTTTACACCACCAACACCAGCCTGAACTGTTGTTAAAAGGCAGGATGGATCCATTACTTATTTAATCCTGACCCTAACATCCGAATGCCACAGCAGAATTCGAGACTCATCAGACCAGGCAATCATGTGAATTCTAGCCTCAGTTTCCTGTTCTTATCTGACAGGAGTGGCACCAGGTGTGGTAACAGAGATGCTCTTCTGCATACCTTGGCTGTAACAAGATGTTATTTGAGTTACTGTTGCCTTTCTATCTGCTCAAACCAGTCTGCCCATTCTCCTCTGATGTCCGGCACCAACAAGGCATTTTCACCAGGAGAACTTAATGCTCAACGGATATTTCCTCTTTCTCACACCATTCTATGTAAACCCTAGAGATAGTTGTGTGTGAAAACCTTAGTAGATCAGCAGTTTCGAAAATACTCAGAGCAGCCCGACTGGCACCGACAACCATGTCATGGTAAAAGCCACTTAAATCACCTTTCTTCCCCATTCTGGTGCTCGGTTTGAACTTCAGCAACATGCTGGCACATTATTGGCTGATTAGATATTTGCCATAACAGGCAGTTGAACAGGTGTACCTAATGAAGTGGCTGTTGAGTGTATGCTGACAGGAAGTTCAGTATAAGCATATATCACAAATACCACCAATTACGTATTTATTTACTAATTTATTTATTTACTTTTGCTCTCATTATCACCATACAGGTAATGCTGAGAGGGTCAGGTGAGGTTCCCTGGACAGTTTGTAGCTTGGGGCTGTTTATATCATTATTACTGATTGGGTACACCATGGGATCTAGTGAACCAGATGATGTAATTTTATCTGTTATTGCTATTTCAGCTTGAAGCACAGTAGGAAGTCAGCAATATAAACAGCTGTGCACTAAGCACACAACCCTAAGAGATATAGTTCCCCTGTGGGATTTCATAAAGATAAAGCAAACCTGTTGATGATGATAAAAATTTTGTGATGAGTATTATATTGAATCCAGGTACTGTAGGTTAGTCCCAGGTGAACCGTACTATTTACACTACTAGTGAGATAGGATATTTGGTCAGTATTTACAGTTGCATGCATAAGTGTTTACCCCTTGCTTTTTTATCACCTGAATCTAAGTTGGAAGTAACTGGTATGGTAGGTCAAAAAAAGTGTGACAACAACATAGTTTGCAAAATTATTTAAAAATTAAAAGTGTGAGTGCAGTATTGCATGAAACACATAAACTAGTTCGGGTACAAATAGGTGCATTTAGAAATCATATAATTAGTTTAATGGTGTTCACCTTTGTGTAATTAAAGTGTCACTGGAAAGCCCCAGAGCTTTGTTAGAGGACATACAGTACCTAAAATAAAAAAGAAGAAGAAAAAATGCTTCCTGGAAACCAAGTGCTGTCAGAATAAGCTCTTGGGGGGGAAACTAAACAAAACAAAAAACCTCTATAAAGAGTTTGGTTGAAAAAAATGATCCCAAACTTTTAATCTCCCATGGAGCACCATTATATCCATTATTTAAAAATGGAAGGCATACAGTATAGCATGACCATGACTCTGCCCAAAGGAGGGCGTGACTAGGTTTCTGGAGTAGTGGTGAGAAGAAAGACAATGCCATCTCATCTAATCTCATCTTCTATATCGCTTAATCCTGTATACAGGGTCACACAGGACCCAGAGCCTATCCCAGGAGACTTAGGGCACGAGGCAGGGTGCCAATCCAGGGCACACACACTACGAGCAATTTCGGAACGCCAATTAGCCTAATCTGCATTTCTTTGGACTGTGGAAGGAAACTGGAGTACCCGGAGGAAACCCACCAACCACAGGGAGAGCATTTGAACTCCAGGCACACAGAGACGGGAATCGAACCTGGCCGGGAATCGCACCCGGACCCTGGAGGTGCCAGTCGACAGTGCTAACTGCTAAACACCTGTGCCACCAAAACAAAGCCATACAAAAATGCATTTTGAAGACACAGCAAAATGTTTTTTTTTTCTTATTAGATGAAAATGTAACATTATGTACTTACAATAAAATACTATATTTGACAAAAACCCAACACCACTAATCAGCTTGAGAGCACAATCCCCATAGTGAAGCATGCTGGAGGTAGCATTGTGAATTGCCTTCCATCAGCAGGGTGGTCAAGGTTGAAGGCGTGATTGATGGCGCAGTGTACGGGCCAGTCCTAGAGCAAACTTGTTCAAGAAACTGACATCTAGGATGGAGGTTTACCTTTCATCAGAAACATGACCCTAGGCATCAACCAAATCTATTCTTTAGTGGTTCCAAACCTGAATGACCCAGCCAAAGCACTGACCTCAGTTGTTTGAGAATCTCAAACACCATGCTACTGTACAGTATGCATCAATCTGACAAAGCTTGGGCGGAAGAAGAATTGACAGAAATATCAGGATACAGATATGCGTCTGCGAATTACTGTGCCGCAAGCCTAGGCTTTCAAAGCATTTCGCGACCATGAGTGCTAACAACCAGGAGAGTTAGCTTTTCATTCGTGCAGGAATGTCAGAGAAGGGAAACAGGCAGCAAGGACATCAGCAAGCTGAACTGCAAATTATGCTGTGCACAAGCCATGTATCATGTCAGGGTCGGTTACTTGGTGTGACTTTGGAGAACATTCTCTAAACAACAACTGTGGATAGGTAGACGACATAGAGAGTGAGGTCCTTTTAAGAGCTTGTACCTAGAGTTGCGAGTTACGGATGAGTTATGAATGACTAAAATTTACGCATCACTGTCCAACACATGGTATTTTTTTGTAGATGGTGATTACATATACATATTAAGTGTATTGTTGTCACTATTGTACAATAAACATTAAATAATATCATACTCACTCACACACTTATCTTCTATACAGCTTTCTCCTGTGTACAGTGCTCGTGGGGGCCTGGAGCCTAATTTAGGGCACAAAGCGGGGTACACCCTGGATCCAATCCATCGCAGGGCACACACACATGCACAAACTCATTCCCACATTATGGGCAATTTGGAAACACCAATTAGCCTAATCTGCATGTCTTTGGACAGTGGGTAGAAACCGGAGTACCCTGAGGAAACCCACCAAGCACGAGGAGAACATGCAAAGTTAATGCACACAGACCCCGAAACGGGAATCGAACCCAGACCCTGGAGGTGAAAGGCGACAGTGCTAACTACTAAGCCACCTGCTGCCTAAATAATAATAATAATAATAATAATATATTTTTTTTTATTCTGCCGAAACATTTTTTTTTACTTTAGAGAATAATTAATAAAGATAGTGGATAAAAACTGATCTTTACACTGTAAAACATGTGTTAGTCTTTGAGTGAGCAGTGCTTGAGCCATCAGGGTGAAATCTTAATAACACTTTATTGTCTGTGCTTAAACACCTCATCAACCATTTTCCCTAGTTCGTTTGTTCACACTTTTGAAGACTATGTGATAAATTATACAGATCAAGATTGTGTATAAAAACAAGAATCAAAGAGATATGACTGTTTAGGACAAACAACATGAACACTGGAAGCCTGAAAGAACTTTTTGACTTCTAACCACTCCAGGAAGAAGACAAGAAGACAAGAAGGTCAAGAGGGAGTCATAAACAGAGACTGGCTCCAGATGGCCCACTAATTGGACAGACTCTTCCAAAAGTTTCTGACACCTGTTATTTAGACTTTCCAATGCAGTATAAAGCTGGAGGTTGTACACCAGACATATTTAAACTTATTCATTTACCAGTGAGGTCTGTTTTCAATGTTTGTTGAGAACCTTTGCTTTAAACCATGTGCGATGTTAGAAATCAGAGATAACTGAATTTAAAAGCATTATTTAGCCGAAAACTTCTAAAAAGATTTTTTTAAAAATATACAGATCATCCATAACATTATGACCACTAAAAGGTGATGTGACTAACATTGATTATCTCGTCATAGTGACATCTGAAAATGGGATGGGAGATATTAGGCAGCAGGTTAACATTTTATCCTTGAATTCGATGTGTTGGAAGCAGAAATATACCGGGCAAGCGTAAGAATTTGAGCAACTTTGACAAGCGCCAAATTGTGATGGCTAGATCACTAGGTCAGAGCAACTCCAAAACTGCAGCCAAGACTGTAGGCTGTTCCTGGTCAGGACCTACCAAAAATGCTCCAGGAAAGGAAAACCAGTGAACCGCTGCCAGGGTCATGGGTGGCCAAGGCTCACTGATGCTTGTGGAGATCAAAGCCTGGCCTGGGTAGTCTGATTCAATAAAAGAGTTACTGTAGCTTAAATTATGCTGTTTCTAATAGAAAGGTGTCAGAACACACAGCACATTGCAGTTTGTTGTGCATGAGGCTGTGTTGCCGTCAGGGTCAGGGTGCCCATGCTGACCAAGGTCAACTGCCATAAGCACCTACAATGGGCAAGTGAACAGCAGAACTGGACAACAGAGCAACAGAATGGTATAATGGAACATGTTTTACATCACATAGATGGCTGGGTGCATGTGTGTCCCATACGTGGGGAAGACCTGGAACAAATATGCAACCTATAAATATATAAAAACCTTTGGTTTTGGCATTTATTTGGAGGTTACTTTGACATATTTCACCTAACTAAGCATTGTTTCTGACCACATACACCCGATCATGAAATCACTGTTCATCACTGATGAAATTGGGCCTCTTTGGTGGAGGTATGGTGGAGCCCATGCAAAAGCAAGACCTACCCGATATTACATGGGTGGCTATAACGTTATGGCTGATCGGTGTATATCTTTCATAGTGATATGGAGCCCTCTGGAGGACAGAAAGAGGCATGAGACAGAGAAGGGAGGCCAAAATCTCACAGTGTAAACATGATTTGATCACGCTGGTTGCTTTAATGAGTCAGAAATGTTTTAGAAGAAAAAAAAAAATGCAACTTGCCCAAAGACAATAGAAGACATCTTATTGTGTTTCCAAATACTCTTTAGATATTGTTAAGAGAGCATTGGCCTTATTAGAACATTATTTCCTGTGAATCAGAATATGGTTTAGTGGTTAGAACAGTATACTTACATACATGGAGTTTGCATGTTCTCTCCTCTGGCTACTTTGGTTTATTCTCACAGTCTAAGGAAATGCAGTGTAGGCTGGTTAGCATTTCCAAACTGCCTTTTGTACAAGACTGGGTGTGTGAATGTGTGTGTGTGTGTGTGTGTGTGCTTGTGCCCAGTGATCCAGGGTGTACCCACTCTTTTGTGAACCAAGTAACCTGGAAAAGGCTCCAGGGCCTCTGCACCCCAACACTGGATAAGCAGTTAAAATAATGGCTGGATGGATAAAATGTTTCAATTACCTTATTATTAATAATTAAAATGAGTTTTTCATCACATCTTTATCACGTTTTGCGGGTGTGAACGGGATCTCAGGGGGATGGGCAGTTCTCGAGGACATCCTTGGAACTTTTATTATCTACTGAACACTTTTCTCAGCTTTGTAGACAAGACACTTGATGCAGTTGCTCCATCTGCTGGTCAAAATGACATCGCAACGATGTGTCTGTTTTAAAAGGGAGCTTTTAGACAGAATACAATTTGTATGATTTGTTTCAGGCATTCAAATTGGTCTCCAGTGTGTATATTCAGTTTTTCCCTAATGTGACCCCATATGAGAAGATCCCCCTCCCTGGAAAAACTAGTGTTTGCTATTTTCTGTCTATGAATTAGCAGGAGCTCTTTTACATACACATTGAAACAGAGTTTTGGAAGGAGGATTTGAGGTACTGTTATAAAATGCATTCCATACAGTACATCCATCTAGGAACCACTGCAGTCCTGTGGAGGCCAATGATGATGTATTTATTCCCATTTTTACGACCGTGGTAGGACCCCTGGTCAGCATTCACACACTAGAGGCAATTTGAGAGCGCCAATTAGCCTAATCTGCATGTTTTTGGACCTTTAAATGGTCTGCAACTGTTGTGTAATCTAGTATTCGGGAAAAAAAATTATTTCAGTGAGTAATATTTGGGGAAAAAATGAATTTCAGTGAGTAATATGTAATAAGTGAAGATATGTACATACAATTACCTGCCATTTTTATTGGAATACCTACTGATTTATGCAACTATCTAATTTATGTAACTGACTAAATCCAGGCTGCTGTTGTTCTATAGGCAGGATGGACCATTTTGTCTGTTTCTTAAAACTAAAATGTTCAAATCTCTAGCAAAGGTGTGGCACAGGGGCAATTTGACAGTGAGCATTTTATTACAACCTCAATTGAAGACGCATTTATCCGTTTTCCTATATCACATATGTATACAACAACTTACAGAAATCACACTTATCTTGCAAGGTTTTACTGTAGTTATCTTTAGAATACCCCGCCTTTTTCCCCCCTGTTTCACCAAATTCAGCCACAATGACCTGCAGCAAGCTTTGGCAGTCCAGCTCATATTTATAGCAGTAACATTTTCATTGCAAAAACTAAATGCCCCAGGGCTCCCTGTCGGTGCAACAGGATGACATTTGCTCTTTTGTCTGGAGATTACGAGTTTGAATTACATGGATACCACAGCAATCCATATCTAGGAGCCAGGGAAGCGAAAGCGGCCGTGTTCTCCGAGTGGGAGGGGCATACTCTCTCTTCCCTGGCAATCAAAGCAACATTGGGCAATCTTGGGCATCTCTGAGTTGTATGTATGCAGAGAAGTGAAGATCTGAGTGTCCCTAACTGGTAGCTGTATTATAGATGCAGGTCCCTATATTTCCGTCCTTTCTATCTTTTCATATCAATTGTACCTGCCACTCTCGTCCTGTAGAGGGCAGCCTGTGCTCCTGTTTGTGCCCATTTCACCAAGGTGATCTTTGAAAACAATATCCCCGAGCTAATTTTGTACGACTGGGTTAGGGTTAGTAGAGCATGAAATAAGCTAAATAAAGCACTCAGACAAGTGTAGGTTGTGTTGAATGACTGGTTCTCACTCTGTGTTGTCTGTGTAACGTGCTTGGCCAGGCAAGGATTCCTTACCATAACCTTATGGTACGTGCATGCCACTGGCGTAACCCATCTGTACCGACCAGGGCAAGCAAGGTAACACAAAAATGTTTCCATATTTTAACCACAGCATCTCAGCTCTTAGCTTTTACCAGGGCTTATTAATGTTTAAGTCAAAAAGCAAACCTTTGTAGGAATATCTGACCATGTCTAGTGTTTAACCAAATTAGGTTCACTTCAAAGGGAAGGAGGAAACTTAGATTTTATCACAGGACATCAGAGAGAGAGAGAGAGAGGGAGAGAGAGAGAGAGAGAGAGGGAGAGAGAGAGACTCCCATGTCAGTGAGTAAAAGGTCATTTGTGAAATGACAAGTGGTAAAAAATGTCTGTTAAGAGAACAAGCAACACATTTCTAACCAGGTCAGATGGAAAGATAATGAGAATAGCAAGAATATTAAAGAATGCAGACGTCATTAAACTCTTAAGGCATGATATTAGGGTGGTGTGAGGCAGCCTGGCATGAAAGGAAAAAAGGAAATATTATTACCTAAATGTTAACAGTTTTCTTTTAAGATATTATTAGAAACTATCCATTAGTTCTGCGTTAGTTTTCAGAGAATGAGGTGATTTATTAGAGAATCAGATAGAAAAGAGTTAAAGATTGATATAGACTTGAATACATTTCATTATGCCATTTGGCAGATTCCCCTTATCCAGAGTGATTGCATTTTTATCTCTTTTACATCTGAGCAGTTGGGGGTTAAGGGCCTTGCTCAAGGGCCCAAAAGTTGCAACTTGGTTGGCGCTGGGGATTGAACATGGGACCTTCCAATCAGTAGTCGCAATGCCTTAACCACTAAGCTACCGAAATTTGCTGCCTAATGGAAAGTCCATGAAGCCGGTGAAGTAAAAGTGTGATGGGGAACTATGAGAAGAGCAGAGACTTCAAAGCAAAGGGCAAGATTCGATTTGCATACACTTTTTTGAGGTTTGTCTTTTTCTGACATTGAACAGAATTCCACTGCAGCTTATCACTTAAACTACACCTGGGACCGCCTAGTAAATGAGCTCTGCGTGAGACTTTGGAGTAAGTGAAATTAAATGTATGAAGGGCATTTATACGGCTGACTGTATAAATTAAATTCTTCATATAAAAGTGGAATTGCCCTTCGACTTGGTCTACTAATATTAATTCAAATTAATAAATTTTTCCATAATATTACCAGCATTTTGTCAGACAGAATATTTAACTCAACAAACCTGTGTTTACTGGCATTACTTTTGTAATTGGATTTTTTTTCCCCCATAATTTCAATATGAACATGTGTGATGGGGAGACTTTCACTTTGTATGTATTGTCGTGTACACCGTTCTTCATCTTTTAGCCATTTAAACATTTTTTATGCTACTTTAAACCTAAGTGGGCAAGAAAACAGGTGCATTAAGACACCGGTGGTGTCACTGGTGGGTGTAGAGGGGTGCAGCTGACACCATCAGAGGCACTGACACCAAAAAGTCAGTGGATCAACTACTTATCCCCCATACCACCATTCTGCCATTAGTCCCGGGTGGATGGTAACTATACGGGCATTTACTTTGTTACTGTACTTAAGTACATATTTCACATATCTGTACTTTACTTGAGTTGTTTTATTAGAGGACATTTTTTATTCCACTACAACCTACAAACAAATACTTGTACTTTATATTTCACTACATTTCTGCATTACATAATAATGTAGCATTTAAGTTGCTGATAAATCAGCATAAGTGCATTATTTGCATTTCCTAATCATGTAGCAGGTATTCGAATTATTTTACTATAAGGTTAAGGTTAGTACTTTTGTACTCAAGTAGATATGTAAATGGAAGACTTTTACTTGAGTAATATTTTACCTAAGGCAGGGGTGTCCAATCTTCTCCAGAAAGGGCATGTGTGTGTGCAGGATTTAATTCCAACCAACAAGAAGTTCCACTTCATTCCACTTGTTTAATTAGCTGTTCTTGGCTTTTAATGGACTATCAGATGGATGGTTGGAATAATAAAAAAAAAAAAACACACACACACACACACACATGCCCTTTCTGGAGAAGGTGGGACATCACTGACCTGGAGTATCTCTACTTTTAGTCAAGTCCAGGATTTGTCTACTTTGTCAAAGTCTGCTGGTGACCTACTGTATTGACACTACTGTCCAGAGCTAGTGTCTAAATTCCTCCCATGATACTTAATATTCCACAAAAAAAAAATTCATTTGGCCTGTACCAAAAATTCCATTTTCTAGTGTTTAACATAGGATCAAAATATGCTTTCCCCCTTGTCTTATTCACAAAAGATCTGAGCCTGATCCAGCTGTGTTTGTCCAGTTGCAATACGATTCTTTTATTAGCTTTATTTCTGACTTCAATACCTTCTCTTGTTCGAGCTTCTTTGCAACATAAATCCTCAGGATTGAATAGACTTTTCATAGACATTCGGGACTTGAAAGAAGCTAAGGAGCGGAAAAACTGCAGAACAGGAAGTAGGCACAGCAGCAGATGTAAGGGATGAGGAAAGCTGTATTTATTCAGAATGAGAAAGACGGTGAAATCTGTTCGCAGATATTATCTTTGTTTATCTGTCTTAACTCTAAAGCTTTCTGTTTCGCTGTAAAGCAACTGTGCTAAATTTCTACATTAAGAATAAACTCACTGTAATCCCTCATTCAAGAAAAGGACTTTTCAGTAGAATGTAATATTTAAATGATTGTTCCATGGAGGAAACCTTTTTATTAGTTTCACTGTTGAGAGATTTTAGCCTTGTGTTTAATATCACCAAACATAACTGCTGTTTTCTGAAAGAAACACATTCTTAGAAGTTGATTGAATACAGGATGCACCTGGGTACAGTCTGGAGGTCAAGAGGTCATGTGTGAGACTGAGAACTTCCCAGTCCGAATGCTGCTCGCTATTTATATCTCTGTTCTCTTACACGGCACTTTGTCCCTGCAGAGAGGAGGAAGTGCAATAAGGATGCCTTGATCTTTTCACGCTATAGTCACAAAGGTCCCACAGCAATGTATGAGTGCTTCTGTCTGTCTGTTTATCTCTCTCTCTCTCTCTCTCTCTCTCTGTTTTCACACACAAATATGTCCAGTGGACAAACAGTGAGTGGTTACTGTCCTGGGAAAGCAAGAAGTCCCGGTGGAAAAGAAGTCTGACCAGTGCTTACTTACACTTGTTTAATGCACCTTGCACGGATCCAATCCATCTAATACATTATCCTATTTATAGTAGCTTATTGACAGGCACCTGCACTTATATTAGGATACATTCTATGTAGGATGGAATTTTCTGGTTACCTGGGGGCATGACAAGCTGCACTTTTTCTATTTAAGCAAGATAGTATAAAAGCTGTAATTATTTGTAAAATACAATATACCCACATACAATACACAGAAACAATGAAAAAATTGAGACGCTGTTCTCATTCACTTGGATTTTATTTCACATTTTAAATATACTAATGTTTAGCGGTGTTTTTACATTCCACTGTTTACTGCAGATCTCCTGATCAAACCTGCATGAATAATAATAATAACAATAATAATCATCATCATCATCATAATAATAATAATAATAGAAAAAAGCAGCATCCTGGTTTCAAATAAAAAGCTATTAGGGACGGATTTCTCATGTCCATCTGCTAGGACGCACAGTATCGTTTTCGTTAAAAAGGAATTACATCCAGATAAATAAAATAAAAATAAAGCATCAGCTCTAAACTTGTAACTTGTAACTTGAATCTGTATCATTAATGGAGTCACAAATCAACTTGGAGGGGGGAAAAAAAATCACAATCACCTTAAAATCAAGGTAGACAGACACTTAGGAATGACTCAAATTAGAAAAGTGATTACTTTACTTGGGAGTGTTTGTTGCTGTATCAGTGCACTTTTTGACTAATCGGGTCTTAATATAGTTAGCGGTCGCTTTTGTGCACGGGTAAGACCTGCTTGAAACCGGACACCGCTTCAGCTCCAAAGTCTGGCCTCTAAGGTGCTTGGTTTCCTTCTGGAATGTTTAAAGCATCGCTGTGAGCCTCAAACGAGCATTCCCAGGGTTGTTCAGCATTTATATATATATTTTTTTTAAATGCCAAGCCCAAACATTCAGGGAGAGACTAACAGCGGAGAACGCTGGGGGCATCCTTACACTCCTTACACGCCAAGCTCATAGTTTGGTTCTATATACCATCCAAAAAAAAAAAAAAAAAAAGGAGGAAGAAAGAGAACATCTCTGGTAGAAGAGACATATCGTAGTGTAAACATCCGCCCTCGGTGGCCCGTTGTTGGCGCCAGAGTCGCCGCACCGCGAAGGGTTGTCAGTCTGTGCGTGTTGAGTGGATCTGTCCACGTCATTGGTACTGGAGGTAATTTTTTAGAGATTGGGGTAAAGGCAAGGACTCAATCTGCTGCAGTCGGTCACGACCCAGAGCCAGGCGCGCTGCTCTCCTACACAGGTCCATGAGTGGCAGGGGCTCAGCTAAAAAAAGGAGAGGAGAAAGAAGAAGCAGAAACAGAGAGAGAAAGAGAGAGAGTGTATTACTTTGTGCTGAATATGAACAGTTTTGCATGCATCCTACACACTGGATACCAAGATGGTCATTATTTAGCAATGTGTGTACTGTTGGGCCTTCTCACTCTAGACGTCATGTCTGTGTGGGAATGATGTGGGCAAGTTGGCTATTTTAATTGTGTGCATACTTCAGGTTGTGAAAATATAGCATTTATTTATTCATGGGGTTAAGGATAAGGACATGAGCAATAGTTAGGTTTAGGTTATATTGGAATATTCATTCATCCATCCATCTTGACTCAAGGGTCAACTTTGTGGTTGGATCTGGAGTCCATCCCAGGAGCTCTGGCCACAAGGCCTGGAATACAACTTAGATGGGATCTCAAGGACACACACTCCTTCACATGTAGGTGCAATTAATTTTAGTAATCTGTCTGTTTTGGGGAAATTGAATGCAACCCAAACTCACACGGAGAGAACTTTTGAAAGTCCTAAGATCCAGATCGCACCGGGGCCGATAAAGCTGTGAGGCGGAATACCACCTGCCTATCGGAGCAACTTTGTTATAAATATTTATGTCGATTTATTGCAGTGTCATGTAGCCTGAAGAGCAGCATGGTTCCATTGAAACACTGTCAAGCATTTCACATCTTTAGCCAAAGCCTTGTAACACGAAATAATTCAATGCATGTGTCGGTGAGCGCAAGAGGGATTGTTTTTGCCTGTCACTCCACATCACACTGAACACTCTTCCACTCCAACTGACAGAGCTTTTGAATAATAGATGCCAACTGAGCTAGTTCTTCCAAACGATACCGCTGTTACCCATCTGGCTAGAACCAGTCACCATGTGCCTTAAACGCTCACTCATGCTACCAACAGCTTAAGCTAACCGAGGCTAATCAAATGTTACAATGTAGGAGGCTGCAGGAGGATTCTGGGTAAACGATGAGCCAGGAGTCATGCTTCAGCACTTTTCACATCTGATGTCCCATAGTCACATTGACAGTTTACTATCTCAGGAAAGGACTGAATCCGCTAGAACTATCGTGTAGCTAATGTATTTCAAAACTACATTATAGTGAATGGTAATTTAAATCCGTTTGCTCATGCTGTCAAGCAATTGCTAACACAGATGCGTTCTCCTTAGCTGCTTAAATCAGATGTTGTCAACTGCTGAGATACAATCCCATTTTAGATGTTGGAAATTTAGCCATGAAATATTACAAAGATAAGTTCTAAACATTAACATGCCAGATGTTCAGGATGGATTTTTTTTTTTCCCGCCTTTACGTGCTATAGCCGTTAGCTCTGATGTTTTCATTTGAAGTTCTCCTTTAAGGCTGTTTGTAATAATTAACTTGGATGTTAATGCAGATGCAGTGCATTCACCATAATACCAGTCAGTCATATTCCACCGGAGACCCGTCACCCATTAGTATTTACCTCCTACTTCTCCTCAAACAACAGTGGTTTACTACACCATATACACTCACTGGATTTAAGGCTGGCTTTCCAAATGAGATAAGATTACACTATTTGCAAAGGAGAGAATGTGTGTGACAAAATACAAAGTCAATATACACAGGAGTACATTGTACATAATGCATTGTACATGATTGTTTTCCTTCACATTTCCTTGAGGCAATAATAACAATTCTTTTAGTTCATTAATTATTTGAACTTAATTATTTTATTTATTTATTTGTTTGTTTGTTTGCTTGTTTTATTTACTTTATTTATTTGTTTGCTTGACTTTATTTTTAACAGAGCTCAATATAGGCCTCTTCCAAATGGTTGAGATGTTATTTCATGGTAAAAGTATGTCTCTATCTCTAACACTTTTACCATGAGGTGACATCTCAACCATTTGGAAGAGGCCGATGTTGAGCTCTGTAATATATGAGAGACACAGAGAACGAGAGAGAGAGGCTGAATGTTTTCCCTGTCGAATGCTTTGCTGTCAAATGCTGTGTAGTTCTTTAATGGTTGCTTACTGTCTTGGCAGGAAGCAATCATGTGTTGCTGTAGTAGTTTTTTCGGTTATTAGTATTCACCCTAATAAATTAAGCGTAATGATTTAATAATTAATATTAAATTACCATGCCGCCAAATTTTCATTACTTTCTAATGAATTTTTTAACACCATCCTGTCAATACCATATGTTGTGTTATGTCTTGAACAGATCAATAAAATTCCAAGATAAAATTCCCACACTAAATGAATTATCCAAGAATATGCCAACTCAGGGCTCTTGGTACAGTCTCACCCTACAGACAATGCAAACACTTACTTGAACAGCAGCCAATGCCCATTGGAATCTCTCGAATCATACAACTAAGAGCTTTTTTTTTGGTATACTGTGCTAAAAATACACTCAGTGGGATAAACCCTAATGCTAATCCGGCTTCAGGACCTCCTAGATCAGCTGGGGGCCGTGCTTATGAGAGGCGTTGGAAATTCCAGAAAAAGCCCAGGTTTGCAAATCCAATCACGATATGTCAGGGTTAACTCAGTGGTTAAGGGATTGGACTATGGCTCGGAAGGTCCCAGGTTCAAATCTCACAACCAACAAGTTGTCCCTGTTGCACCTTTGAGCAAGCCCCTTAACCCTCAACTGCTCAAATGTGTAATGAGATAAAAATGTAAGTCACTCTGAATAAGGGTGTCTGCCAAATGACTAAATGTAAATGTGAAGTCATCCTAGATTGTAAAGAACATAATGATCGAGGAAGTCATCTCCATTCTGAAACAGATACAGAGTCTAGCCAGGCTCGGACCTACAGCTTTTGACAAAATAACGGCACACCAGATGGAAAGATTACACTTGAAAGAAAACATAGAGGAGAACACATGAAACCTGCTGGAGTGAGACCATCAGACAGACGCTCACCCACGCCTACAACATGTGCTATGCTGTATAACTCTGAACAGCACGACAATGGCACAAACAAAGCCTTGATGCCAGCTAAGGGTGGCTGGTATTAAAGGGCTAGCAAGGATCATTTTTGGCATCTGCATAAGCTTGTTAACAAATGTCTGCTTCTTTTTGACTTTTGTGGTACTTGCCTTTGATCAGACCTCACGTCTTATAATGAGCTAATGTAATATACAGCGTACTGCACACAAATAGTTTCATCGTCAATCTATTGGAAGGTTTTAGAGATTTTGTACCATATAATATCCTCAAAAGCCATTACTGGTTGGTGGCATTGTATCACAGAGTATCAGTAAGATGCCTTTGACTCTGCCTTATCAGCTCATTCCAAGAAACAGAAAAGAGAAAATAGAGCAAACTATCCCTCACCTAGGTCTAACACTGTCTCACCATGTTTCACCGTGTCTGTCCATTTTGACATCAAACACATTATTCCACATGCACATATTTAAGCTAGGCTATTATTGTCCTTCAAAAGGCACATACCCTGACTCCCCTGCTCTTCTGAAGTGTCTAACCCAATAACTATGGGAATACTTTACAAATTTCTGCATCAAATGGACCCTAACAATGTACCCTGCCTTGTGCCCAAGGTTTCCAGGAATAAGCTCAAGGCTTCCTGAGACCCTGAACAGTACAAGCATAGAAGATGCAATGAGATCAACTTCAGTGTTGTAACAGTAACCTAGAGCAACTTTCCTTTAGCTTCTTACAAATGTCATGCTTAGGTACAACATGCTACACTTTAATCCTTAGCTAAATTTTAAATTCTGCTGTTGCTGAAATTAAGCAGGTGGTTGAGGCTCTGGGTCACTGATCATGCCTCCTATGGGTCGCCACTGTTAGGTCCTTGGAAAGACCCTTAACCATTTGTCCCATACCACCCAGTCATTCCATGCCCAGTTCAAAAATGTGAGGGTTGAAACAGGAAAAGTATCCATCATAAAACCTGTGCCAGATCTTGTGGATCAAATGACCAATCTGGTGACCCATAGGATAAAAGGAACAAAGCCCAAGAAAATAAAGGAATTTAATAAACTGGTCAGTTGTTACCACTACAAGAGATGTCCAAATACATGGAACATACATAAAATACAGAACAGAACTGAAGACATCTGTATAATACTCATTCAGTGATGCTAATACATCAGGCAATCCCAGAAATATTTTTCCCTGTAGCATTACACTCTAGTATAGGGTTATTTTTAAATACGCAGTTTGGAAATGCCCAGACAGCCACCAGGTTTTTCACACACTCCCAACAAGCTAGATCCAGACAAAAGCTGCAAGGACATTCACCATAGCAATGTCATGGTATAATAGTATAACTGTATATGGGAGAATATATTGCCTATAAAATTACAAAGCAAGCAGATTCCGTATACAGTTGTCAAGACAATGAATTTTCCATAGTTTTCAACTTATATTTCAGAGGCAGAGAAAATAGCTTTGTCATGCTGACAGGACATCTGCAGAAAACTATGGTGGATTACATGTCTCCATGGCTGGAATGGATAGTACTCTAATGGGAAGATTCATCACCTAGCTAGACGAGTGATGCACTGTCTCTACTCCATGTCCGTGTGCAACAAACATTCAGATTCTGATTTATTACTTGGATGAAATATAAGGTTTCGAATACTTGAAGGTAGCATTTTTGGAGTACTATATAGATAATAGATGAGCAATGAGATATAGATAATTCCTGTTCTATTTCATGTACTGTAACTTCTAATTCGACAATTTGGACAATTGGACTAGAGGAACCAAGCAGATCCAGGCAATGTCATGAATACATGCACAGCTGCAGCCCACAGATTCTCAAAAGCCCAACTGAGACAGAGAAAAAGGCTTGTGTTTCCCTGTAGGAGTTTTATTTCCAGAGCTAAGAATCCCTTTACATCAACCTCACAAAGTATGTTGTTGTTGGGATGCTTTCCTGGCTCAAGGCACACAGAGTATGACTAACAGTTATCAGTTTGTAAATGTTACTGATGACTCAGATCTGCTTTCTTAGCTAAATTAAGGAATAGATACTGAATTCTGATTCTCACTACATTGGCTCCCAGGAAGTTTTAAAGTACTACCAATTATCTATAAAGCAATAAATGAGCTTCTTCTCATTTACTTTAGGTCTGTTATGATCCACCATTCTACTTCAATTAGCAGGTGCAGGTTCTTTATTAGCACCTACAATAATAAAAACAACAGCAGATGGAGAGCTTTTATCCCCCTACAATCCCTTTCCTTCAGCCACATAGCTATTGAATAGCTTCCCAGTTTGTACTTGTAACTAAGACAATTGTTTAATAAGGATTTACTTTGGCAGGCAATTTGATAAATAACTTTAAACCTATGCTATGCTGTGTGGCAAGGATGATTATTAAAAGCGCCATAAAAACAGAACTGCGTTTAAAGTACACCATATTGAACAATTATTGAATGTCTTTTAATCTCTTGAAATATTTTATAATTATTATTCTTTTACAAACACATATGACTCACTGTGTCCTACCTTATAGGTCTTCAAATGACATAGTGGTTAAATGTGAAGCTTCTTTGTCTGAATAAATTGACAGTTTTTTTTAATGACTGGTATATATTGAGTGTATGTGCATGTGGGAGTTTTCACAGCTTGTTCTTGTATCACTTCCCTCTGACACATAGTTAATGCATCTGCATCCTACCTGATTGCTTACATACATACTGTCTCTCACACATTTATACTGTATAATGTGGCATCCAATTCATATGTGAACATGATTCCTCAGGATTAGAGAAACATCCTTTTGCAATTTGAGTCCTGGAATATGGCTGTGCCATCAGGGAAGACAAAACGAACTCAACTGATGTGATAACCTGGTAATTCAGTACATTCAGGTCGTCAGCTGACTTCATTTTCTTGCCAGATGGCATTGCTGAGCCTAGACCTGGCCAACTGAAGCAACCCCAGATCATACCACTGCCTACAGAGGCCTGTACAGTGGGCACTATGCTTAATTGGTGCATTATTTCATGCATTTACCTTGATGTGCCCATCACTCTGGGATTCGGTCAGTCTGAACTCATTAGACCACATTGTTCCACTGTCAAAACTTTATGCTCTCTAGAAAATGGAAGCATTTTTTTTAGCCCCACTGAGTAGTTTTCTTATGGTCACACAGCTGTTTAGTTCAAATCCTGTACGTTCTTGTCACATTGTATGTATGTGTGTGGAAATGTTCTACTTTTACTAGCTCTGATTTCTACTGCATATTTTTATGATGCAACTCTGCCAAGAATTTAAAAGCATTTAGCACACTATAAAGTACAGATGGACTCTTAAATACTATTTAAATCAGTAATAGAAAAAGCCTGACTAATGCTGCAGTATTGTTTCTAATCTTTGACAGCAGGCTAAAGCAAGCTTGGGTTTTATGTGTCATTTTTCTTAGTACAACATATCTAGTGTAATACAACATGAAACATGAATTCATGCATCACATGCTATCTAATTCAGACTTGCACTAGGTCTCATCATGCATTACGCGTCGCTTATGCATTTTTTTTACGCCTTTGAGTCTGCTTAGTTAGCAGAGCAGCACCTGCGGTATTGTACCGTCTGAGATAGCAATCCATAATCCATGTTTTTTATGCATGTTTTATCATTCACCAGTACCACATAAACACAGGTGCAATTTTGTATTTTTGTTAAAACAAACAAACAAACAAACAAAGATTAATATATTAAGAATGCAATATAAAAGATTAATATATTAAGAATCTTGCAGGCAAAAAATAAAATAGTTCATGAGCATAAACTTAAAAACTTCCTGAATGATGCAAAGATAATAACTTCAGTTAACTGCTTGGTGGAAATGGACAAAATAATTGACTTATATATCCATGTTGCAACACCAGTGACACTTTGATTGAAGTAAAGCACATTAATATTATTATTAAATTATGCCAATCATCTCTACACCTCCCATGACCATCGTGATCAGAATCAATTGAGATCTTTGCATCTTACTCATTATCACAACTTATTAAAAAGTCGACCACCATATCCCATTTCCAGCGCCACTATCCTGCGTAGATAGTTTTATTCATTTCTTAATTTCTTCCTTGCTTATTAAGGGATAATGAGTAAGAGGTGTGACAGACAGTGCCGAGTTAATGATGCACTACTAATTGGTGTGAAGTGTGTGTGTGTGTGTGTGTGTCTGTGTGTGTGTGTGTGTGCGCGCGTGCCTGTGTGTGTGTTTGTGTAGGAGATTGGGGGTAACTGGTGGAGTGGTGTGCGTGACACTCTTTCTGGACGTCTAAAAGGCAGCGTATGAACAACACACACACACTTAGGCACACTTTTTTTTCCCCCTCTCATTAAAATGAAGAAGATTGCCAGGCAGATTCGGAATGCTGATATCCTGCTGACACAGCAGTGAGTTGCTGAGAGTGATGTGAAATAATGAGCAATGTAATTTTAAACATGGAATAAATCCCTACAATTCCTGATACTGAAAATGGAATTTATTCTTGGAATGCATGGAAAAAGAAGGTGTTGGGTTAATGTTTAAAATACAAGGAGCGTTCAAGTCAAACCGGGACTTGTGATGAAATGTCTGGTGAATGAAGGCTTGAAAGTGTTTCGCATTTACAGGAGGAAAAAATTTGAAGGGTGCAAAAGTATTAAAGAAGACTGTAGTCGTACGAATGATGATCCTGGCCCAGGTGGCTCAGAGCCCACCCGTTAACATTCATTAAGTGGAACGGCAGATCTTTGAAAATCGACAGATAACTTACAGAGACTGAACGGTACAAACAATCACTCACCAGCACCACTTGCACATTACAGGAACTCAGCTGAAAGTTATTGCCACATCCCTCGTACTGTATATTTTTATCCTTAACAATAAAGGGTTTTATTTTTTTTGACGGAAAATGAACAATATTGCCCTCCTTAAATATTGACATAACTCGCTCATAAGCTACTGTATATTAGGAGGCTTAGAAAAAAATCTTGAGTGGCTGCCGGAAATCTAGACGGCATAATAACAGCATATTTGCTCCTGCCAACACAGAAGTTTTGTGTGGGTGTCATTTTTTTTTTTTTTTTTTTTTCCCGCAGTAATGCTACAATTTCAAAAAGCCATCATCTACTTTTCCACACATGTGCACACACTTGGCTGCAGATTTATAGAGATGTCTTAGATTCAGGTGCTATAAACAGACAGTTGTGATCTCTGATTTCTCTCTCTGTCTCTGGCTCTTCACAGGCATACAAACTCACATCGAAGGAAGATAACAAAGCATCTGAGATAGGGTTTAAAGTTTACCACGCATCCATACTGAGCATGCAGCATGCTGGGAGATTCATAGGCAGCCCTGATTCTTTCTCCTCTCCTTTCTACCCTTCTTTTTTTTTAATAAACAATACTCTTTCTCTTGCCTTGTTTCATCTTTCCTGATCTCCTTTTCATCTTTTTTCAGCTTCTCACTTATTAAGTACCTGGTGTTTTTTTTTTTTTCTTCCTCCAGACATGAGTCATTTAATTTGAGTTAGATGAGTCATTTGGTCTCACTCCTCAACTTCTTTTTGTTTATCCTTCTCCATGGGGGAAGGAGTCTAAATTAAGCCAGCACTATCGCTAGGGGATCGTGCAACACAGAAGCGAAAAAAGGAATGAGGAAGACGTGGGAAACCTTCACCCGGCATTCTTTTTTTTTTTTTTTTTTTGAGATTTGCCATTTGAACAAAACCAACTTGATTTAACCATTTACGTCATCATTTGGCGTTCTTGAATTTGTCTAGTTTTCTATTACATACCATAACATGGTGTGTGACCATAGTGCAGGTTTATTTAAAAGGGGTCTAAGGGATTTTTATCCCTAATACTGTACAGTCAATGCCAGTTCCCATCCATCTCTCTCTCTCTCTCTCTCTCTATCTGTTAGTGCACTCTCTCATTAAGGAGAGTGAAGAATATCACATCCTTCCTCCAATATTGGGGAGCAGCATAACACATGCGAAGCAAAGTGCTATCCACCCTTTCCGCATGTGTGAGCTAACAGTCAAACACGAATGGCTAGTGTTGCCATGATTAAAGGACTGTCACCCTCACCCCCTGACAGAGCACGGACGATCCGAATCTCTACAGATGAATCTAACATCACTCAGCAACCAACCCCCCGGGTGATGTGACAGCTCAGGAGCATTAATGCACTCTTTTGAGTAATGTCGTTTCATAGTAACAACTCATTCACAAGGACTTGTACATATGACATATATATTAGGTATGATTTAAGTCCAATAATAAACAGATTCAAAAACATGTTATGTATTAAAAACAAATATTGATATTATGCAGTTAGTTGGGACGGTCTGAGGGTTTTTCCAACACAGAAAAGTCTTCATGACCATAAACTGTCTGTTTTGATTAAAATATGACAAGATGTGGTATAATAATAATAATAATAATAATAATAATAATAATAATTATTATTATTATTATTATTATTATTATTATTATTACCTTAGACTTGACCACCATAATAACAGTAATAATAATTAGTATGATTAACTAACTTGTACTGAGGAAGTTTTGAATTGAAAATTGAATTAAGTTGTTCTTTATTTAATAAACATATTTTAAATATAATAAATGCTGCTATTAAAGGAACACTTTGGGATGGTATAGTGGTAGGAAAATGAACAGCATGGTAACTGTAACACTAATTATTTACTATAACAGCTGCTTTGACACTTAAGCCTGATAATAATAATAATAATAATAATAATAATAATAATAATAATGTGTTAATAAATGTTAATATTTTATCCTCATATTTTATTACTGGCGCATTGCCAAAGTAGTAAGACACACCTTCTGCATAAAGGCTTTTGAACTATTTATTGCAATGCTAATAAATATTTGAACAGTCTTGCTGAAATCCAAAACACTGCTCAAGGTTGTCCCCAAGGTTATATAAAGCAAACAGTAAAACACAATCAATAATCTTTCTTTCTTTTTTGTTTTTCCCAAAAGGGAATGTACTATATAAATGTTCCATGCGCTCGGGTTACTGTAACTGTATAGTTGCACATGCTCTCAGCATGTCTGTCCCTGTTTTCCTTCCACCTCCCAAAACCATGCTGCGTAGTGAACTGGCTAGTCCAAAATTTCACTAGGTGTGAATAAGTGTGTGAATGTGTGTAGTCCTGTCTAACACCATAACAAAACCATAATAAGCCTGATACGAGTAGTGTAAAATCAACAAAAGATCATCAATGTGTACTAATAGTGCTATTTAATGTAATACTAGTGTTAATTAACGTAACCGTGAATCTGATTTAAAATCAGACAGTTATGTGACGTGGGTGGCGTTGGCTTGGGGTGTGAAATGGAGATCTATTCATATGGCACAACCCCAACTGCCATGATGAGGCAGTTTGAAAATGCTGAAATGAGACAACCACCTTCTTCAAAATATGTACCAAATTCTTAATTTTTATATTCTTCTGCTTAGAATTTTTTTTCCTAAAACAACGTTTTATGACTTTTTATCCATTATCCTCTCCACCTTCACTCCTCTAGAGGGGACCAACAGAACCACCATGTCTGAAGGGCATTATGTCTTCCATATATACCTCCTGCAATATTTTTTCCACCTTTTACAACATTACATGGAAGGACAGAATGGTTACAGATGGTTTAAAAGCTTGAAATGCCATTATGAGCGAGTCAGTTTGATGCCAACGAAGTATTTTTCTATCTATATAAATTTTCAGTTTAGCCATTAGTTTTTCATTTTCAGTTTCAAAATCCATACCTAGTACTGTAATCTCGAGCTGTATGTGTATTTTCCTTACGATTGTTGGTAGAACTGATGCACTAATTTCCCCAATACCACAAACAGATTCTATGTTGGATGCTAAAACTCTAACTGTTCAGTTTTCCCTTTCTACCCTACACCTTACACCATTACACTCTCTGGTGGCAGTAATGCTGTTTAAAATGTTTCATGATTATATTAGTATTGAGCCCTGAGCAGCAACTTTACCTGACCTATAATTTGCACTAATTCGAAGTTGCACATAATGTGCCTGCCCTGGTTGTAAAGCTTCATTTAACAGATAAGTACAAGAAAAAAAGGTTTAAGAGGTAGTGCTGAGATTGCACCTGAGAAAAAGCAATATGACTCACTTTGCTATTTTTGGTGCTCGGTTTCCCCAGGGCAGGTGATACACTAATTTGCCTTTTGTTTCTCCAGCCATAAACCTGCTTAAAGGTCAAATGTATTGCAGTAATTTAGTATTTTTGTAGGAGCTGGGTGGCCTTTCGCGATCGGGTTGCTTGCCATGACTTATAGACTCCAGCCTGGCAGCTAGAAGACAATACCAGTGAAGTTTGTTTGTTATCAGCAATAGGCTACATTATTATTATTATTATTATTATTATTATTATTATAGTAATAGTAGTAGTAGTAGTAGTGGTAGTTTATAACGTAGACCTAGTAGTCTGGAGATGCAACATGCAAAATCATCAGCAGAGTCTCACCCTCAATCCAAAAAATACTAAAAATATATAAGCAGAGCTGCATTTACTCAGATCTAACTAAAGTCAGCTTGAAAGAAAGTATACAAAGATATAACAGTTTCTCAAAATCTGTAAGTTGGATTCAGAAGAAATTCGGTACACTGCTTCTTTGTCCTCTTAGGTAAGAGTATTTCTAATTATGGTTGGTTTAGTAAACAAAACTGGCCACCATTAGGCAATCAAATTTTTAGCAGGAAAATTTACGGGGTTAGCTTTGTGGTTTCTGTGTTGTAACCTGGCAGGAAGAGTGGAACAGTGGTGCAGGTCCAAGTTTTTCAATCAAGTCCAAGTAATTGTGTGTTTGGGTGACTGAGCATGTTCTCCCCATGTCGATGTGGGTTCCTCCAGGTGTCTTTTTTAATAATTATTATTATTACTATTATTAACTCAAACATTAGACCTTGAAGTATTTTTCATCACGCTATGTGGATGAACTTGTTGATCAAATTGTTTACTAATTTTCCATTAGAAACGTATAATCTTTCTTAACATATTTATAAGGTTTGCATTTTTTTTGCCAGAAAAGTCCTGTGTGATGATATTACTTCAAGATCTTATATATATATATATATATATATATATATATAAACAGTAGATACATATGGGTTTTAAAAATATATAACTCAATTTAATTGAGACCGATCCAAAATGAAAACATTATTTAAACAAGTTTCTGTAGTGTGTTAAACTGAAACTTTTATGTAATTTTTTCCCACAATCTGCTACACACATACCTTTAATTTGTCAATATACAGTTCCAAAAGTCAGTTAGAAGGATGGCTTTTATTAAGGAAACATGTTCTGTTTGAGTTTTTCAATGTACTAAAAGGTAATGGCAGCTAAAATTGTTGCTCAGCAAGCCAGCTTATTTCGAAACATGTGCCTCCTAAGGTTCCCGCTTTCCAAATCCCTTCAAGCATGGCAGTCCATCTTATTTTAGCAGGCAATCCAAAAAGACAGAGGCTTGGGTACAGAATGGAAAGTGTCTGATGAACCAAGAACAATTCCGAGCCCAGATACTGGACAAGCCAGTTGGAAATAAAGAATAAAGCAGAATGCCAGTGCAGTGAGGGGAAAGATATTCAATGGCATTAGAAAGATCTGGTTCACCTAGATTTGCAGATCATGTAGCAGGAGGCAATGCGGAGCAAGTGGAGAGAGAATCAATCAGAGAGAGAGAGGGAGAGACTGGCGCCCAGTAGTAAACAGTAAGACTGATAGGCCCTTCATTGATTAATTATTCCTTGATTCATTGTTTCCTTCCCATCTCCCCATCACCGGCGCAGAGCTTTTAAGGACAAATGCTGATTCGCTGAAAACTTGAGTTGAAGCTGAGGAAAAACATGGAAGCCAAAGCAGACAGAGCAGATGTCTCTTTATGAGAATTCCCACGCTATTGCTCCCACTAAACACTCGAAGGCGTGAAGTTAAATTTGGTCTTAGAATTGCAGCCTGTGTAACAGACAGTTGGAAAATATAAATTTCTTCTGCAATAAGTTTCCTGTTTGCAGTTTTATTCAATCTGATGAGATTTGTCTAATGCCTTCTTGGAAGTCCATGCATCTAGTCAATTCCATGCAAAACAAAATCCATCAGGTTTTAAACATTTTTTTCCTTTCTCAAATCACAGTGAACTCTTTTTTAACAGCAGGACCTGCGTTCACAGATAATACAGCACTCTGTGAGCAGCTTCGCTCCAGAATGTACATTACAAGATCATTTTAATGGCTAGAGAAAGATTGCTGGAGTCCTGCTAGACCAAACGGGGTCTGGAAGGACTTCCAGAACAAATTGCAAGTTGGATCCAAAAGCAAAATCAATAATGGGTTTATAGATCGCTACAGGCAGTAAGCCTCTGTTGACAGCTTTGAAAAAGAACTCACTTTGTACAACTCAATATCAGGTTGACAGCTCAGCGGACACAGAGTCTTTCCGGATGTTAGTAGTCGTCACCATCCCTTTCTTTTACTCCAGTATTTTTGTTTGTCTGTCTATTCATTTATATGTGCAAGTGATCTTATTTTAATGGCACCAGTTTTGGGCTGTTGGAATAAAGTAAAAGAATCAATAGATCAACAGCCGTATATTTATTATCTATGTTGCTTATTTAGACCTTCAGGACATGAGGCCAGAATAAAAGACTAAAGCACCACTGAATCGCTTTCCTTATGTAGAGATGATGCAAGATCCAATGCTCCCCCCCCCCCTCCCCATTGTGCTTGATGGGTTTTGCAAATGCACTTGAGAATACTGTTCTTGCAAGAACTGTTCCAGAGCAGCTTTGTGTCTTAAAATAACAACTGACTGTTGTTGTTGATACTTAATTACCTAATACCATATAATCCAAACTTATGTCCAAACCTTTGACAGGAACTGTATATAGATACATAGACATACTGATATGAGTGGATTTTTTTCCCTTTAAAACGATAGAAACATAATAAACATCAAAGACGCAACACAGCTTTGATGTGATATGAAAAGGTTTGTGCCGTAAAAAAATGGCACGATCCAGCCCACACCAGAACTTGTTTCAAGCGTCCAACAATTGACGCTTACGTTGGCTTTGTTTCCTTCGAAATGCGTCTACAGAGAAATAAAGCTGAAGTGCTGACTGAGCTGACAGCTCATAAACTGACGCATATACAGTACACACTCATGCTCATAAACAACTCTCTGCTGGCTGAGCAGATTTTAATTTGGAAGTGCTTTTCATTTCACTAGGTAATCTGTCACCATCTCACAGAAGCAGTCCAAATGATGGGTTTAATGCACAGAATTATAGCGTCACGCTTTTGTTCTAGTCTTTTCCCCATTAACATTCCTTTCCTTTTCTTCCATGTTGTTCCCTCTTTTCCTTGACCGGATGGCATTGTGTGTGGTAGAGCAAGGACAGATGGAACAGCTGTAAACGACAAAGTGGAACTACAGCTGTGCAGCATTAGACGAAATCCGATCCAACCGTATAATCCTCTAAATAATAAGGCCTCAATTAGCATGCAGCCGCTTTTCCCTCGAATGCCAGACCTTCCTAATGTTCTCCTCCATCCTGCTCTATTTTTCTGCATTTTTAAAAAAATATTTGTCTCCATTGCTTGCAAGCTTGAGTCACATCCACTTTTCCGCTCCGACCCATTTACAGACTTCAATAGCAAAACTGCTAACAAAACAGGTGAACAAAACACATGTCAGGCGTCCCGTGCGAGCAGGAAAATGAGACTGTAGCAAGACGAGAAGGGTGAAATCTCATTTAACATATACTTGAAGTCATTCATTATACACTCTATGGACAAACGTATTTGGCCAAACCTGCAGTGACATTGTATCCAAATACATCTATTTCAACATGGAGTTGGACCTCTTTTTGCAGCTTCCACTCTTCTTGGAAGGCTGTCCACAAGATTTTGGAGCGTTACCATGGGAATTCCTCCACATTCATTCTGTAGAGCATTTATGAGGTCAGACACTGATGTTGGACGAGAAGGCCTGGCTCGCAATCTCCGTTCCAGTTGATCTGAAAGGCGCTCAATGGGGTTGAGGTCAGGGCTCTGTGTTAGGGCCAGTCAAGCTCTTCCACACTGAACTCATCAAACCATGACTTGGTGCACTGGGGCACAGTCATGGTGAAATGGAAAAAGGCCTTTCACAAACTGGTGCCACAAAGTTGGAAGCATTGTGCATTGAGTATGTTATTAGCATGGATGCTAGTTAACCAGATTGAAAACAAAATGCTAATTATATGCTTAAAAACAAGAGGCAAGCTTCGGTTCTGAAACGACCGAAAGTGCCAAAACATGCAGTTTCTTAAATTAACACTAGTTGTTGACTACAAAAGTGAGTCAATACAATAATTTAAAAAACTGTTTGATAGAATTCTCAACTTTATAACAGAAATAAACTTGGCCAAAAAATAAAAAAATAAAAAAAATGCTTTTTTCTCAAAAGCTAGATTTTTCATTCATAACAATTATTTGGTGGGTGAATTATTATGTAACTCATCAGATAAAATTATTATTTTTTTCTATAGACATAAAATTCAGCTATAAAATTCTGCATAATTGGGGGTGTGGCTGATTTAGCTGCATTGCAGGTGTCAAACCACTATCAGTCTGCTATGCATCACTTTAGCTAATCAGCTTAACTTAGAACAGTAAATGGCGGAGTTGACACGGAATGACAATATGGGTCAAGGATGGCGATGTTCAATTAAATGCAAAGTTACATTAAAATATAAATTAACATTAGCCACCTCAGTAACAGATTCATATATTTATCTGTTCAGCCACCGTAGATTTAAAATTTAACTGTTTTAAGATTACAAGTGCTAAATGACACTGCAATCATGCAGTCATTCCTAAATGATGGAGCAATTAAAAGCCCCCCCTGCTGATTCCTCCAGGTTATTACACATGATCAATACCAGCTACTCTGGTTTAATGATTTATGGTCAGTATATCAATATACTGTACAACCCTCATGGCTGGCTGCTATACGCAGGATAGAGTTAATGGCAATGCCAGCTCTCAGTCTTGAGCTCTTTATAGCATGGAATAAGATGCGGGAAATTCTTACCACACACTAAACATACAGTCGTCATGGGTTTAGCATTGTAGCATGATGTGAGTGAATCTTTTACATATATTAAAAAAAAAAGGTCGAACACGGAACTAGACGCACAAACAAGGACAATTTAAACGAATACTAATTGTTTTATGCTGACCCGGTCTATCTACGTCTATCTGTATGATCGCAATTATTCCTCTGACGCTCATCCGACATTCTCTGTCTGGCTGCCACCATCTCGTGTCACCTCTTTCTCACTTTGTCACCTTCCCATTTATCCTTCTTTCAATTTCTCACTCCTCGTTCCACACTGGATTAATGTGTATCACTGGGTCAGATGCCATTATTCAAGGAAACAAAAGTGGGATAATTAGCATATGTCATAGGTGTGTAACACCGTGCCACTATCTATATATTTTTTTACAAAAGGGCTGTGCTGCCATGCATGAAATTACAAAAGAAAAAAAAAGATCAATATCTTGTTATAATGAGAGAGACATCGCGTTATTATGTGAAAATGTCACGTTATTTTATGAAAATATCACATTCCAATGAGAAAGATTGTTGTTGTTATGTGAAAAAACTTTTTCTTTACTTTTGGTTGTAACTATGCAACAATTTAGTTAATTATATATATTCCACATATTAAATAGTATAAATATATAAAACACCAGATGTGTATCTATAAACCAAAAATCAAATGATTTTTCAAATGAAGTAAAAAAAAAAAGTATTATTACAGTACATAAAATACAGTATTATTCCTAATTTGATTTTCTATTTATTGCATTATTATATGAAAAGATTGCGTTATAAAAAAACACATTGCAGTATTGTGAGAAAAACATGTTGTTAGTACAAAAACATGACATGATTTTGTGAAATATTGCATTACTTAGATAAAATGTTATTTACTGTAATAACAATAACTTACTAATAATTACTAATAATTTACTCAAAATAAAATAAAAAAATTCCATGATAACGCAATGTTTTTTTTGTTGTTGTTGTAGAGGCATGATATTTTCATTTCAACTTTTTTGCATAAAAGTCTGACCATTTTATTGTAATAATGTGATTTTTTTTATGGCATAATATTTATGATATTTATATTACGTATAGCAGCATGGAGCTCCATAATAAGCGAAAAAATAATCACAAAGTGGGTGTGGCTTAACCTTTTGGTAGCTGCCTAAAATATAAACAATTTAATACCCACTTTTATACAACCTCAAACTTTCACTAATTACCAAGAAGTTTTTTTTTTTAAAAAGAGTTCCTTCTATTTATATATCTATCTACAGTATATCTGTTCCATCCAAATAATCTATTTGTATTTATGTTTCATTTCTAGTATGTAAAATGCATTAGAAGCATGCGGAATCATGATGACAACAAAGTCAGTAAGCAGTTACAAAGATATCTCGGAAAAATACTACAGTACTTTTATAGTAGGAGAATTTTGCATGTGTGTGTGTGTGTGTGTGTGTGTGTGCAGGCGTGTGCCGTATTTGCTGCTTTTCATTTGCAATCATTACACGTAGCTGTAATAAATGAACTGCTAGTACTACAGCACTGCTGCATGGATACACACATACACAGACATTTTGTCTGATGACACACAAATCATCTCTCCCACACTCCGTCTGTGCTGCTCCAGCACTCCCTCCCTCACTCTCACACACATACACACGCAAACACACATACACACAACTGCTAATCTGCAATTTAGCATACTAGCAAAATTATTCTTACACATAATCTCTTCCTCTCACATTACATTACTGTGCTCTCTCTCTCTCTCTCTCTTGCTCTCCCTGCATGTCTAAACAGCTTTGTAATAATGCATGTCATGCAAAACATCCTGGATTTAATGCATTGTCTCTCCTGTGTTAGTGTTACTGTATAAAACAAGTTTGCTTATTTTATCTTGTTGTTGTTGTTTAAACTGATTGTTGCATGATGCAAAAGAAAGGTCCTTTGTGCATTCTGTTCATGACCTTATCACATTTTTAAAGAGACGGGTTTAAATATTAATATTCAATTCAGTTTACATAGCACTTTTATTCTACACTTACTATATATATATATTTCACCTCAAATGTTCACATTGCAAATGTTTAATCATTTGGCCAATTTCGCACAAAAAAAACAGATGTATACCCTGTGTGTGTGTGTATATATATATATATATATATATATATATATATAGATATATACGGTATATATTTGTTTGTTTTTTAGTGCGAAAATTGGCAAATAATTAAACATTTGCAATTGAATATTATAGTGTGTTGGTACGAAACCATTTATTTTAATATATTTAATATATATATTGCAAAAATTGGGATACAAGCAATGGCTAAAAACATATATACTACCAGGTCCATACATTTGGGACCTGGTAGTATATATGTTTTGGTTGTTTTGGCATTTGAAACGAAATACTCAAGATGTGAGCAAAGTTGAGACTTTCAGCTTTAATGCAAAGGGGTGACAAAAGTGCACAATATTATTTCAATGTTTGGTAATTATTAAATCTCAGTGTCAATGTAAATCATGTTTTGAAATAAATCAGATGATCAGAACGATTGCAAAACTGTTCGTCTTAAAGAAAAAATAAAACCTTCCCAACAGTGTTTGGCTGGTACTTAGTTAGTAACCTAGTACCCCACTGTGTATCCAGTGATGGAAACTTCAAAGCACTTTTGCAAGTCACCCTGAATAAGAGCATGTGCCAAATGTCTAAATGTAAATGTAAGAATTCCCACCTTCTGCATTATAATTGGTTACAGGAATTCAGACTTATCTCTTATTGTTAAAATCAAATAAAATTATTCTTTTACATTTTTCTTTTATGTTTTAACTTTTTTTTTTTTTTTCATGTCCTTTTATTTATTTTTTATTTTTGCTTTGCTGATTTGTCTCATATTGGTAATATGTTGGGATTGTGCCGCTGGATCTTTTTAAGTAAAACTGAAGTTTTTGTTAGCATTAATGATCAATCGGTTATTTATTGTTGACATGTTCAACTATCTGGTAAGAAATATGTACGAAATTTGCAACCCTATGGACCACATATGGACTATATATGGTCAACTCTCCATTACCTAAAAAAGGGTTACTCTAAACATTTAACAAATCGTATATTATAGTTAAGTGTGTTAGACTCGATTCAACTTGATTGTGTTTGACGTAATGACATTACTCATGTCATCCTGCCTCAACATAATCTGTGGTCATGGGCAGCTCCTGTCATGAAGATAAATTTAACTCTGACTCCTAGGTGTGTATTATATTCTGATGGACATTCCTTATTTGCAAACCAAAACCCTTGCACAGTCTCGTGTCTAAACTACATCTTATCTACTGATTTTTTTCCACAACATCTCTGTCACAAATGACGAGGAAAAAATGTGCCAGCACCAAGCCAAAAAAAACCACACAAAAAAGAGAAGAGGAATACTTTTCTGCATTCTTTCTTGTTTCTAAGGCTTAACAGATCGTTCTTTCCCTTCGCATAAAAACCAGACCCTTAAACAAAGCCTTGATGAGGTTTGAGACTTCTTAGGCAGCACGCTGAGTTCCCCCATTACAATTTGCATGGGATCCTTTTGTGTTAAATCAACCGTAACTACTTTCAACTTTAAAAGGTGAGCCGGTTGTTCTCAGCTGTGTCACTACAGAAGCAAAACACAAAAGAGGACTCCGGGAAAAGGAAGGCCAAGTGAGCTTAATAGGACAAAAAAAAGCCATTTTAAACATATCACCATAGCATTCTGTTCATTATGGCCTTCTATTTAAAGGGTTTGGAAATGCCACAGAGAAGTCAGGTGACTTATTAAAAGGACTTTTCCTATAAATTCACATTCTGCTGTATGATTGAGAGGTCTCAGATGAGAATGTGTTACGAGAACCAGAAAAGATCTGGAGGAAACCAACTGGAAAACAGAGGGAAAACATTCAGTCATGCAGTACAGGGGAAAGATTTGGCTCCCCATGGTTATTATTTGCCATGCTTGAATTTTGGTGACCCATTTCATGGTCATTTATAATTCCCCAAGCCTTTGCAGTTTCCCACCCAGTCATCTGACAGTGTATCAGCCTATGCAATTAATCCCAGAGTTAATCCGTTTGTTAGAAAGCCTTCAATGCAACATCAAATAGATTGCCTTCTCGACCACATTCACTAATAAACTATCACAAGGCAAATGGTTTAAAATAAGTGTTTGCTCTATGGATTAGAGAAGCTTGATGTTCGGTTATCCAACAGCTTCTAGGAGCCACCCTTAGGCAAAAAAACGGTGAACTGCACACAGATGGTCCCCATCTGGCACACCTAGATTAGCGTGTTTCAGCACACATCAGATAGGCCAAGTACATCTAGGTGGCAGCTGTTCTAAAAGTAAACAGTTGAAAAACCCAGGTGTAAAAGTCGACCATTAATTAACATACATTTTCATTTAGGTAGGGTCACAGGAGTTTACAGGGCGCACACTGGGCAACACTGGGCGCAAGGCGGAAACACAACTGAACTGGTAATTTAAGGTTGCCAGTCCACATACTGGCATATTTTTTGGAGGTAAGAACAAACTGCCCATAATCAAATCCACTTTTTAAAAATTTATGTTAGAAATCAAGGAACAAGTTATATACAGATTACTGTATATAAAAATATCACAAGTTGATATCACAGTGATCAAGTTTTACCCTCCAAAACCTAAAATCAGTGACTAGGCTACATTTCTGATTATTTTGTTTTTCCTAAGATCTACATTATACTTATGTACACCTTGTGCACATCCCAGTATAAGCTTTCACACAAAAATAGATCACAGAGATAATCAGAATGCACTAATATTATTACTGTTATTTCCAGATAAAAGATCATTTTTGCCCTGGTGTTATATTGGGCAAAGCAAAAATATGTATATGTCATTAGAATGAAAAATACTTGAAAATGTAAAGACTTACGATCCAAGCCATTGATGTAGCGCATGGTGATCTCACAGTGTCCCCATACAGCACTAACGATGGGATACAGCTTCTTTCCCTTCAGTCCTCTGAAGGCCACTCCAAGGTACTGTCCATCTACCATAAAACTAAGCGTCCCCTCATCCATATCCAGCACCACCACTAAGGTGTCAGGGAGGACAAAGGCTTCCTCAGGCTCAAGGAAGCTAGGATATGTAGGTGCCGATGAAGCTGGTCGGTTTTTGCTGTTGTGGTAGAGCTTGTTGCGGCCCAGGTCCCAGCCCCAGGACTCACTATCACTACCTACCAGAGAAGTGTATCCCACTGAATGGAGCGGGGCCTCTGATGTGGACACACCCACTACGGCATGGGTGCCACGTTGCCTGGCGGGCCAATGGATGCGCCAAACATGGAGACCACGTGTATAGCCCACTCGTCCTCGGATGCAGTCCGTGCTCTGGGCCACCGGATGGCGGTGGAAAGTCAGCTTATCATCTTCTTTGATGAAGATATTGAGAGAGCGGTCATCTGGGTTCCAGGCATGCTGCAGCTGATGCTCAAGGGATGCCGATGGCATATCCAGGAGAAGGTCAAGCCTTGCTGGCTTGAAGAAATCCGGGCCTCGGAGTTCTCTCCGTAAGGGCCGGTAGGAGGGCTCACCCCTCACATCCACTGACTTGATGCTTCCTGAAATCTTCTGGCCCATGGTTCCTCAGAGGGATGTTGGGCAAATTGGTTGACTGTTACCTCATCAAAGCGCAGGGTGTCAGGCTGGTGTCCAACGAATCTGGGCAGCAGATGCTAGCTTGACACAAGCCCTAAGATGGAACACAGGCGAGACTTTAGAAATGACATGAATAGCATATAGGGACACATATACAAGGTTATAATAAGAAAGTAACAAAAGATAATCAAGCATGTTGTTATAGAAAAATAATCAGTGGTGTCATGCTTTGATGTGGTTTGACAAAGTTTTAC
>JAOVVA010000044.1:19752127-19774810 GCA_028565275.1 Leiocassis micropogon | reverse complement strand
CAAAAGATAATCAAGCATGTTGTTATAGAAAAATAATCAGTGGTGTCATGCTTTGATGTGGTTTGACAAAGTTTTACCACCCGGACATTGATAATTTTGCAATAACATCACCTTATAAATTATTAAAGCATAAAGATACATTACACTTGTTTACAGCTGCTTTAAATGTTATAAAAAAAAGTTTACTACATATTTCAGTGCTTGTTAAAAAAAATTCTTCTAAAATAAATATTTAATGATAATGCACATACATACAGTATACTGTATATGGAATGTACACCTTGTTCACATCCCAGTATAAGCTTTCACACAAAAAAGATTACAGAGATAATTAGAATGCACTAATATTATTACTGTTATTTCTAGAGAAAATTATTCCAGCCCTTCTGACAAGTTAGAATTGATCATTCAACACTATGATCAAACAGTGCATGGTATAAACAATATATTTTGAGTTCACTGTAAAGTAACAGTAAAACACTAGAAAAATACAGTTGTCTTTTACTGCTTCATGAAGCAGCACTCTAGAATAGAATATTGCAGTAGAACATGATGTAAATGTTGCCAATTCATATCTAATGAGGCTCTTTTCAGAAGAGCTGTAGCATACAAAAACAAAACAGGGAGGGAACAAAGCAGGTAATAAGTCATTTACACACACCCCCACCACACCACCTTTGATGGCTTTAGAGGTATATGCATGAATTAGCTAGAGAATAGTCTCAGTTTGCATCAAGGAAAAAAGTCACAAAGCCGTTTCCACCTTAAAGGCATGCTTCATCAAATGCTAATGTGGCCAATTAATTAAATCTAGTGAGGATCAGGTAGCATGGCTGAATTTAAATCTTTAGTGCTAAGTGCAAGTGCCTCTGCTGGCCGCAAAAGCATTTTGGTCTCAATTTAATGGTCAGGTTGAAATCAAAGAAGAGAGAAAGAGGGATGACGTAGGATGGAGGTACTTATGAATGTGCGCTACAAAGTCTACAGAGCAGTATGAATCGCTAGCATGCAGGTCCTCCTACAGTGAGTGACGCACTTTCTTTTTCCAGGAATGAGTAGATGCTTCCCGTTGGAAGCAACAAGAACCAGAAGAAGGAACCAGCTGGCAAACACACACACAAACACACACAAATTTCTGCATTACTATCATTGTGAGGACTGTCCACTGACTAATTAATGCTTTGCTAGAACGTAAATATATCCCTAATCATACCATTGACCTCAGTAAACAAAATGAAAGTATTGGCCGCTTTTAATTTTTAAACAAATGATGTCAAATGTTCCTGTCCGTGCCTGGAAATTTGGTTCCCGCATATAAAACCAGTGTGACACCATGTTCCCACACAAAAAGACAAAAAATTGGAGAAAAAGACAAAAAATATTACGTCAACATGCCCGGTTAGCCAGACTATGATCAAACAGTTCCTGGAAAATAGAAAATACTGTAAGTGATGATTCAAATGTAGGCATAATACAGGCTAACACACAACGTTTTCCTATTGGAGGCAAAAGATCCCCGTCCTTGTGGAAGCAAGTTTGTCTCGATCAAGAATTACATAGTCACCCAAACACTCCCGCCGAGGTCACTAAGAGAGGAAGAGAATATAACGGATTGATAGGAAGAAGAGCGACCAGACGTCCAGTCAGGAAACCTGGGTAAACATTACCAGCAGTAAAGCGAAGACAAATGAGGTCACAAAAGACGGAAAAGTGGATGGGGTTTGGATTGTCTGACTAACAGGGTGAACAACTAACACAGGATACTCTCTAGGTCCCTTCAATCAAATGAACAGATTTGCAAAAACCAGGTTAAAAGTTAAGTTGTTAGTACTGTACATCCAATTATCTAAACAAATCATGTGGTAAAAGTTTGTCTCATTTGTTTCTCATATTAAGCACAAAACTTTAAAATTTACCTCAAGCAGGAAGAGTGACTAGAAAAGCTAGTACCCCTTTCTTAGAGAAAACAAGATTAGCTATGGCTAATTAACAACAGCTTTACTCCAAATCTTTAAAACGCTAACTAGCATGCAAACACCTTTGACAAAGGAAGCAGCTAAAGGCTATTTGCTAGCTTGCACAATACGATCTCAGTGTAGCAGTGCAACAAGCAGGAAGGAATTTCTGTCTAAATAGAACACAAACATACTTTAAAACCGGATTTGATTACAAAATGAAAGTAATTAGCGATGTAAACATAGGCAGTGTGCATAATTTAATAAGTATTCACTAATTCGACAAATTGTTAACTCAATCCTGATATAATCGCAAAGTTAGTAGATAAGTGCTGAGGTATAATTAAAAGACTCGTAAATGGGTGCTTGAATTGCTGTCATAAAGGAAAAGAAAGGAAGAAAAGGAGACAGAAAATTTGCTTTAAAAAAAACCCTTTTTTTTTTTTTTTTTTTACTTGATCGATTCTTTTCACTAAAGTCTAGTGCCAAATGGACATAAGAACTATGCAGCAGATTTGAAGCATTCAGCTATTCTGACCTTGCCATTAGGGCACAGCTAATCATTATGCATCAATAATGTTTTGCTACTTTATTGAGTCAGAGAAATACGCCTCGGAGAAGAGTTCTGACAAATTCTAACCAAGTGACTAAGTCACATTGCGAGATCTAATGACTATAAAGCTGAAGTCATCCAGAGGCTGTAAAACATAAAATGACATCAGTTATAAATTTGCACATTGGGGTTAATGAGGCAGAACATATTGATGTTATGACAGTAATAACTATGTCTTAATGTACCGTGAATATGGTCCTTAACTACCCAACCGCAAAAGACAGAGCCGCACACAAAGTTAGCAAAACAGACGAGCACTTATTGTGCCACATTAGGTTTTTTTGTTTTGGCCAAGCCACTATTTTCTCTCTGAAACATACTACCGGTGGGACCTATAGATTCACAGTCATAGTTCTGAATGTTGAATGTTGAGTGAATACAAATAATAATATAATCAGCTGGTTTAGAGCAATGGCCTTGTTTGATAATTGGTAAAGATATCAGCTCAAAATTGATTTAATCCCTTCAGTCTTCTAAGGCAGCACTGGTGATGGATATAATTGTTCTTGTCCTTATCACCATGTGATAAACAGATTCACATCACTGCAAGTAATTAACAAAACCTAATTTTATTGAGAACAGTGCTACAGAATGATCTGCAAGCAGAGCTGGAATTAATATTTTTTAAAAAAAGAAGAATATTAGGAAAAAGCATTAAGAAGGGAGCAGTGGTGGCTTAGGGTGGTTGAGCAGATGGTCAGGGGATGAAAGCCACCACCGCCGGCTTGCCACTGTTGGATCCTTGGGCAAGACCCTTAACCTTCTGCCCTACATAACCCAGCGACTGCATGCACTGCCAGTCCCAAACCTCGTTAGGAAATGGGAGGGTTGCGACAGGAAGAGCATGTGGCATAAATCCTGTGCCAGATCTTTTGGATCAAATGATCCGCTGTTGCAATCCCTAGGATAATAGCTACGCAGTGCAAGGAAAAGAGATGCAATTAGGAAAATGTATTAGTAGTGATCCAAACTAACTTTGTTGCAAAGTCTTTCCAATTAGATGCTGTTGAAATGTAATTTTCACATATCTTACTGGTTTATCTTGATCTCAAAATCTTGTTCCATTTGTCAGACGGCAGGAGTGTGAACAAGTGGTGTTGGGGGCAGGTGCGGACTTTAATGATACTGCTGGAAGGGACCCATATGTGAGTAAGGTTTCATAGTGGTGGTCTCCTCTATCAACTTCAGGAGTTGGTATACTTATTTAGAGTCTTGGGGTTTTGGTACTAAACTGCAAGTAGTGAAGATGCTAAGAATTTCATGTGGATCCGGTTCTGTGGTTACACTGAGTATCTAAGGGCTGAAAAAGTAGACACGATCAGCAAAAGAAATGACCCTATCTATTCTACCAGCCTGCGTTAGCTTGCAAGAATATCCAATATCCAGTGACAAAGCTATACACTTGGTGGTACCGTGGTGAGGGTGATTGTGTTGAGCAATCTGCTAATCAGAAATCAATAGACACGTTTCTCACCTAACTGACTTACTCACCAAGAGGGACAATGGCAGGGAAGATCTCATCATCGCTGGATCTGTTGTCATGATAAGAAACCCATTTTACAAATACTTTAGTGCTACTGTTTTAGAATCAATGAAACCGATGGTTTCTATTTTCTTTGGGACATTTCGACCAGTCCATTGGTGCATACCAAATAGAAGAAACCTTATACTGTTCAGGGCGTGCAATCTTGCAGGGGCTTGCATACCCTCACATCGTAGACTGTACATGAACCATGCATGGTTTAGTTGGAAGCTTTTACTGAACCCTCAATGAAAACTTGAGAACTTGGTCTTTGGTGCTTGTCGGATCACCATCATAAGTAGGAACCTAACAGGACCCATTAGTTGCTACGTATATAAAAGGGGGAAAATTCCTACTATCAACAGGACAGTAGAATTAAATTTAAATTCATAGAATAGAATTTCATGGATGTGTTTCCGTTGTGTGATAAATGCCATATCTGTGCTGTCTTGTCACTTGTTTGACTTTATTCCAACATCATGTAGTTGATGTGCATCCAATTCCATTTCAACAAAGTAATTGTAACTTTCAAAAATTACTTAATAATAACATCTGTAATGTTGTCACAGCATTTTGAAACTCAAAAATTAGGTAACCAGATAGAGGATGGAAAGCATCAAGCATGTTCCACCATTTTGGGACAAATTTGTTAACACGGTTTTAACCAGAACTTCTACGTTACCCAGTTTGGAAGAACTCTTGATATCTAAAGACTAATGTGATGTATTTGTGTAAATTGTGTGTATTTTTCTACACTCAGTCATATCAAGCAAGAGTGAGTCATCCTGGGCAACTCCGCAATCTCTGTGTAAAACTTGTTTATTGATCGGTGTTTCAGCTAGCTTGCTAACCCTATCTGGCTTATGTCTAATGTACTTGATGGCTTGGGGAACCAAAAGACACAGATTATGTAATAAAATACATACATAATTCACCTAGGCAATAAAAAATAGACACAGAGGTGAGTTTTATACTCCAAGCTTTGTTTTAGAGTGCAAGCCAGAGTTAATGTGCTAGTTCGTGTCAATCTGCCTCATAGATGCACTGCCTCATCTCTGGTACACATGTTGGCCTGCAGAGCAGCATGCTGTGAGAATGAGCGCCAACACAGCAGTACGGACTGAGATCACACTGAGGCTTTGTTCTTTCATGTGGTAAAGCCTAAGTAACTGTTCCAGTCACATCTTTGTGCATAATAAAGTTTCTCATAATGCTTCTGTATAAGAAAGGAAGCATCAGCATTTAATTATCTCCTCGAACCACATACTACCGTAGTAATTAGTTGGTCAATACACCATTGTTGTCATTGCTATTAAGCTGTATTACCTAAGTGCATTATGTGGTTTGGGATGCAGCCCTGAATTGTCTAACACAAAGCTGCGAGATTAGTCCATGCAAATGAGAAGCACAAGAAGACACAGGACAACCCGTGTTATATAAAATGCTACAGTTTTTCTTCTCTGAGAGGGCGAAATTCCAAAATCCCATTAATTAAGTCACTAAGAATAGGACAGTGCAAATTAAGAGTCGAGTACTGAAGTGTTTCTGCATCCTTTTCAAGTCTAGTTTTTATTAATAAGGATAAAAGTGAGCATGGGAAAAGCTGTTTAGCTCATTTTATTGAGAACTATTGCTCTTCTCTAATGTTTAAGTGCTTTCTCTTGTTTTATACCTACAGTATATTGCTTTTCCCCCCTCTTATATGACACACTTCTTGCATTCAAGAGATTTATTTTATTTTCATGGGCGTCATGTAAACTATTTTCCCTATATTGCAGCTCAAAGACTAGCTATTAGCTCCTCTAATTATTTCTTTGTAATTAGACTCTGACATTTAGAGTCCATGCTTTTAAAACCAAAAGCAAACATACAAACTGAAATTACAATCCAGAGCAACGTCTGTTACCAGGCCTTACTTGGCAAACAAGGCCAGGGGATAATCCGAAAAACAAACCAAGAAAGGTCAAACGCAGGTTAAATCAGGAGGCTCTGACATTACCTAAATGTAATGTTTGGCAAGACTTCACAATGAATTTATGCTCTTTGTGTGCTGACATAATAGAGAGCGAAGAAATGAAGCAGAAGTAGAATATACTCTATACTGTGTGTATGCATGAGGGATGTAACTGAATACTAATACATTTTACGTTACATGAGAACATACCTTAAATGCACTGGTTGCTCAGAGAAGAAGCTCATGCTCAGTAACATACTTAAGTAACTACCTAGTCTGTATCATGTGTGAAAGCATGTGTGAATGTTAACCATCGGCCCCTACGACCACTAGTTGGACACAAAGGTTCCGAGATGAGATGGCATGAGATGAGTAGGCATCACGGTGGTACTCACTATCCAGCTTCATTTGTTAGAAAAGATCACATGGTAGTGGCATTGTCTTACACCTGTACTTGGCACATCATGGTGGTTCTCACCTCAAGCTGTTGGGGGAGGTTAAAGGGCAGCGAACATAAACTCACCATCTGGTGTTTAGTTTCCACTTTATTTGATTTGAAGATCTCAGTGTCTCCATCGCTATCGTCTCTCTCTTGCTGTCACACGCCCTTCCCTTTCAGGACAGGCCGTTCTTCCTCCCCAACGCAGTATGACAGTCTTACGGACCGGCGTACTCTCATTTCTCGACACCTGCTGTCCTTTTGACCATTCTCCCCTAATTAAACGCACCGAGACAAACTGTTGCCACCACACACATACACGTACAGACGCTGTGTGACCAATATGCACCATCCCAGTAGCAGGCATCTGTTCTGCCAGGTGGTGGTGTGTTTTTTTTCCCCCCCACTTAGAATGTTCCGGAAGCAGCACGAGAGGCCAGCCAGGCACAGTCGCTCTTTCAATCTCAGGTTATTAAAAACGAGAGAAGTTTCACAGAGAGGCGCAGTGTTTAAAATGCGACCTGTGTGACACACCGCAGACTGGGTGAGATGCCGATCGGATGGCGGAAGCTGGAGACGGCCGTCAGTCCTTGTCACATCCAAACGCGGGTAGGGGGAAATGAAGTTCGGCCACGACAAACACAGATCTAGAGGTGCGAAATTGGATTACACGCATCAACAGTTCACAAGCAAACGTTCTCCTCCACAGACCGTGCCCACCATAGATTTTGTTGTTCTTTGACCAGGAAAGCTCAATAACATCTGTGGAGCACACAAAAACGTTGTGGATGACGTTGTAATTCCCATGAATTAGGAATTCAAATTTAACCATTAAAACTCTTCTCATGGTTCACAGATTCTATTTGTTTATAAAGCTAACGTTTTACCACCTTCCCATGATATACCAAAAAGAGATACAGGCTCTAAATATACTCTATATACTATTTACTATATACAAAATTGACCAGTAAGCTAACTGAATCTAAGTGTAAAAATACACACGCACAAAAAAAAAGCCGCCATTTCAGAAGGGTCAGATTACTGGGTAATCTGCACTCAATTCTGTGTACGAAAAATGTTCAGGGGAAAATTCATGAAGGGAGATCACTTAAACACTACAAATTCAGCAGTAAAACCATAGCTATGTCTAAGAGTGAAAGTAAAAGCATTTCTATACAATCATGAGGATTGGGACTAAACTAAAAATACTAAGGGGACTTATTATGAAAAATTTTAATTTTTAGACCAAATTGAAATTCAATCTGATCACCAGCCTGTGTTTGAAAAAAGAAAATCCCTACTTTTTGTCCTTAAGGCAGGTTAAGGCAGAGACGCTACTTATCAACGGGAGAGGCGGGCAACTTCTTGGGACCCCAGGCAAGTAGGACTATACGACAAAGGTAACGAATAGGCCCCTAAACATTTTTTGCCCAGGGTTCTAAAAGACTCTAGAATCGCCTTTAGGTTCCAACAAGCCGATTAAGTGTTCCTGCCAGTGTGACCTCATATAAGAAAATAGCCCTTCCCTGGCTTTATGCTTAGCTCTGCAGTTCTTTGCAGGGGAGTGGCTCAGGATGGAGGAGGGATTTTGAATTAAGAAAAAAAAAAAATCTGAGGATTATTTAAGATGGAGCATTATTAATGCAGGGGAGCTCTGAGACTTGTGTTAACTTGTTAAGGAAATAATGATATATGGGACCTTTAAAGACATTAGGTGGATGCACAAATATAAGCTTTTACTAAATAACCAGCAATCCGAACAAAAAATGGCGTCAACAGTCAACTGATCACGTGAAAACATTTTATAATTTTAGACATTTCCACTTATAAACCGTCCATTTAAAAAAAAAAAAAATAATAATTTCCAAACATCAAGAGATCGCGATGATTTCTGCTATGTCTCTGTTGACTCATTCCCTCGTCACTCTAATGGATCATTTAACAAATGGGTCTTCTCTTGAGTGAATAAGAGTCATGGAGCAGCTCTTACTCAATGTCAGGGATTTCACCTAGTGACGCAGGGGCAGGTTTGTTGAAGAAATGAGGAAAGGAATTCGAGCCTTGGTTGACGAGCTATATAGTGAAAGCTAGCAAATGTTCCTGCACATAGAGTTACACCGCATTAAACGATTGTGTATTAATACTTACGCTTTTTAATCAACACCTCGAGAATTTCCCATTGCTGTGGCATGAATGTGATGATCGTGGACACATTTGAGTTCAGGAAACGCTCAGCCATGTGGTCATGTCGTGGTAGAGAGACATTACAGTGTGTCAGGGGGGAGTGTGTGAGAGGTAGAGATTGAACGCTAGGCCGTCTGACAACTGCAGGAGTCCAACCACACACACACACACACACACACACACACACACACACATACGGCCTGTATTACATGGCAAATGAGCTGGACTGCTTTCTGTCCAATACGGCCTGTCCACAAAACACACACACCACCAGTGACGCTATAATTCAGCCCAAAAGACACTGAAATAGTTTGACACAAATAATAGACAGAGCTGTATCCCAAAGGGCTTCGTCCTCTGTCTTAGTCCAGTACTCACACAAATATAGATGTGTTTTCCATCCAGAAGTGCAGTGTTTTCCACCTCCTGGGCTCTCTCTCTCTCTCTCTCTCTCGCACACACACACACACACACATACCTAAACAGGCGCATATGCAAAAGTGTGCTTGTCCCAGCTAAACCTGCACAAGCGCATATAGTAAACTACCATCTGGAGTTAGCTTCACTACTTCAACAACTCTTCTCTAATCCAAACACATTCCTCTGCTAGCAACTGGCAGCCACAAACACACACAGAGCTGAGCGAACATACCCTCACACACACACACACACTCAAGCCAAGGACACAATAAGAAGCATTCAAATCTCAATCCAGAGGTCCTTTTCCACACACACACACACACACACACACACACAAAAAAAAAACTCTATTTTTTGAACAACACACACACACACACACACACACACTCCCACACTGGGACAGGAGACAGACTCGACAGACGGTGAGTGACGCACTGAGAGGCGACAAGAAAAGCCCTGGGTCTTGCACTCTTTCTCTAATCACTTTATCTTATCAAGCCAAAGCAGCTGAGAAAACGGCTCACACACACACACACACACACCTGGTGGCTCCATCAGCGGTTCATTCTTCTCGGCCAAACATTCTGTCCTACTGTATGAGCATTGAACACTCCTAAGGTTCCAAAACACTAAGAGGATGTTGAGGAAAGAAATTCCTAGTGGAAGCTTTGAAGCACTGGTTTCATGAGAGGAAATGGAAAGACAAGAGAGATCAAGACGTGAGAAGGTGTGAAGAGGAATCATTTGTGTCTCCTAAACTCCCAGCCACATACACACATTGAAAACAAAAACAAACAAAAGAAAATAAAATGCATGTTCAATTTCCTGGATTTCATCTTACAACACGTATACATACACACACAGTGCTTACAGTTCTAGAAGTCCTGTCCTCTGTAGTTCACTTTTGTCCCCTCACTCAGGACAACAGGGAATGGAGAAACAAAAGCCAGACGAATGAAAGGAAACCCAAGTCTCCACTGCATTGAAAAGAGCACGCTGCCTCTCCCTTTCTTGTCTTTCTTTCTTTCTTTCTTTCTCCTGAGGCAACAGAAAAGAAGCTTCTCCCCTGAGATGTCACCCTCCCACCCCTTCTGCTCTTCTACAACCCCCCTCCTTGGGGCTGATCTGTCCCGCTCAAGGCTCGGAAAAGTCCAACTCCTCTCCTCCTCTTGTTCAGTCAGCCCACGGATGAAGAGAGAGGGAGAAGGAGGAATGGTAGACTTTGTAGGAGGCAGCAGTGCAAGAGCTGCCTCATGGTGAAAAGCAATCCTGTGTTCTTGTCAAGTAGAGACAGGGAGTGAAGGGACAGGAGGAGACAGAGAATGAGAGAGAGAGAGAGACAGAGAGAGAGAGAGTACGCCTCTTGCCCCACCCCTAAATCTCGCACTCTGCCTTACTCAGCCAATCAGAAAGCCAGAAAGAAGCACAAGGAACAGGACACGCTGCTTCTCTAATTCGGTACTCATGACTTCGAAGGCATGAGAAGGCGCACCTTTCGATGTCTTTAAATTTAGTGGGGTTTTTTTTTTTTGTGCAACCATCTCTATTAAAATTTCTTCGAATATTTATAAAACATACAAGAATGTCCAAGCACTCAAATTAAAGTATTCAGCTAACATTTGTGAAGATACAGGTTATGTTTTTTGTCTAAAAAAATGAAGGAAAAATGAAAAAAACTCAACAAAACTGGAAGCCACCCCTTGTGCTATATGTCTCTCTTTAATACTCACTACTCATTCCATCCTTAAAACACACCGGTTGAGTGTGTATGAGTACAATCAGACTTACAGAATGACATGTGCTTCCTGTCCATTTCCTCTCCTCCAACACCACCCGGAGAGTGAAATAGAGCGGCTCTGCTTTTTCGCTCCTCTCTACCAGGAGTATCTGATCCTCTTTCTGTTAACTTCATGAGCAAACTCAATCACCCTTTTCAGACCGCCTGGCGTGAAAGAAAGGATGTAAAACCACGCGCGCGCACGCATTTCCACCCGCAGACGCATTAAAAACACTATTACGTCCTTTCGAAATGTGCGAGCTGGCCGTTGCGGTTCTAGAAATAACTCGACTTCAGTAGACAAGCTGCTAACTGTCACACTAGGAGGAAGTCGGGATGGTTTTTCACATCATAAAGCTACAAAAAGATCAAGTGGCGTGGTCGGGAAAATGAATCGTTTCCAGGCCTACTCTATTAAGTTGACAGGAAGCTGTTAAATATTTCATTTGACCTTGCTCAAATTATTTCCCCAAATAAAATAAAAAAAATGGTTCAGGTATGATATTGGACAAAAAAAAAAAACCTTTCTGTTTATCGTTTCTTGACCAACCAGGCTGTGAATTGCCCCCTCGTTTTCTGCTTGAAGGCGTTTTAACACTTTAGGGGAACAGCATGTGGTGGGGAGAGGAGGAGGGAGGTCGGGTTAATCCGAGGGACAAAAGGAGTCCTCCGCAACCCATACACTCTCAAAGATAAGGTCTTCGAAGCAATCCAAAAGGAGGATCGGGTAGGGGGTTCGGGGCACGACGAGACCTTCTGGCAAAGCACGTGTCACGAATAAAGTCAGCCAATTGTCCTGAATGAAGGGATGGAGCTGGGGGATGGATGGATGGATGCAGGGCTTGTTGGAAGAGGGGGAGGAGGGAGGAGGAGCGCAAAGGTATAGAGAAAAGAGTGGGGTGGGTGGTGCTCATCTGGCCAACGTCAGATAGCCAGCACAGATGGTGCACGTAGAACAGAAGCGAGGATGGACAGGCAGGTCAGGGAGCGAGAGGAAGGGTGACAAATTTGTTTTCCTTGCAGTCTGGTTTATGTATTGCTCATGCGGTACATGTTTTCTCACACCGAGCGGTAACGTAGGTGGTGTAGAGTTCGCGGTCTTCTTGTGTCAGGGTGAGACGAGACACTCCTACATTGCAGCTCATTAAAGTAAAAACGAAACTGGGTGTGTTTTGAAACTTCCTTTCAATGTCGAGATCCAAACAGTAAAAACCAAAATAGTTTAAAAATCTCAGTAATACGAACCTATTTGACAGTGATAACACACGAATTGGTACGCACACAAACACTAACACACGCATATACCGTACATAAATAGGTCTTTATTTCATTGTACTTAAACGCTATGCATAAAGTAGATTAAGATAATGTAGTACAAAACGAACATTGCGGTAAACGCCTGAACTGATGTTTAAATATAAATAATTGTTTTAAAATATAATTTTAATGGCAGTTTTTTTTTTTTTTAGCTACGTTTATTGTTGAGTGGATTATCTGACACAAAGACACTCCTCTTTGTATGTGTGTCTGTGTGGGGATGGAATAATCCATACAGTGAGCCCTGGAGATGAGGGGGAGGGGAACTAGCAGGGGCATGCTGCATCACACACAGAAGAGAAAGCTAAAACCAAGAAAGCTGCATTCACACACACACACACACACACACACATATACACACTCGCACGCACACATTTCAACCAAGTTTCTTTGTACATCTGCATCTCTATAGACACACACACACACATAGACACATGAATACACCTGACTGGAAACGGAGGAAACAGAAAGGAGACAAAACAATCACTAGGCAAACAATACGCGAACGCTCGCATAAAAGCAGCAGAAAGGGCGAAAGCAAAGCCTGGAGGACACCTTTGAACAGCGAACAAATACAAACACGTGCAGACGCTGCAGGCGACACTTCAAAACAGCCACTCTCGACTCAGCTATACCACAGCTTCCCGAAAACGGCTCGAGAGAAAGAGACATTACAAACACTCTCCCTGCTCACAGACACCACAAATACAAACTTGACCTCAAGCAAACAGATGACATCACGCTGGAACTGGCAGCCAATTACAGCACAGCGTCGGGCAGAGACACTCAGCAACAACACTTTAACGTCTGGACTTGGAGAGCCATGATCGGACCTGATCCACGCTGGCCTCCCAGGATCTCCATTAATGGCCCAAACATGTGGAAATGTCTTGGATAGCGATCAGGACTGTGCGGGGGATTTCCAAGTGGTGTTCATGAATGATTGTGTATACAGACTTTTGCAAGTTGGCGGCAAGTTATCCGTTCGTTTTCAAGGATCAGATGTTCCACTCGCTACGGCCGTATTTAAAACATTTGCACCATTCAAATGTGCTTTGCTGCGGCTAAGAGTCTCATCACCATACTGTGCTTGAAGTCTTTTGTAAATGTCACTCTACATGTTGTGGAACGTCAATTTACAAATCTCAATTTATTCCTTCATTAATGACAAAATTAGTGATCACAAGTCCCAGTTTGACTTGAACACCCCTCGTATTTTGTGTAACGTTAATACTTTCTACAACATTACAACGTATTAGTGTCTTGCTTCTTTTTTTTGTTATATTATTTTTCAACCTAATGTCTCCTTTTTTTTTCCCCACTCAGCAGGCACCAGGACTCCCTGCACAACAACGCTGCCAACGATGGAACTCCAAGACCTTCCCAGAATTCAGTTCGGTTTAACACCTATGGGAGATTTTAGGCAAAGTGTGAGACAGCGCTCTTCATCAAAATACCAGCTGATGTAATATCGTTTGATGTTCCAGTGACTTGTAGAATCCGTGCCAAGCTGTTTTGAAGCTGTTCTGGTGGTTCATGTTGGCACTAACACAGTTTATACATTGTTGTTTTGTTCCCTTTACCTTCTCATCTGTCTGTATCTGTTAGAAGCAAAGAATAAATGTCTGGGATTGATGTGGCAAAATATTCTCAGCTCTGAATACCAAAGCAACTTAAAACTGTATAATATGATATTTTGTATAATATAGCCGTTTAATGCATCTTAAAAACGACATCCATTTGTTATAGACTTTTTCTTAATAGACTAATAATGTGTAATTAGCATCAACCCAACACTCGAGCTGGAATTCATTAGCATAATTAGCTACATTAGCACATTAGCTGTTTTTTTGTTTTTTTTTTTCACTCGACTCCTACCCAACAGTCTGAAAAGAGTTTAAATACTGTAGATATGCCTAATGACTGAATACTAATTTGCATCATTTTGGAATGCTAATATGGCACAATAACGAGCATCTGGATGTTGGTTAAAGCTTTACTGTTTCAAAATATTTGGTGCTTTAATTAACACTGTAACACTATTGCACGGATAGATTTTTTCACATTTTCTAGAAATAGTTAAAACGTTAAAGCTAAAAATAATCTGATGAGCTTTAATGTAATCAGTGATATTATTATTTCAGGTTGAAGCCCACATACATATCTGCCTGTCTTACTTTAAGGCAGAACTAAATAAAACAATTTGTAAGGTGGAGTATTTTACACCTTGTTTACGCTAAGTTGTACTTCTTTTATCGTCACACAAATACACTCCCTGTTCGGTAATCACAGAGTGAATCACAGATGAGAAATCTTTCAAATTTTTCTACATTTTTCTAACTTGTCTAATTAAAATCTATTGGTGCAGGTGCTTGTTTACATTGAGCAAGTAACTTCTTTGTAGCTTAATTCAAATTAGATTATTAAATTTGCTACATAACTGTTCATAACATGTTGGCTTTTACTCAATATTTTAATTTTTACTTATAAATAAAAGTTAAACTTCGGTACTAGCAAAGTTTCATTGAATTCCAAAAATTTGTCTGGACAAACGTACAGATAGACAGACAGAAAATTTCCATGTATAAAACATAAAGATATCGTTTATCTGACCTATGTACAGACAAAACCTTTCTTTTTTTTTATATAGATAACAGATAACCTCTCATTTCCATCAGAATAACTAAGTACCTACTATAATTCTTACTCTGGCGTGTCTCTCTTGCTTCCCCTCCCTAATCCCTCCCTGCTGAAATCCAAAACTCATGAAGCTGAATTGGGGTCTTGGACAGGTCAGGGGTCAGGGCTTAATCAGATTGGTTCCCCTCCCCGCATACACACAAATGACCCTCCGTCACCCCGGAGCCTCACATCGGGTCGTTGGTTTGTATCTGACCCCAACCACACAGGAAGCCGACCAACACCATGTGACTACTATCAGTACAAACACACAAGCACACATGCAATTTGGTAGTTAAATACATCATGGTCACGCCCCACGGGGGTAGCTGGATGCCTCATGTGATTGCTCTTCTGGCTTTCAGCGGTTTATTTGTCCCCCTCTTCATTTTCTATTCTATTCAGTTTGGCTTGCAGTGGACAATCGCGTTACATTTCTCTTGAACCAGTCAGTGCTGCGGGGCCATGGCGGCTTGATAGCACCTGGCTATTAGGTTGTTGTGTCTTTATGTGTTATGCCAAGCTTTTTGATATCAACTCCACCGCAATACACACAGGAGCACATTCAAAGGGTAGTGAATGTGTTTTTCTTCCTCTCATTCTTTCTTCCTCTCTCTCTCCCCCCCCTCTCTTTAAAATATTCAGACCTACAGTCTCCAGTTACCTGGCTGGCTGGCTGGCTGGCAAGAGGCTCAGATTCACTTTCCACTATGCTGGGATGCCAGGGTTGTGCTGAAAGTGTTGGAGCGTCTGTCTTTTTGTCTTGCTATGTTTGTAAGACCAAAACTGCAGCTCTGGCAATAGCTCATCTGTAGGATACATTACTGTTTTACGTTATTTATTTATTTATATGAATATTATATTATTATTTTATTATATTAATAAATGATTATTTCTATACTAAGGGTCAAGTCACAGGGAAGCATACCAGTATAGAAAATGTTCCATATAATGTAAGTTTAATAATAAGAAAAAGATGCTGACTTGAATTCTTCTGTAAGATGTGAGATGTTTATTCAACCTTAATGGAAGGAGTCCAGTATCAGTTCTTAAAGGGATAGTTCAGTTTTTTTTTATTTATTTTGTCATAAATCAAAAATGGCATGCATGTACACTTTATGGACATAAGTATTTGGCCAAACCTGTTAATTATTGAATTCAGGTGATTCAATCAGACCCCTTATCCCCAAGTATGCTGAAGCATTAAGATTGCCCCAGTCAAGGGCAATCTTAATGCTTCAGCATACATCAAGATACAACAAGACATCCTGGACAATGCTATGCTTCCACCTTTGTGGCAACAATTGGGGCACAAAGCAAGGACTATAAAGATATGGTTTGATGAGTGTGGAAGAGCTTGACAGGCCCTAACAAAGAGCCCTGATCTCAACCTCATTGAGCACCTTTGGGATGAACTGGAACGAAGATTGTGAGCCAGGTCTTCTTGTCCAACATCAGTGCCTGACCTCATAAATGCTCTACAGAATGCATTGGCAGGAATTCCCACAGAAACACTCCAAAATCTTGTGGACAGCCTTCCAAGAAGAGTGGAACTCCATATTGAAGTATATGTATTTGGATACAATTTCATTGCCGGTTTGGCCAAATACTTTTGTCCATATAGTATAGGTACATTACAGTAGATCTTGATCGTTATATAAGTTTTCTGCTCTGCACGTTGACTAGTCATATTGCTATGCCATATGGATGGTTTTTCTGACCCATCACTCCTTTTGTGTTATGACTGGTCATAAGGATTTCAACTGGTCAGGTCACTGGAGCTCTGAAATAGTAGCCAATCCTAGAGCATCAAGCTGGGACTTTAAGGAGACGTGTGCCTCATCAATTAGAAACAGCAGTGAACTGGGGAAACAGTGAGCTATGGGCAGAGCACTGAATTTGGTGAGTTACATAAAAGTGCACTGAGAGCACATCAACATTCAGTTCACCCATCATTGTTGTTTTGAAAGCAGTGGTATGCACAGTATTTCTGTTGTACACTTAATACTAGATGCCAACAGCATTGCGGTAAAGTCATGCCCTGCTTGAAAGCACACACCGAGGCGGCTTATTGCTGAATTCATGCTGGGGTCTTTGTGAGTTTCAAAATGTGAGGAAAAGTGCACTATGGAGAAGGTCTTATTATCACCTTTAGAGCATGATTTCTTATAAAAGGGCTTTAGTCTCAGTTTTCCTTCACAGAAAGATCTCCAAGATGATTTGTTTTCCGCATTTTCTGCATATTGTGTCTTATTAGCCTTAACAAAGAGAAAAGAAAAGATACTGGGTTCTCATGTGACTTCCATCAGCAACTCTCCATTATTTACCCTCCTGACTTCACGTCATCCAGACGTAGCTGCCTAATAACCTTGTCTCTATCCAGACCGCCAGCCATTCTAAGGGTCACGTTGGATTCAGTTTAACCGCCTTTTTAGTGTCGCCTTACTCACCTATTCATCCCCAGCTGTGGCACATGAATGCAGAATCATTGGCGGATAAAAGGAGAATGAAAAATGACGCCTAAAATGGCATTTAACCTGAATCCAAATAAATACAGGTTGAACCACTGGAAGAGGGTAAGTCAACAGAGCCGAGAGGAACCTGAAGAGTTGGGTTACTTAGCTTCATTCATCTTAATTCACATGTAACTGAACCCTCAGTGCCACCCAAACATACGCTGTGTAGTTGGAAGAACGTTTTCCTCAAGTAAAAAATAGTAAAAGCTGTTAGATTTTCAACAGATGCTTTGTAATTGATTTGATTTTATGTAATCTAAGCTCCCTAATAATCACAGTTTATTATAAATAATCACCAGCTTAACATCTCTGTTTATTATCGTAATGCATTTTAATCAGGATCTACATTTGGAACAAATAGAGTTGTGTTTGTGGTTATGGAGTTTACGGAGTTAACCAGTAAAAGCAACAATTACATTGTGATTAATTGTCATAAAAAGAAAAATGAGCGATGAGGGAGCTGTGGGATGTCTGTCTTCATCTCTGGCTAATGCTTTCCCCATCCGTCCTTTACGGACATCCGAATAAACACTCAGTCTCAGTTGAACGGCCATAGGTCACCTAGGTCACATACTTACTCTAAACAAGCAGCATAACCTGGCCACTGTGTTCTTTTTTTGTGCTGGACTGCTGCAAATAATTACAGATATCATCTAAAAGACGAAATAAAATGGAAGTTGGAAGAGAATGAAATGAGGAATGGATGATGTACCACGCACATCAATGAGATTACTTCAATAACCAGGTTAATATATTATGCATTCAGCATTAGGGCATCACAGAAATAACTAGCTTTATGTTTATCTTTATTCACCTCCTTATGTAAAATAAATTTGAATTTGAATCCGAATTTGATTAAACAGATAGAAGAGGACAAGCTAATAAAAGAGCCATATTCTCAGTCTTGACCCTGCAACCCCAATGCGGAAGAAAAAAAAAAAACCTAGGTTTTCATGACAACTGAGAAAATTGATGGTAAGATTAGCACGTGGCATGTTTCAGCCTATGGAGAAAAGGAAGACAGAGAGAAAGAAAGAGAGAGAGACGTGAGAGGACGAGCAAAAAGGTCAAATACCAAAGTCTAATGAACATCCTATAGAAGTGTGTCACGTACTGTAGCCACCCCCCACAACAATAGGGGTGTATCTAATTTGTAGTTAATTTGCTGGGAAATTCGTTCTTATGAGTGCACTCATGCCTTCCATGCGGAAAAGCGTATTAAACTGGCAGTAGTATGCAAAATTCATAAAATTCCTGATGTAATGAAGTAGGGGAAAGGATGGATCTTAAATGTTCACCTCACAGTAATTACAAAGCCTCACATATTATGGTTTGTGATATTAACTTTTTCAGCAGTTTTCATCCATGTATGGCATACTTAATGGAAACTAGTTGGAAACTAATTGGTTACCCTTATCACTTACAATACAAAAAGCATGGGGTGTTTTCCAATGGTCAATTTCTTTTTAAATGTTTTTTTTTTATTTTTAATAAATACATATTTTCACATAAGACATTTTAATTTTCAAAAACATATTGATTTATGCTGCTTGTGTTTTTAATTGTGTTTTATTAATTAAATACATTTTTACATTTTCACAACACGTTGTTTCATAATGCAACATTGTTAATAATTTAATTAATATTTTTAATCCACATATTATTTTTACACATGATTAATTTTCCCCAGTGTTTTTGCACACATTTATTTTTTTCTTGCTTGCAACATTTACTTACAATTTATTTCTTCTAAAATTACATACTTTATATTTTTTTCTATGTAATATTTACATTTATGCAATATTTATATCATTATTTTTTACATATAAATTTTACATTATTTATTTACCTTTAGACATGACTTTTATATGATTCATTAACAAGTTCATATGATGTTTACAAATAATTCATTAATTTCTAATTAATATTTTATAGTATTCCTTACATTTGCAATTAATTCATTTTTATGTGATTTATACAGTTTCTTTACTTGTATATAATTTCTACACATATTTCTTTAACTTTTACATGTGATTTTTACCCGTGATTAACTTAAATTTACATGTGATTTCAACACCATTCATTTACTTTTGGGTGTGATTTTTACATACTACTCATTTACTTTAATATTGAAGTCTCACACAATAAAATTAATTTTACATATATGATTTTTAATCACGTTTCATTTACTTTTACATGTACACTTTTCAAACATAATTAACTTATTTTTACATCTGATTTTTGCATGACGCATTTTCTTTAAATGGGATTGTAACAATGATTCATTCACTTTTACATGTGGTTTTACACGATTGACTAATTTACATATGTCATATTCACACATTTTATTTATTTGCATGTATGAAAATTTTGTATGTGATATTTACATAGGATCCATAATCCTTTTACCCCGACACCCACCCAAATTAGAATTTCTTTAAGTGATTATTGAACATTATTCATTATTCATTTCTTTTCACATAATTTTCCCTATGTCCCTATGTTACATTTTTTAAATGTGATTTCGAATTTACCAATATTTTTCACATGACATGATGTTATGTTATTCCATAATCACATGTGAAATACATGTAATATTTTTCATAAGGGTGTCATTAGTTGCTTCCTTTAATGTTAATAAGGCAAATGGTCACCGTTATGAGAAACTGGAAATCAGAAAGTGATGCCCTGAAGACTTTATCAAATTAAAGTTCAGTGGAAACTCCTTCCAGAATGTTGAATCATTACACTTTGGTAATCTTGAAGGTAGCCTCAAATGTAAAAGTATAGCTTTTCCACCTTTACCTTAACAACTTAAATACAATATAAGAAACATAAAATACTTCTGGCTTTAGCCTAACAAAATAAATATGATCCGATGCGTGTGTCTAAAGGACAAAAGGGTCCTTTGTGGACTGTTCTAGCCACCTCTTTCATCTTGATATTGCTTGATCAAAATGACAAAAGGCCACAAGATCACAGATGTGATACTCGATGATGCGACTCAGTCGATGGTGTTTTGGTGGCTGAGAGATACGGGAGGATGGGAGAGTCTTTTATTAACCTAGCTTGATCTGCACTAATGTGAAAATTCTTTTCTCAGGGGAAGACAAACAGTGGATAGAATTTAAGAAAATCATTTGATGACTAAAACATGACAGAGTGTGATGTTAAACGGAAACAATCAATCATAAGGCCTAGTCAGGAGTGTGCTGGATCCGTTGCGTATCCTGGAAACACTGGACGCCATAGACAAAATTTGGGAACAGGGAAAAACATGTGAAACTCTACTGTATATAGACACGAGCCTGAGCACAGGATCAAACTCTAGTGATATGTTTGTGCATGTAGTGGGAATGCTCTGTTATAAAAACTTGCAACTCCTTCCATAAAAGTGTCCTTACAAAAAAGGCCACCATGTCAACAACTTTCTTTTTATTTTATTACGACCAGAGACAGGCTAGGAAATTGACCACAATCAGTAAACTCCAGTTACATGCATACAGTTCACTGCAGTGATATTGTTCTCAAGCAATACTAACAAGTGAAAACTAATTTTGCAATATGCAGCATAATGAATTTTAAGACAAAAGGACAATATAGAAATGAGAAGCAATCTAGATTCCACAGCCACCTTCCGATTAATAGACATAACATTAAAAACATAAACATCATAACCACCTAGGTTTTGGGTTCCCCTTGGCTCCTTGGGGTACGCCTCCAAAAGACCTCTGGGGTTGTGCTGTGGTGTCCGGCACCAGGAAGTTGGCACTGATAGTTGGCACTGGAGCTCAATTGTATCGGGATCAGGGGAATTTGGAGGCCTGGTTTGTGGTGTCTTTGCCTGCTGGACCCCATGTGTTATGGCATGGTCACGGTGTTGTGGCACACTGGATGTTCTGGTGTCTTTTTTTCATGATCACCATTGACTTTGCTGCATTAGCTTTTCTGATAACATTAAAAACATAAACATCATAACCACCTAGGTTTTGGGTTCCCCTTGGCTCCTTGGGGTACGCCTCCAAAAGACCTCTGGGGTTGTGCTGTGGTGTCCGGCACCAGGAAGTTGGCACTGATAGTTGGCACTGGAGCTCAATTGTATCGGGATCAGGGGAATTTGGAGGCCTGGTTTGTGGTGTCTTTGCCTGCTGGACCCCATGTGTTATGGCATGGTCACGGTGTTGTGGCACACTGGATGTTCTGGTGTCTTTTTTTCATGACCACCATTGACTTTGCTGCATTAGCTTTTCTGATGGCACAGACTGGACAGACAGGCTTATGGAGACCACACGCATGAGTGAGCCTTGGGTGCCAATGATCCCATCACCAATTTGTTATATATAGTTATATGATTGATAATCGAGGTTAATGTGTTAATGTTATGTGGTGTTAATGTTATGGTTAATTGGCGTATATTATTTAAACTCTATAAAAGAAATGGGTTAACAACGTATTGGTAAACGTGTGTTTAAAAAGTCCCTCCACATTGGTGACGTAGAGTATGTTATGGGAAAATATTTATTTGATAAAACTCATTATTATTCTCACTCATGTATTTATTTATTAAATCTCAGACAGTATCACGATGTGGTATTCTTGTCACCGGAAACGGAAAAGCTGCTTGAATTTTCTACGAACTAAATCTTTGTATTTATCGCCAGCTTCAGAAACGTTCTTCGAAGGTTAACATTTTTACACAAAAATACACGGCTGATGTTAAACAAAGAACTCCTCGGAAACATACAACAAACAGGTGGCACCAAACAAGAGCTGTTGATTTACTGATGCCTGAGACTGGTGCCATACTTGCCTATGTAGGAAAACTCCTACGTCATGTAAGAAAACTCCAGCAACTTTAAGACCAGGCTCGTGTACAACTTTTCTGCTAAACTCCAACCTACGCGGCATCACGGTGTAGTTCATGGATAGTTTTGAGGTCAGACTACTGAATACACATATGCACAACTTTAGCATTCACTGCCCACTCAATAATGAATTAAGTCCTCAAAGCCTCTTCTATTTTCAGAATATCGCTGTTTTTCTCTCCATAAACACACTCCACTTTGACTTTCCAGCCTTCCTGACAGGGTCTAGTGTTTCAGCTTTTCTTAATCATCCCTTGAATGCGGCACATCTTGAACCTATATTCTCAACTTGTGTGTCAGTTCTCGCGGTGTCCTCTCCGTGCAACAGTAGCATGTGTTGATAAAGGTGACCCTTGCTGAAATCAATAGGTGCAGCTTGAATTAGTCAGAGTCATTTGAGAAGAGGATGTAAGCAGAGCTTAGGCTCAAACAAATAGTCCGT
>JAOVVA010000044.1:19710999-19732665 GCA_028565275.1 Leiocassis micropogon | reverse complement strand
ATATATATATATATATATATATATATATATATATATATATATATACACGATCGTAAAAGCCACTGTCTGGGAGTAGTGGAGGGGTGGAACGAATTTTTGGTGCTTTTTGCGTAATCCACTGGAAACTAGCAAGCGGGAAAGGATTTCTTGATATTTTGTATTCCTGGGTGGGGGGGGGTTAACTGGACTTTTAAAAAAAAAAAATTATTTCATTTCAAGTAACGGCACTTTTCTTTCCAGTCCCGGCTAGTAACTCCTCTATCGCCCGTCACGTGGGTTAGAGCATACCGGTTGATGTAATAAAACACAAGTTAAATGTTTAAAATATCCAAACAGAACAGAGAACACTTCAGTTTGAAGTATGTGAAAGGATCACAGATCTGATCGCCCTGGCGTCGACGCGGGAACGGTCACGTGTGCGTGGGGAGCCGTGGTCAGTGGGGAAGCGCTGACCTCTAGAGGGAAATGTTTGAAAATGAGTCACGAAAATCTGCCTGGAAGTAAACACTGATAATTTCACAACAATAATACAATAATAATAATAATAATAATCAAAACTTCACGAAGAAGCATTTGGAATTTTAGAATAAAATTCTCACTGAACTAATTTGGTTGAACAAATTTGGATTTTTTTTCGTTTTTTTTTTTTTTTTGGTTGGCTGGTTTTCAGGCATTCCCCTCTTGACAGTCCTTTAAGGACCGCTTCACATTAAATATTCAGAAGAGAAACAGGCCAACTTTCCCTTCTTTCTTTCGTTCATTACTTATCTCTCTTTCAGCTTGGATTAAAGCAAGCCTCAAAGTCAGCACTGATTCCTACTATGTGAAATCAGCACCCCCTTGAGGTGAGATCTGGTACATAAAACTCTTTCTCCGTCTCTCTCTCGGGTTCCTTTTTTGCCTCATTTCTCTCTGTGCTATCCATTCTCTACCGCTATCGTCTTTCTCTTGACCTCTTCCTCTCCTCCTCCCTCTTCCGCCACAGTTTTAGCCGTTGAGCAGGTAGACGACCAGCTCGTAGGTGCACATCATGATGGCCGTGTTGGGAATTTGCCGGACGAGGTGGGTGGTGAGGCCTCGATACAGCGCTCTGTATCCTTCCTCTCGAACCACCATACTCAGAGTCTGGAAGAAAGAGCGATACTTGCTGCCTTCTTCTCGCAACCGGGTACGGACCACCTCTGAACAAGAAAGAAAAAAAAGTAATGTCATGCCCGTCATGTAACATTAACATGTAATTAGCACTACTGTTTCTTTATGGGTTTTGCAAGCGCCTACCGTGCGGGTACGCGACGGACGTGGCGCAGGTTTTAGAGGTGGCGGCGGCCAGCATCATGCCGACGAAGTCGGAAGCGTCCTTCACCGATTCGTCTTCGTCATCCATGCTGGCGTTCGCCTTGGATTCGACGAGCTTGCGCTTGATGCTCTCGTAGATGACGAAATGTATGACAGTCTCAGAGATGCCTGCATAGGAGGCAGACATGCCGCGGTAAAAGCCGCGTAGCCCGTCGGCTTTATACACGCGCCTCACGCACTCAAATGCACTCATGCGCCTCTCGCCACGGTTCCTGGGTGGGAGGGGGAAATCACTGATGAGTACAACAATAGAAAAACTTTTTTGTTTTTTGGTAATGTAACAAAGTAGGAAGAAACTCCAGCTCCACATGTTTCATTTTACGATACAACAACTGCTTTATTGTGAATAACAGGTCGTATCAAAATAAAAGCGAATTGCCTGATTAGATTTCAGCTTTTTCACTTACAAGGGAAAAAGTTAACAAAAACTTCATTATTATCTGGAACATTGTGTTTCAACAGCTTGAACTTGGACCAATTGCTTGAGATAGACTTTTGCCCGGAATTCTGCCATTCCTTCTAGTTTCACAATGAGGCATGTTTGTGGAAAGGGACTTGAAACTATTACTTTGTTGTCTTTGTGCCATTTTACAGCTTCGGAAGTATGCTTAAAATTGCTCTCCTGCTGGACGATGCAGTTTGAAATTTCCTCCTGGTGTTGCTTCAGCATTTGTAGATAATTCAATCCTTTTTATTTAAAAAAAACAAACAAACAAAAAAAAAAACACCTGAATAACATGATGCTGCCTTTCCCACGCCTCACATTCAGAAAAGTGCTGTTCGGATTGAAAGCCTCAACTTTTTTTCTCCATAGATAGCACTGATGATGAATTTGGCTCATTTGTTCAGTTTCATTTGACTGAGACCACTCTCCAAAATCACCACCCATCACCTGTAGAGAATGCTAGACATGTTATTCATATTTTACATGAGGTATTGTGCAAACGTCTTGGGCCACCCCTCACTTCTTCATGCAAAGTGGTGTTTATGTACAGTACCAACCTCGGCAGCAACCTAATTTCCCCTTTCGTCTGTTCCAACAATTCAGCATTACCAGTATACGAATCACCGGCCTGATTATCTACACCTGTTCCTCACTGGTTTATGCCTTAAGTTAAATGGGTTTTTGTATGCTTGAATGATTCAGAGCTCACTGTGTGGCTTAACAAACAAAACACGTTCCTCTGAAACTGCTCAGGTACAGAGACTGGACTGAAAACGAGACAGAAAATCTTGCCAAAAATGAGAGCTAAAAAAAAATCCTTTAGAAGTCCTGGAGAACTATTCCTCAAGAACAAATTAGAAATGTCTAGCTCTTTGAAAGCAAAATTTGAAGAAATGAGGAATGGGCTAAAACATACAGTACAGTCACCATCACTGTACAGTGTGGGTGATCTCTCTCAAACCACATGCTTTCTATGTGGTTCAAATTCAGGGACCAAGTTGCCACTTAGTGCCACTTAGTTAGTACCTGAAGTCATGGTAAGGTGCAAAGAATGAACCAAACTGTGCAAATCAGTCTTCTTCTTTTGGGTCATCTGTTTTTATGTACAAATTTTACACTGGACTTGTTACCTAACCTTTTCAGGTCAACCACCATTTGTGTTAAAAATTATTTTGTTTTCCTCCATGGTGATGAACGATTGATGGATTTCACGTATACAGTGGGTATAGAAAATAATCACCCCCTTTAAAAATCATCACATTTTGTTGTTTTGCAGCATAAAACAGTCTATTCACTTAGTGCAACTTTTAAGATCTAAATGAAGGACAGAACACAAATATGTCAGAAAAAAAAAAAACGGGGTGACACGAAAAAACGGGAACTTTTTTTACAATCCAATAAAACTAGAAGTGATAAAAGAAATACATTTTATTCATAGTAATTGAAATATAAAAATACTAAAGTACAGTATATTTAACTAAATGTCACTAACCCGCAGTGCTACCACCTGCTAATGGCTACCAATACGCATTTCAAAAATTCCCGTTATTCTGTGTCACCTTGTATATATAAATAAATCTTAATCACAGTGTCAGTGGCACACAAAGCTATTTGACTTTCAACTGTAAGTCTGAAGACAGTTCTGCTGTGGTCATTTCAGTCCCTGCTAGTGCAACTGAAGCAAACAATCAACTATGGATGGCAAGACAGTTAAAGGGCAAGAGATAAAAGTTCTGCTGCAAAGGCACAAGTCAGAAGATGGAAACAAAAAAAATGTAAAGACTTTATCACTGCCTAAAAGCACAGTGAAGTCTATTATTAAGAAGTGGAAGGTATTTGGTACAACACCAGAAGCTCCCTGGATCAGGACGGTGATCCAAACTGAATGAAAGAGCCACTAGGAAACTGGACAGAGAGAGACTACCAAGAGGCCTACAGCAACTCTGAAGCAGTTGCAGGAATTTAAGACAAAGAATAACAATCATTGTGTGCATGTCAAGACAATATTACAAATTCACCACAAATGTGATTTCAGTGTATTATTATTATTTTTACCACAACTGTTTTCTTCAGACATGTTGATGTTATATCTTTCACTTAAAAGTTAAAAGTTGCACTGAATAAATACAGCTGAATAAAACAAGCTTAATTTCAGGCTGCAAAGCAACAAAATATGATTATTTATAAGAGTGGGTGATTCTTTTCTGTAGCGCTAATTAGAGATTATTATCGGAGATTCTTTTGTGTGCTAATTCACTCATCACCACATTGACTGCAAAATAGATTGTCAAATTATTAATTACATTTATAACTTTTAATGTATAATGTCTGCATGGAGTGCATGAGCTTCTGAGTGGAGGCTTTTTAACACACCCAAAGTTTGATTATGTAACACCATAAAAATTAGTTTCTGTTGCACCAATCATCGCTTTTCCTCCAAACCTTGCAAGCAAATTAGTCTCTAAACCAACTTATTATACACTCTTACACTAAAGTGCTCAAAGCACTGCAAGTGCTGAATGAATAATAACGCTTGTATCTGAGGTTAGTTTGTATTGTTTAAATGCTGCCTTTGTTTTTTAAGTGAGAAAACAAATGTTATAAGGAATGGGGGCTACGGTAAATCAATTCATTATTGCCATCTTAAAATTACAACAAAATTGAAAAAGTTTAATATTGAATTCTCTAAGTATACTGTACGTGAAACTTAAAGAAAGGCAATACTAACAGGATTGGCACCTAAATATCATGATATATCAGGTAAAGACTGGTGATTCCCATTCCTAACACTAATTTTGTTTCGAGTTTCTTTACATGACCGTCATGTGTAATAGGAATCGTTTCATGCTGAACATAATTAGAACTTTTTTGTTAAACTTCATCACTATAGAAAAAGAAATGGCTTAGGGATGTTACGAGTTATATAACCATCACAAATGTAACCGTTACATCGTACGACAGGCGCTCACCTGGCTTCCAACTGTAGGCGGGTCTTTATGAGCCAGATAGGATTAGTGGCTGTGATCGCTGTGAACCCTGGGGGAAAAAGGATGGTAGCGTCAGCAATAGAAAGGACACTGATGCTCAACATAGGTAAAGCTAGTGAAGAAGCAGGCCTACTGTCCTTTTAAAAACAAAATCGATAAACTATAAGAAGAACCTCAGTTCAGAGAAACACTGTGGACTTCTGTAAGATGTTTTATGGCCTGGTTTTATAGCGTAGCCTGGCATTTTTCTTATCGAGCTTTTGAAATGGGAGGGGCTATTAAGTGCAGATATGAGTCTGGATTTATTAGAAAAGACGGTGTGTGTGTGTGTGTGTGTGTGTGTGTGCGACTCAGGAATGCGGCAGGATCGCTTTTATCTTTGTTTTACAGGAAAAACTATTTATGATCGAAGCCACAAGCACATCTTAGAGTAGTCGGCCACAGCGTGGAAACCTTACAACTAAAGCACCAGAAAAAAATTTAAATATAATTATTATTATTACAAATAATAAATTATTTTAATTGGTATGATAAAATTACATAATGAATTAACTGAACTTGAGAGGGCACTTTTATATCACTAGCATAATTATATAACTATCCATATGGCAGGCCAGAAGGGCACAGAGTCATACTGCCAGATGTTTAAACGTTGATTAGTTTAACATAAATAAAATAAATGTCAAACCCATGCCTTGTGATGCAAGTGCAAGAGATTAGTAAGAAATAACTTCACTGCAATGTCAATAACTCTGTGAAAGAATGGATGCCGTTGTTGTAATGTAACATTTTTATCTGAAAAAAAAATAAAATAAATACGGTCTAGTAATCCTACTAGAAAAAAATAGAGGATAAAACCAGGACAGATGAGGCACTGCTCTGCTGTATTTATATAAAGAAACATTATTCGAAACCAGAAAAAAAAAGAGGTCTAATGACCTTGAGTAGGGGGGTAGAGGGGCTCTAGATAGAAAAAGAGACCTAGAGCAAGTGCATGAAGGAGGATGATGAAAAAGAGAGAGAGAAATAGAGAGAGAGAGATTGTGTGTCTCTGGCGAGTACTCACACGGGGAGGGGCAAAGCTCCTCCTCACAGCTGCAGGACGGAGCCTGCAGATATGGGGGGGGGAGGTTGGAGCAGGCTGGCTCACAGAGTACAGGCCTAAAATAGACACAGGCTTTTCTGTACCACAATCACAAGCAGCAGCAGCAGCAGCAGGGGGCGGAGCACTTCAATCAACCCCCACCCACATAGCCCATAAGCCCCACCCATACATGACCTTCAAGACTGATCATTCCAGCCCCAAAACTTCTGCTCTTTTTTCACTTTTGTTTTATTTTTATAAATAAATAAATAAAGAGGAAGTGAAACAAGAAGAGCGAGAGAGAGAGAGAAAGAGAGAGAGAGAGAAAGAAGAGGCAGATTGATTGTCTCTTGAGGTTTAAAGGACATCATTAAAGCAGCGCTTCGTTTTTTAAATTTTTTTTTTTTTTTATGTGCCTGGAATGATGGGTTAATTGGGTGCTGCTGGTTCAAAACTATCACCATTATCTTTATTACAAGAGATTACCCTTAAGTGGGGTCACAGAGTTAACATGGGACAGTTAAAAGGCTACAAAATCAAAAATAAATACATCAACAAATAAATGATGAAGCAGTGCAAGTAAGGGGTTGCAAATGCTAACCCTGTCAACCACTTTGGGGGGGGAAAAAAAATATACGATATTGTCTTGTTGTGTTTCCTGTCAGATTATTAGGAGTCTGATTTTGTATTGTTGAATCCTAAAAAACTTTATTTGGATTGTATCTCAAGAACGAATGGGTCAATGTTTGTACGGTTTGTATGTAATAAATCACTCTAACCTAAGATAAGATTTTAGAACTGATTCAAAGAAACGTTAATTATTAACCACTAATCAATTAATTGTCGTTAAAGTAACCAAGTTGAAATGTATTCTCTGAGAACGGTGGTTTTGCATGATATTTTCCTGTAGCTTTATTAAGAACTACACAATTTGTGCTTTTAGTGGCCTCAATTTTATATCAGATAAATATAATGTTGCTTTCCGTTTGTAACGGATAGAAAGTAAAGAACAGGTAAAGCAAATTTCTTCACTTGTTACACATAACTAGTGTTTTGGGAGTGCAATTAATTTGTCCGAAATTTTAAGGGTATTTAATATAAATTGGAAACCTAATGAATTGAAGGGTGTGCAGGATGTTTTACAGAACTTTGTCCTGAATTTGTTGGTTCACAATTCAATATTAGTATTAATTCCTGACTTAAAGTCTACTTTTTGTACATTTGGCAACATGCAAAAAAGTTTAAGGGCAAGTGGAAATCACAACCGACATTATCAAAAATATTGAATTTAAAGCTCCAAGTACCAAATGGGTGAGGAGTAGGATGCTCTACAAGATTCAAGAAATTCCATACTGAGGGTAGAATTTATTTTGGGTACCCTGGCTACAAAAGTTTAAGTACCACTTTGTAGAACTAGTAGAGTTTTTTCAAATGTTTCCAGAAATTTAGTACTAGTGAGGTTTTTTATTTATCGGAAAAATTAGGAACATCAGACCCACTATCCTACCAACTGCGGCTTAACCTACAGTTGTTTAGGTCTATTATTGCGGAACACTTTAATCCGATACAATAAAATCTCAGTTTTAAACTTAATTCCATCAGTCGTCTAACTTTTAGACCATGAAATCTGACAAAAAAACAACAACAATGAAATACAATAATATTTCTTTTACAATTATGATTTTTTTTTTTATGTATACAAGTTTTGCACTTTTTAAATGCTGACTCTCCAGCTAAGCAACCTATATTTAAAAAAACGTAATGCCACAAGTTTGTTTTTCTTAACTGTTATGGCCATGGTGGTTAAATTTAGCCATCAGGCAGCAGGTGTAACTTGATAGCTAATGTTAATCAGCTTACTCTTCTATACAAGAGCTCTTTCAATGAAAGTATATGTTAAAATCCAACAAAAAAAGTATTCCAGATTGTTCGAAGGTGATTAATTTTCTGTAGCATTTTAATTTGCATAAATGCTCTCGTTCTAATTGTTTTGTTTCTATAGCAACAAGTCATTCACAGGTGCTGTATGCCAGACACTGTATGTAATATAAGATAACATACTTTTTTTCTCAGCAAATACAAGCAACAGAGTGACCTGCATTTTCTCTTGAAACTTCAGACAGATTTACACACTGATTGTGCCTGGTTATCTGATCAGAGTCCGGCTTTGTTGACAAGCAAAGGCTTTAATCTGGAAAGTTTAAAACCTCAACACTGAGATAACACTTTACAGCTGGTGAGGTCTGTTATGTGTGTACATAAACAAAGTGATGCATCACGTTTTCATTTATGTCACGTTGATTCTTTAAGGGGATAAAGGTGAAGTCTCCAGTGTCAGCACTTTGTAATAGTTGTATACAACTGGAGAGTAATTTCAAGAGAAAGAAAAAAAAATGTGTTAGAAAAATTTCACACATTTTTTTGATAAAAAGTTTATAACAGTTATAATGCAAGTAATAGCAGGAATTACCTTGTTTTGGGAATGTTACATGTATTTTCACGGGACTATAAATTAATAAAAAAATTATGTTAATGTTGTCAATTTATTAGTGTAGAAGTCAGCTGGTCCTTAGGGTTAGCTTAGGCTAACTTGTATATAAAGTTCTAGCTAGGTTTCAGGACCTACCTTTGTATTTGTGCTTCAATAGTACTTTGATTACAAAGCCTAGTTGTATTTGCATTTAAAAGGTTAGCCACCAGATTTTATTAAATATTCTTCACCACATAAAAATCTCACATATACCAAATATTTGTGGTATATGTTCTAAATGTGGTACGAAGTTATAACTGTACCTACTACTTAGCATTTCTAATGTTTAATGACAAGGTTAGCATTTGCTGACTACATTTAAGAAGGTGTACAAAGCTGTTTCCCAACCCTCCCTTTATCTTACCATGACTCATTAAACTGCACAATCACAAAGAGATAAAAGAAATACAAAAAAACAGCTACAAGCTAGCTAGAGTGGCTACATCAATCATTTAAACTATCATCATCATCAACATCATTAGGAGAATCATGATCATACCAGTGAGATGAGAAGTGACTACCTGAGGCGTCCCGATTCCGCCCGCATCGCCCGCGAGGACCGCTGCCCACCGCGCATGGCAACCTACATGTTAGCGTAGCGCCCTGCTAGCGGCCGCTACTACACACAGCACAGACAGCGTGTGAAGCCAGACTGTTTAGTAGCACACTGGCATGTAAGGATTTTTGTCCTCCAGCCCTCAAAAGGTAGAAGAAAACAAAAAAGGAAAAAAAGTAGGAAAGGAAAGCACAATCTAAACTTTGAGGACCTGATGATTTTGCAATTTATTTTCCCTTTTCGCAACACTTTATTACCAATAAGAGGCTCATATGTAGAGGCAGACTACATCGAAATAAATATTTCCGACAGACATATTTTACATGAATGAATACTAGCTCTACACTAAACTTCCGCTTCATGCTTAAATTTAAGCTTTCCAAATAAATACTAGCTTATTAGTTTAGTTTCTTCCCTTTCCCAACAAACAAATGCTATCAAATTGGGATATTAATAATTAATCAATTAACTGGTTAAAATTTTATAACAGATTAAGTTTGTTTTGCATAACACTTCTCTGTAGGTCACATCTTTTAGCTTGTACACCACAAGAGGGTACACTTGCTGTTCAGGCAGTGCACAAAATTGGATGTATTAGCAGCCTTGTTTCTTCAAAGAGAGAGACAAGAGCAGTATTTGACAGCTCCAAAAACTTATTTAAAAATCAATAAAGCTAGAACTATTTAAAATGTATTAATAGTCAACAATTCATTAACTGAATGTGTTTAACAGGTAAGAAAAACAAGTAATCTTTGCAACGCAGCTATTAAAATTTTTTATGTAGCTAGTGTTGATTCTTTGAGCAGATCAATTAATGCTTTATTTCGAGACATTAATGGCAACAAGATCCGACAGTAAAGATTCGGCTTCACAACAAAGTTGCCATTTTAAAATAAGAGTCGATCCTGAAAGTCTTTAATTGTGCTTTCGTTTTGAAATTCTAGGAACTAACAAATATCATGTGGGCCATATTTCATAAACTAACCTTTCCCTGTTCAATGAACTAACCTTTCCCTGTTTAATGTTCAATGATTCTACACTGCTATTCTACGCTTAAAAAGATGTCCGTTTTCAAACACTGGTTAAATCCCAAGATAAAAAATGGCTACTAAGAGGTCAGTACCATTTTAGTTGACTCACAAAACCAAACAAGCAGGTCAATTATTTAGTATCTTAAAAAAAAAAAGAAAAAAAAGAAATGCAGCTGAAAAAAAAACTAGGAACATGCGTGTGAATTTTTACCTGCGAGGCCGGCAGAGACCATGTGCACCTGCGTGGAGTCGGGTTCGAGCACACCATTTAGCTTCTCTTTGGCCGTTGAATAGGCCGCAAAATAGATTGCTCTGTCGTAAAGAACCAGATGATAAAGATTCAACAACACTGAAATCCAAACTCACTGAATATAGCAAATGTTTGCCAAAGCATTTACATATAAGTCAAGTAGTAGTCTTGTAGTTTGAGTGTGGTGTTACAGTTTGTGTTTTGCCATCACATTTTTTTGTTTGTTTGTTTTGTTGCATTGGGATTTGATGTACTGTAGTTTTCTGATTTGTTTTTCTTGCCTTTGCTTATTTATTTATTTTAATGAATACATATTTTGGCGGGGGTTTTTTTTCATTAGTTGTGCTTATATTTTTATTTTGCTGTTGTGCTTTTGGATTCTGTTATGGATTTTAATTTTTTTTTTAATTACAGTAACTGTGCTTTTTGTTTTGCTTTTTACTTTTGCTGTTGTGCCATAAAATTTCCGTATAGTTTTCTGATTTCTCTCTCTTTTTTTTTCCCCCCCCATTTTGCTATTTTCATTTTGAGTTTTTTATGGTTTGACATTTTTGGCTTGTTTGCCTGCTTTTTGGATTTTAAGTGGTTTTCAGACGTTATTTTTTTCTTTTTCCTTGTATTCCTGTATTTTTATTTGTCATTTTTTTATTCTTGCTTTTGCTGTTATAATTTTATAATATAATGTTTTTGTTTTTTTTTTGTAATTTTTTTATTTCCTTGCACTTTTGGTTTTAATTTTTTTTTTTTATATTGCTGGTGTATGTTCGGTTTTTGTTTCGTCATGTTTTCGGTTTTGCTGCTTTGTTGTTTTTTTTTTGCTGGTGTGATTTTAGGTTTGTTGCTGTATTTAGCTCCTTTGTAGCTGTATTTAGCTAATTTGTTGTGCTTTCAGTTTTGCTGCTTTTTTTTACATAAATTTTGCTGTTGCGAGTTTGGATTTGTTGTGTTTTTATTTTCACTGTTGTGGTTTTTATTTCATATTCAGTTGTGTATTACTTTCTCCATGAAGAGGTTTAAAGAAATTGCCTATGCAAATATGTTACAAAAATACCCTACTGCATCATACCCTAGAGAAGGGATCTTCAAATCCAGTCCTGGAGGGCCAGTGGCCAGCACAGTTTGTAATTCACCGGCACCTAAACACACCCAGTGAACCTAGTAAATGCCAGATTATTTGAATCAGCTGTGTTTGAGAAGAAGAATCCCCAAACTGTGTTGGACACTGGCCCTCCAGAACTGGAATTAAAGACCCCTGCCCTAGAGGAACAAAGATAAAAATAAAAAAAAATCAACATCAGAGTATTTTCAGTAATTTGAATAAAATTCAAATCTGGACTAGGACAAATGTTAAGTTTCATTCCAAGTCAAACTAGATTTTGTATTTTAAGTCTCGTGGTGGATGTGTGAATGAAAAAGTGACGAAGCACTTATTGTTAGTGATTTTAAGGCTTTGCTTGTTCCTTAAGTATGTTTGTGCAAAAACAAAAAATGTCAGAAAAGAACATGACCTTCCTTGACCAAAGAAACAAAAATATCCCCTGCAGTGAGGAAAAGCAACAAACCAAAAGTTTCTTAAAACACGCCCGCAACCACCACGCTGTATCTAGTGGCTAAGCTAACACACCAAATCTCCGTGAGACTATGGACTCATTCATCCCCAATGAATGAACAAACAAATGAACAAACAAACAAAAAAATTATCCCAGTCTCAGGAAAGAACTACGGCTGAAACAATTCCTCGAGTAAATCGAATAATTCAATTACAAAAAATGATTGAGGCAAAATCTTCTGCCTCGAAGCTTCGTTTAATAAATTTTAAAAGCTTGCGTTATGTTTTTTTTCAATTATTTGTTGACAGCACGCTTTTGACAAAGTGCGCTTCCGGATGCAAGCTTATATGTTATGCCTGAGATGTAGATTTTGAAATTTTTAGTTCTGAAAGTTTAGTTGCACACCTTAGTGTTTTTGTATAATTATTTATTTCAATGTGTGCCTTAGTTTTTTTTATCCTTAAAGACATTTGAAATACCTTTTTTTTTTTTTTAGTTTTTGCATCCAAGAAAAGGCTTTAAAATAAGAATGTATGGCACTGTAATGCACTTAATTCATCTCAGGCAACTTTAAGACCCCCAATCTCACCTACGCTGTTTCAATATTTTACATTGCTGTTTAATTAAGCAAAAGTACATTTTATCCGATTACTCGATTAATCGATTACATTTTTGGTAGAATACTCGATTACTAAATTAGCTACAGCCCTAGGGAGAACCATAATTAGGCTAATTATACTAATTAGGCTAACTGCTGCAGGTGAACACAAACTGATGATGGACTAATAAAGTTGGACTTAAATTTGCATTAGTCAGGAAAAAGTGGCAAAAAGGCGACAGACAATATGTTTAGATACGCCGTTCAGTCATGAACATTAAAACCAGATTAAAACCACCCAAAGGATCCGCTGCCAGACAACACACCTTTTTAGTTTTAATGAACTAAAACGTCCAATGAATGGCATTGAATACTTTGTTATGTTTACACCTGAGAAGGTGTGGGATATATTAGGCAGAAAGAAGCAGGAAAAATGGGCAAGAAGAATCTGTGAGAATTCGACAGGGATGACTAAAACATCACCTCATGACTCATTAATCCGTATGGTAGACTGTTTGGACCGTTTGGACTGTTTGGACCAACCCCATAAAAGAGTTACTGTAGCACAATTTAGTGAAAGTTATTTCTGGCTATGACAGGAAGGTGGCAGAACTTACAGTGTATCACAGCCCGCTGTGTATGGAGCTGCGTAGCCACAGAGTGGTCAGTGTGCCCATACTGACCGCTGGATGCCTGAACGTCAGAACTGGACCACGGAGCAATACAAGATGGTGTCCTAGTTTGATGGATGACGTTTTCTTTTACATCTGGATGCGTGTGCCTCGTTTAACTGGGCAAAACATGGTTCCAAAATACACTATGAGAAGTGGGCAACGTAATACTTTGGGCAAGGTCCTGCTAAAAAAAAAAAAACCCTGGGTCCTGGCGTCCATGTGGATGTTACTTTGACACGTAACAGCTACAAAAAAAAAAAAAAAAAAAAACTGTTGCAGGCTAAGTATTCCTTGATGGTAGTGACTGCTTTCAGCACGATAATGCTCCCTGCCATATTGCAAAACCATTAAGAGATGTTTCGAGGAATATGAACAAAGAAAGGTGTTGACTCGGGATCCAAATTCCTGGGAGCATCTGCGAGATGTCCTGGACAACAGGTCTGATTCGTAATTGCCCCGCCTTGCAACTGAGAGTATTGAAAGGATTTGCTGGCAGTGCCCTGATGAGAGATATCACAGCAGAGGTCTTATGGAGTCCATGAGTTGATTTAGAGTTGTTTTAGTGACATAGGAGGGACCTACACATTATAATTCAGGTGATTTTACTGTTGTGGCTGATAGGTGTATGTAAAGAAGCTTAGGTATTATTAGCAAAGCATTACATGTATTATCTTGCAGGCTTACTATCCTTTTTCTTTTTATTCTTCTTCTTCTGTACAAACTTTGACACATAAATAGTCCCGTACCCGAGGAATGGGAGGTAATTCCCAAGAAATTTGATGGATTCTAGTGCAGAGCAAGAATTTTGTAGAAATCTGAAAATGTACCACATTTGAAGAGACTTGCAAAATGTGTCCCTGGGGTTGGAAGAGGTGCCCAAATTTGCCCACAGTGCTCACAGTTACATTCCCTGCTATGGTAACTTCCATAGGAACTTTGAAACTGAACCTAACTGTGGGACATGGGGGTGTGGGCTCATTTTACTCAGGCAACCAATCAGTCTCTCAGAATCATTCTGAAGATGTTAAGCAACGCACTAGCAATCACTTTACAGCACCTTAGCAACTGATCCCAGAGATTGTCTTTGTAAAAGGCCCAGAGGCCCAAGTTCTGCCACGGCAAGCACCACTCACATTTTCTTCAAAAACTGTACCCATCTAGTTTTTAAACTATAAACCAAACTACGCTGTGACATGAACTTCAAGTCGAGTTTTTATTAGTCATGTAGAGCTGAAGCATCTCGTTTACAAAAACACACCATTTTGGTCATAAAAAAAAAATAATAATAATTATGAAAAATGGCATAGGGTATTAAAGCGTTACAAGAACATGATGTAAGTAATAATTTAACTAATAATTATGTGAGAAAATGGAGATCCTGGGCTGGGTTGAGCTGTGCCTTATTACAGGAGACCAATTACACAAAATTGACTTTTAGTTATTTTTGACATTCAGATGTGTGCTTACAAAAATAACATTGTCCATTTTTTTTTCTTGCATTAGCCTGGGTTTAAGTAAGCCAATTAGACTTTCCTCCCCAATGTGAAGAAATAGAGGAAGATCCCCTTTCCCGGGCAGCAGCTCATTCTCATGAACAGTATATTTGTACAGTAAAACCCTGGATTATGAGCATAATTCGTTCCGGAAGTGGGCTCGTATTCTAAAACACTCGTAAATCAAAGCAAATATCCCCATATGAAATAATAGAAACTCAAATTATTCATTCCACAGCCCAAAAAAATTGATACATAAAAATAATTAACAGAAAATATTAAGTAAAAATAAAACTAATTAACCTGAACTTTACCTTTAAAAAAAGTAAACATAAATCCTGACAGATAAGTGTTTCCGTTTATGCACGCAGGCTGTGTGTGTGTGTGTGTGTGTGTGTTTGTGTGATGGGCGTGCACACACACACACACACACACATTAACGGAATGACTGTTTTATCGGAAAAATTAGCAAAAAACATCGCTAATGACACTCGCGTGAGCGCATACTAACGGACTGTAAAGTAAAAAAAAAAACAATTAAATAAAAAAAAAAATTATCTGCACTTTACCTCTGAAAAGAATCGAGACAGAGCAGTGTTTCTGTGTAGAGCAGAGAGTGTGTGAAGCCGAGAGGAGGTGGGGGGGGGGGTAAGGTCGAGAGTGTGTGTGTGAAGGGGCACGGTGTCAAATTACGCGTGCGCACACATGACAAGCTGAAACAGAAAGAGAAAAATGGAGTTTTAACCTCTCTAATGAGACTTGCTTTTGCTTTACACGCGCACTGTACGAACACGCTTACAAACACAAAATAAAATATGTTTTACGCGCACACATCGTCACAGTGTTGTAGTAAACAGTACACACGTGCACGGATGTTGATTATACCAGTAAGAGACGCGCACTAAGACCCAGCAGGGGAGACGATTACCCACAATTCTGCAGCGCAAGAGAGAGAAAAACCGTTGGCTCAGTTGTGATCACGTGACGCTCGGCGTCAAAACAAGAAGCGCATGCGTGATACACGATACTCTGTACTTGTAAGCCAAGACTTGTTTGTTTTTCAAGTCAAAATTTATTTAAAATCTTTGCTCGTCTTGCAGAACACTCAAAATCCGCGTTACTCACAATCCGAGGTTCCACTGTATAGTGATTTTAACAATGGTCATTGTCGCAAAGCAGCATTACAGAACCAAAAGAAAAGTAGGAATATTAGTATGAAATGTGTGGGAAAATGTGTGTGAATTAAAACGATTGAAATAAAGAGAGAGTATACGGGATGAAAAAAAAAAAAGCATTATCTGAAATATATTTCAGCTGGAGCATTAACACACACTGTGTTGTGCTTGTTGTTGCATCATGGTGTAAGATCTGTCCCAGAACAGCTGACCTTCATGTCTTAAAATAACAACCGACTGTTGTTGTTGGAACTTAATTACCTATTGCCATGTGTGTAATGTCAGTTTTGAAAGAAATCTAGTTCTAGTTATTCTAGCATGTAAAAAAATAAATCCAAACTTGTATCTAAACTTTGGACTGGTGCTGTACGTTAACTTGTTAAAGGAATACCAAAATAGTAGAGGTGGGGAAAAAAAAAAAAAAAACATTTTAAAAAATCGATTCAGTTATGATCGGTTCAGTTAGGATTCTTTTGTGCGGCGATTTCCATATCGTCACACTGACTTCAAATCAATTATTTAAATATATTTCTTTATAGACATGTAGATTGCACGTCCGCGTTAGAAGCTTTACAGCCACTCAAACCTGTTTGATTACTGTTGAGTTTTGAGACTTTGGAGGCGTCTGAGGCAGTAAAACGTCTCCATTTCTTTATAATCCTACAGGTAAACTTTTTATACATTTTCATCCCATGTGGTTGGAGTGGATTATTTGCCAAGTTAGCAATTATTAGAAATAATAATTATGGCAGAGATACATGCTGCTCGGTTAAACTTTAAACTCATGTATTTGAAGTTAGTTTGTGTGTTTAAATGCTGCGCTTGGTTTTTAAGTGAGGAAGCTAACGTTATAAGGAATGTGCTACATTTAATTACTCATTAATTTAAATGTATGATTAAAATTGTGATAAAATTAGTTGAAAATGTAATATAGAATCAGGAAATTTATAAAATCGCGATAGTTCCCTACAAAATAACAGCCCTTTAAACACCGCGTAATTTGATTTGTCTTTGGTACCACATCAGGAAACATTATCGTATGCAACTTTGATTGAAAAGTGCGTATTTTGTAATGACAACACCGGTTTAAAATTAACTAATAGTAATCACAAGACAAAGACAAATGTTTTCTTGCTTGCAGGAAGTTATATTAATTAATTATATTAATATGAGGTAATCGCCAATACAACGTCGAGCGCTGTGTTCAGATCTTGTCATGGTAAGACACTATGTTTCAAAAGCTCCTGGCCAGAACCCCAGTCCCCAATAAAGCAACTGGCTCAGAATAAGTGGGGGATTGTGTGTACATCAATGTATGTTTTGTTACAGTTATCAGTTATGAATCAAAGTTAAACACAAGCGAAGCAGAAATTAACAGAAATGTAAAAAAGAGATATCATACCTAGATGGAGCCACGCCCACCAGGTTCGGTCCGAGGCCACGAAACAGTGAACGGGGACCTTCTCTCTCTAAAATTAGCCTAAGGGAAAAAAACAAACAAAAACAAAACAAAATGTTAATAATGATACTCCGAAATGGACCGGCACCCCATCCAGGGTGCACCTCGCCTCCTGCCCCAAGTCCCTTAGGGATAGGCTCCGGACGCCCCCCTCAACCCTGTACACAGGATGAAGTGGTAAAGATGAGGCATGAGCATTGATACTAGGAGCAGCACAGTAACATCTGGTCACTCTACAGCCATCCTGTCTACACGTTCTGTCAATCATACAGTGCGTATGTATCAGTATGGGTTAGAGGGTCTGCAGAGGGTATGTACACTATCTGCTCTTGAGTGGATATAGATCTGGACTTACAGTGCTGTGAAAAAGTTTTTGTCCTGCATAAACGATTGAAAAAGCTGAAAAAAGAAGTAATTGCCCCCTAAACCTTGTAACTGATGGTGGCAAAAGCTGCCGTCTAGTGTTTGTGATAACTGGCAACGTTTCCTTCACATCGCTGTGGAGGAGTTTTGGCTCATTCTTCTTCGCAGAATTGTTTTAATTCAGCCAGATAAGCGGGATTTCGAGCATGAACACATTGTTGTAGGTCATGCCACAGCATCTCGATCAGATTTCATTCAGATTGGACTTTGACTAGGCCACTTCCAAACCTGAAAAAGTGCACTTAAGCTTGAGGTCACAAACCGATGGCCGGACATTCTCCTTCAGGATTTTCTGTTAGAGCGCAGAATTCATGGTTTCACCAATTGTGGCAAGTCATCCAGGTCCTGAAGCTGCAAAGCAGCCCCTGACCGTCACACTACCTCCAGCGTGTTTGACTGTTGGTATGATGCTCTATGATGGTATGATCATCTCAAATGCTGTGCTTGTTCTATGCCAGACTTAACAGGCTTCCAAAAAGTTAAACTTTTGTCTCATCGGTCCACAGAATATTTGCCCAAAAGTAGATATTTTTTGATAAACGTGAGAAGATCCCATTTGTGCTTTTTGGTCAGCGCTGGCTTTTGTCTTGAAACTCTCCCATGGATGCCATTTTTGCTCTTTTTTAAAATCAAAATGTTATCCAGTTTAGGCGAACCTCCAGCTTCTGTGGCTTCAAGAAGAAATGAACAGGAGTGGATATGGGAAATCTGCCTCCAGGTTTGACATACTGCACACTCCGAGGTGCTTTTCTGCTCACCACGGATGTACAGATTGATTTCTTTGAGGCATCATAGCCTTGACCTTGTCCTAGTAACCTTGACCTAGTCTGGACTTTTTGTCTCTGTGCTCTCTCACCAAGAAGACATTTCTGGTCTTGGATCTGATCTCTACTATGATTTCAGAGACAGCTCTGCAAGTCCGACTCTGTGAGGTTAAAAAAAGCATTAGCATGCCCTAAGCATAACTTAACTCCTTGGTTGTTCTCCTTCACTTTCTCAAACAGAACTATCTGAAGGTCTAGTAGACATGCAGCCAGGAGCGATGAATAAAATGGAGTGCATCTTCTCTTTCTACATGCTTTTTTTTAACGTTGTGATAAGTACCTGTCATAAAAACAACATCCTGAAATGGAACATTCGTAGCTTAACGCCAGACTTCTTACGGAATATAAATGAGCACCGACGCAGATTTGTATGCATCTGTAAGGAATTACAGGATGACCTACTTTGCTTTTTGTATTTGGGCGTAATACGATGGCGTTAGCGTTTCTAAATTCCTTTGCAGAGGCTGAAAATGGCGAGTCGCTTTAGGAATGTGGAAATCCCCTACTAGCGAGAGAGAAAGACAGAGACAGCTTAGGAGGACTGTGAATAAAACCATTCAGTCAAAATTATCTCTTGTCACCAAGCTGTTCAAAAATTAACATGAAAAATATTAGAATAATATTTGTCAGCTTGAATCATGTTCAACACTAACAGAAAATCAAACAAGCTCCTGGACCCTAGTGTACAGAAACCTGTTGATCCTTAGGTATCAAGAGAATTGGACATAATCAGATCTCGCCAGCGGTAAACTATGGCTCGTTTTAGAAAACTCACTCATTTACCATCTATACCGCTGTATCCTGTATTTAGGGTCCGAGCTCATCCCAGGAGGCTTTTGGCACGAGGCGTACCAATCCATCGCAGGGCACACACACATACTTACCCTCATTCACACACTACTGGCAATTTGGAAACACCAATTAACCTAATCTGCATGTCTTTGGACTTTGGGAGGAAACCCACCAAAAACAGGGAGAACATGCAAACTCCATGCACACAGAGACAAGAATCGAACCTGGTCGGGAGTCGAACTCAGATCCTGGAGGTGAAAGGCGACAATGCTAACCACTACACCACCGTGCCGCCCGTTTTAGAAAACTACACAGTAGAAATGTAATGAAAGAAATGTAATGATGTAGGAAAATCATGCATTGCGATTTCTTTTCAAATGATTTTTGAATATTTACTAGAGGGAATTAAAAACATTTCAAGATCTGAGCGCCACATATCCAGTCGCTCAGACACCTTAACACCTGGCAGTAGAATTCGCTATTGATGGTCTGGCCCCTGGGGACACACCCGCCACGCCTTTTTTCGGTCGTGGAGATGATGGGCTCTTCCACTGTGAAGAGTGTTGCTTCGTCTCAGGGTCGTACCCGAACACCCCAGTTTCGTCACCAGTAATGATTCTCGACACGAAGGGCGGGTCACTCACGGCACGTGGACGGAGTTCTTGGCAGACTTCGACGTGATGTTCCTCCTAGTCCTGGGTCAGCCTAGGGACGGATTTGGCAGCAATACGGCGCATGTTTACATCACTCGTTGCAGCATCGTCTCAAACTTGCCAAATCATGTCAAGCGTTTCTGTGGCAGATTTGCCCAGTTTCATGCAGAGTTTCATGTTCGCTCTTTGTTCTTACTCACTGTCCATGATGAAATAGCAGATGTGGTAACGAACATAGTTTTTATGTTCTCTAAACTACTCACATGTTAGCAGGCAGTACAGCATCCTGTGAGGGAGCAAACTGTTTGATAAGATCGTCTTGAGGAGAATCAGGTATAACCCAGGTAATATCGTTGCCACAAACAGTGCCTGGGAGTCCAAGAGAACAAAACTGGCATGAAATTCCTCCTTGGCAAGCTTTCATGGGGTTTCAAAGATGCTCACGTTATAGGAGAGATCGAGCTCAGGGCAAATAGAGCAAGTTTAAGAAATACAAATAATAAGGAAATAAAATCCAATTTTGGACCCAAGGTTGCACGTTGATGCTTTGCCTATTATCCCATTATCCTGTGCACCTGCTGGCAATGACGGTTATGTAACAGCAACGGCTGGCATTTAGCCGCTGTCGAACATCCTGTCCAATTACTCTGTATGGTATAAAAACCAAACACAAAAAATAAACAAACAAACAACTGACAGATCTCACATGAACACCTACCAATATGTTTAACAGAAGCAGTGTTTGGAATAAAATGCATTTTACAGTACTCGAGAGACGACAAAACTACAGAACTGCTAGTCAGAACCTGCTTGTTAAGGCTGGGTCAATTTTGTTTTTGGATGCGCCACTTACTTAAGGCAGTGCAGGGGTCCGGGAGGGGACATCCGGGCGACGCTGGCCCCGTTCACGGGGCTCAGTTGGACCTCAGAGATGTAAAGGGTCACCGAGGAAGACTGCAGCCTGGTCTTGACAACCTCGAGCGGACACGTCAAGATGGCACCGACCGTGCCTCCGCAGCTGGACAGAGAGATATTCAGACATCATGAGCGCGCCTGTAGTTTCACAACTACACGTTTCCAGCTGGATGTTTACATACAAACATATAGTACACGTGGCAGAAGTAGGCAAAAGGTCCTGGCATCTATTTTCATGCACTGATGGCCTTGTGCCAGTCAGAAAATAGGTCATAGATCGGGTGCATTGGGTTCATGACAGGGATATGCTCTATGGCATACGCGTGTGTTGTGTGTGTGTGTAGGTACAAAGGTTAGAGATCGCGGCTGAGAGGTAAACATGTGTACAGAATGCTGGGCTTAAGCAAACTTGTATGAGGTCAAATTAGAGTTTGGACTAATGAAAATAATAATGATAATAAATAAATAAATAAAATCAAGGAATTATTTTATTCCTGTTTTTGGAGAACCATCTCAATGTCTAAAAAAAATTAACAACAACTACCCGGCCAACAATAAATAAATAAGTAAATAAATAAATAAAATATTTACTCAATCCAAGATTTCATTGCAGATCTCCATTCATGATTTGATAATGTGTTCAAGTCAGTTCCAGTCATTTCAAACATCCTTATTCATTTTTTTTTTTTTTTTGCATGATGCAGCCCAATAATTTTACCCTTCTGAAATAGGAACTTTTTTTTTCTTCTTCTTTTTTGGCCAGGTAGTGTATGTGACCTTTAAAAAGAGCTGCACGTACAGTGGTGTGAAAAACTATTTGCCCCCTTCCTGATTTCTTATTCTTTTGCATGTTTGTCACACAAAATGTTTC
>JAOVVA010000044.1:19690816-19704896 GCA_028565275.1 Leiocassis micropogon | reverse complement strand
TTAGCACGATGATCTCATCTTAGATGTGTCAATTCATCTCGGATGTGTCAAGCGACGTACGAAGAACGGACCCCTGTAAAAAAAATCTTTGCTTAAATGAAAGCATTCCATGCAAAATCTTTCCCCAAAAAATCTGTAACCATGTCAAATTCATGTTGCAATATCTTAACATGTCTTTTCATGTGAAATCTAAATTGGCCAAGTTTCATCTGAATGACAATTAAGATCATTGAAAGATTTTAATTCAAAATAGTTATGGACACTACATAAAAGGGCATGAAATTCTATTTAACAGGTGTGTTCCTTTTTATCTGATAAAAATACAGTGTAAGTGTGTATGCATATTTACAAAAAATGATGCACGTATCAGGAGATAAGAAGCACTAAGTATAATGAAAAATGATGTTATATGATCCTATCTGAAAATTCACTTTTTCACCTACCTGTAGATGAGACACCTTTTAGCACCAATACCATATTTTGCATCATGGGTTTATTCAGCTCAAGGTTTACTTGTGTGTAAGTGGCAGTAAAAACCTGCAACAACTATTATGACAGTATTGAATCTATGGCAAGAAAAATTAAGACAGTTCTGAAGGCAAAAGGGGGTCGAACCCAGTACTAGCAAGGTGTACCTAATGAACGGCACACACTGTGGTGGTGATTTCATGTGTGAAAAGTATTCCTCTCGCTCCCAGAACCACCGTTTCACAAACTAAATATGCCTCTTCTATCATAGAAGAAAAAAGTCCATAGTTGTAATAACCTGGTCATTCAGTACATTCAGGTTGTCAGCTGACTTCGTTTTCTGCCCCATAAAGTTGCTGAGTCTAGACCTGACCAACTGAAGCAACTCCAGATCATAACCCTGTCTCCAGAGGCTTGTACAGTGGACACTCTGCATGATGGGTGTATTGCTTCATGCGCTTCCCTTCTTACCCTGATGTACCCATAGCTCTGGTATAGAATAAAGTTGGACTCATCACACCACATGTCCTTTTTCTATTGCCCCAAAGTCCAATCTTTATGCCCCTTAGCAAATTTAAGTGCTTTTTCTTTTTCTGGTAAGTCTCTCTTACAAATGGGATGCTTATGGCCACACAGCTGTTTAGTCCCAATCCTGTGAGTTCTCTTCACATTGTGCAAGTGGAAATGCTCTTTTACTATTAAACATACCTCTGATTTCTACTCATTGTTTTAACCATGCATCTTTACTAAGCTTTTAAGTGATCTATATTCATATTTTTTTCTGACCACATTTCTTTCACAAAGTTCAGCACAGTCCGTATAGTATCCACATTTTAATAATGTGTTGGACAGTTCTTAACACAATTTCAGTAATTTCAAATCTCCTTAATTGTTTTCCTTACTTGATGAAGACCAATGATTTGAGCCTTCTGAAGTGGTGATATTATTATTATTATTATTATTATTATTATGGCTGGGCAGTGTAGGTGCTAATTCAATATTTACATAATTGGATCTCATTTGTGTTCTCTATGTATGGTACGTAATTATCACTGGAGTGAGAATACAACTTCAAACTATTTCTTGACCAGCTGTAAAAAGCAGGTTATCTGTCTATATGTAGAGATGTGTATATCATGCAGACAGTATGACAATAGATGATCAGTATGTATAGTAGGGAAAACAGATAAAGTTGTACATACAGTGCATCCCTAAATTAGAATATTGTAAAAAGTAATTTTTTTTTGGTAATTTATTTAATATATCTTTAAATATTAGAATATTTCCTAAAATAAAAAAACACACGATGCATGAATTTATGCACTCGATATTTCATGAGGGCTTCTTTAGGATAAATTACTGAATCAGTGCAGCATGGCATGAAGGCAATCAAGGAAACATGATTGCTGTCACCAGCCTCTGCTTGAGCAAGTATATCATAAATATCTTTTTTTTTTTTTCGAGTTTATGTAGATGTAAATGGTAACTTTACTACAAATACTTAGGTAAAGTTTGGTGTTCAGTGTAGTTCTGCTTTAGGCTCACTGATTTTTTTTCTTGATATATGCTTCCTCTGGATAAGATTACTCATAATGACTCATAAACACGTGAGAGACCAGATTTATAAAGTTGAGGACTGCGTAAAGGACATTAAACATATTGCTTACTAACTTCCTTGTACTTATTTCTGACAAAAAAACAAAACAGAAGTAACTCTGGATGGCATTTCTGTTTTATCATGTGTAGCAGTAAAAGAGCTTTGTGTGATTATTGATTCCAGTCTAAAGCATTTTTATCTAAGAAATATTGCTAAGACAAATAAAATGTCACTGCAGGATGCTAAAAAGATTCTTTACTAGAATCAGAAGGTACAGTACAACCACATTGCCCCTATTTTATCCATGCTGCATTGGCTCCCAGGAAAACCGCGTATTGATTTTAAAATATTACTGTTGACTCATAAAGCACTAAATGTACTGTGTGATCCACCGCGCCTACATCAATGAAAAGGTGCAGGTCATTTGTTGGTACATTGAAAACAAATTTTAATATTGCTGATATCTTGCAAGATAACCTAAGTGAATTCAAAATGCAGTTTTTAAATGATGATAAAAAAAATAGTTAAGGAAAAACTGTGCAAAGCTGCTTGGCCCTGTGTGAAAAGGACTTTCTGGTGTGTTTTTCATTATCCTGCTGCATAACACGAGTGCCCTTGAGCTTAAGGTTACAAACTGATAGCCATACATTCTCCTTTAGGATTTTCTGGTAACGTACAGAATTCATGGTTTCATCAATTATGGCAAGTCGTCCAGCTTTGGATAGTTTTGGACAGACTCATCAGTCCACAGAATATTTGCTCAAAAGTATTGGGGAAAATAAAGGTGTTTTGTGGCAAATGTGAGACGAGCCTTTGTGATATTTTTGGTCAGCAGTGGCTTTCGCCTTGGAACTCTGCCATGGATGCCATTTTTGCCCAGTCTCTTTCTTATTGTTGAATCATGAACACTGACCTTAACTGAGGCAAGTGAGACCTGCAGTTCTCTTAGATGTTCTTCTGGGTGCTTTTATAAGCTCCTGGATGAATAGTCATTGTGTGGACCGGCCACTTCTGGGAAGGTTCACCACTGTTCCATGTTTTCTCCATTTGTGGATAATGGCTCTTACTCTGCTGGAATGGCAAAGCCTTAGAAAAGGCTTTCCAGATAAATACATGTCTGTTATTTTGTTTATCATCTGTTTTTGAATTTCATCAAATTGTGGCATGATGTGCTGCTTTTTGAGATCTTTTACTCTGCTTCACTTTGTCAGTCAGGCTCTGTTTAAGTGATTTCTTGATTCAACAGGTCTGGCAGTAATCAGGCCCAGACCTGTGTGTGGCACCTCAAATTTAACATGTGGGTAGTCACAGTTCATTCATCATTTAGCAAGGCGGAGTCAAGGGGGGAGCCAGGTTATGGCCAGGTATGCTTGGACAGTTTTTTTCCCTTAATAAATGAAATCATCATTTAAAAACTGCATTTTGTGATTACTCAAGTTATCTAGGGGTAATATTAAAATTTGCTTGACAATCTGAATCATTTAAGGGTGACACCTATGCAAAAAAATTAGAACATGGGAAATACTCTTTTACAGCGCTGTACTTTAAAAGTTACTAGTCTAATACAAACTACTTGTCACTGTGGCTTCATCAGCTCACAACAGTTTCAGTATTCCTTAACGAAAGAGCAAGTTCTCTGACGGGGAACTTAAATTAAATACCCACAATTAAACAAGTCAGCATAATGTCTCAGTTTAATGAAGACAGAAGACAGGCTTAATCTAAGAACAAAGATACCGTGCAGTGTTGGAGTAAAATCCGTGCCACTTTTTCTAGTATGCCCATACTAAACTCTGTAACATTACTTCTAAAAAATAAATAAATAAATAAATAATAATAATAATAATAATAATAATAATAATAATATTACCAAAGAAAATTGTAAACCTGTTCATATGGTGATGCTTAACATCCAAAAAATGTGATGAAAAAACTTTGGTTAGGAAATGTTCAGTTATAGAGAGTTTTGCATTAAACTGGAATATTCTGCAATTAATGTCAGTGTATTCAATCAAGTATAAGAACCGAGTTATGTATCTTAATACTGGAGCAGCTCTTGAAGTTAGAGCTCTGGATTGCCTGAATTTTAGTTAAAATTAGAAATTCCACTAATACACTACACATCATTCTGTTCAATAATAAAATATTTATTAAAGCCCTGTTATCTCACATAGTATATTATCAAGGTTTTTTTTTTTTTTTTTTTTTTTACAAGTGACCCAGTAACTGAAAAGGCAAGCAAACAAGCCAACGGTCAATGTTTAACTGATAAGAATTCTTAAAATAGATGATTTGTGGGTCAAAAACACACAACCAATAATTAATTTCATTAGTCTCATGCAACCGACCAGAATTTACTTTAATCAGGTGTAGTTAATAAAAGCAAATATTAAATCAATCAATAAAATAAACTAAAAAAAGAGTATAAGATTTTTTTTATGTATAAGCTTCCAAGGTGTGTATGAATTTGATGTCAAATGTTGCCAGATTTCACCATAATTCTTGGAAAACCCCTAAGTACTAGGGAAAAAAGCATACACACACACACACACACACACACACACACAAATTCAAATCCCATGACCGATTCTCAGCTTCCAATTTTATGTCCCTTACACAGACACATTTTCTAACAAGCTCATATGACTTAAATTCGCAAACTGCCGCTGTTTTGTCCCATATTTTATGCCAGACAGCTGCACCTTTTCTGCATGATTCATGAGACAGACATGCTGTCAGTCATTAAGAATGGATGCTGTACTGGTGCATTTAAAACTACTTTCAGCTGTGGAAAAAAATCATTTATGTTACATTCTGTATGCTAAAGTAAACATATTATGTTAGATATTACAAACATTTAGATTTAGAAACTTAGAATTTTTAAAAAATTTCTTTTTACTTATCTTATTATAATTAAGAAATTTATACAATATATTATATAAAAAATATGCAAGTTCAGCTCTTTAATCAGTCGCATTTTAGAGCTGATAACCAGTTGATCCAACTTCACATTAACCTCTTGTATAAACAGCAACTTATTCAATTTCAGACTCTCATCAAATTACCGGACATGAGCTTGACAGGCTAGACTAATACCGAATCCTTGGAGTAATTTCCTGTGGTCGTACTGATTAATATATTGCTGATCAAAGTACACAAGCGTCCTCATTTTTCATGTGCGCATCTTTTCATGCACTTCTCTTCTTACCCTGACACACCCATGACTCTGGAATAGGGTCAATCTGGACTCATCAGACCACAAGATCTTTTTCCATTGTTCCAACGTCTGATCTTTATGTTCCCTAGCAGATTGAAGCCTATTTTTTTTTTTTCTTTGGCACCCTCCTATCCTTCAAGGTTTTTCATAATGTGTTGAATGGTTCTTAAATTAATTTTGTCAATCAAATTTCATAAAAAAAAAAAATTTCAGGCCAGTAATTTGTTACATCTATACAGTTAATTGAAGAAATAAAAGTCAGAATAATGAGATTTTGCTTTAAAAGTGACATATTATTTTAAAATAGTGTGAAATTTGGCGAAATAAAGACATAAAACTTTCAGTGTCCAGTGCTTTCATGCATTAGTATTTGGGTGTAGTCTACTTGTACTGTTAGTGTAAATGCACATACTGTACTAGCAGTGGTGCATGAGCAGAGCAAACAATTTTTATACTTGAGTAAAAGTAGAGATATCCCAGGTAAAATATTACTAAATATTATTAAAATATACTCCATGTTCTCCATGTTTATTTCTGCTTGAGAAAAAAAGCACAGAAGTAGTCACCTTTAAATTGTTCATTTTTTCAGCATTAATAGTATCAGCTCACTAGCCTTTAAGTCATAGTAAAATTCTCTCTCTCTCTCTCTCTCTCTCTCTCTCTCTGCTTTCAAACTATGAATGTGATGTTTTAATTGCTGTCTGAAAATCTTCTCCACTTGTGATTTCAGACATCTTCTACTGTACATGCTTAAACATTCCAACACAGAGATTATGTATAATAGTCAGCAGGTGGCGATATTACTGCTTCCATCCATCCATCCATCCATTCATCCATCCATCCATCCATCTAGGAACCTCTGTAGTCCAACCAGGAGGCCAATGGTGACCATTGTATTTATTCTTATTTTGTATGATCATTTTGTAGGACCTTCGGTCAACATTCACCGCACATTCACACACTACGGGCAATTTGGCAAAGCCAATTAGGCTAATCTGCATGTCTTTGGACTGTGGGAGGAAACTGAAGATCCCAGAGGAAACCCACCAAGCACTGTGAGAACATGCATATATATGCACACAGACTCGACGCAGGAATCAAAACCCGGACCTGGAGGTGCAAGGCCACAGTGCTAACCACTAAGCCACCATGTCATAACTATGTACTGTACCATTGTCATTAGGTATTGCAACGCCATGCAGAAATGTAGTGAAGTAAAAAGTACAAATATTTGTTGTAGGATGTAATGAAGTAAAAGTAAAGTAATAAACTACAAATCAAACTTCTCAACTAAAGTACAAACACTGCCTGGCCAAAAAAAAAAAGCCATTTCAGTAGGTTCAAATTATTAAGCTGGAGATTTTAATTTACTGGGTTTGGGTTAAGAACCCTTCAACACATTATTAATACATGTAAGGATAGTGCTGAACCTTCAACTTCGTGGAACTTCATGTGGTCAGAAAAAAAAAATCATAAATGGAGATCACTAACACACTTAGTAAAGATGCATGGTAAAAATGTTCATTAGAAATTACAGCTATGTATAATAGTGAAAGTAAGAGCACCATAACTCGCATCATAATACTGCCTCGAGATGATTATGGGACTCATGAGAAAAAAGGCCTGAATTTGCTAGGGAACATAAAGATTGGACTTTAAAGCAATGGCAAAAAGATCATGTGATCCAAATTGTCCCTATACCAGAGAGATGGGGGTGTCAGGTTAAGAAGGAAAATGTATAAAGCAAAGCACCCATCATGCATAATGCACCCTGTACAACCCTCTGGGAGCAGTGTTATGATCCGGGGTTGCTTCAGTTGTGGAGGTCTAGGGTCAGCAACGTTATGTGGGAGAAAAAGAAAAGGCCAGCTGATGACCTGAATGTGCTGTATGACGATGGTATCACATCTATGGACCTTTTTTCTTCCATGATGGCACTGGCATATAAGTTGAGAAAGTGTGGTTCTCAAAGCATGAGTAATCATATTCACACATGAATTCGCCACCACACTGTGCACTGTAATCAAAGTCAAAGGTCACTCAATCATTCACTCACTCATCTTCTATACCGCTTTATCCTGTATTCAGGGTCGCGGGGACCTGGAGCCTATCCCAAGGGACTTAGGGCATGAGGCAGGGTACACCCTGGACAGGGTGCCAATCCATCGCAGGGCACACACACAGATTCACACTTTTATTCACACACTACGGGCAACTTGGGAACGCTAATTAGCCTAACCTGCATATCTTTGGATTGTGGGAGAAACCGGAGTACCTGGAAGAAACCCACCAAGCACGGGGAGAACATGCAAACTCCATGCACACAGAGACGGGAATCGAGCCTGGCCGGGAATCGAACCCGGACTCAAAGTCAAAGGTGCTCAATGAAATCTTAAAGAATGTGACTCTTTTGTTCAGGTGAGACATACAGTATGTTAAAAATGTACGTTAGTACAGTAAGAAAGTAAATGTACTTGATTACTTTCCACATAACACTGGAAAATTCCTCTTGTTTTTGTACTAAAGTAGAGCCTTGGCCTAAATTGTTTCTTTTTCTTTTTTTCTTTGTCCTGAAACTTTTACCCTCGACATTAATATACATTTCACATTCCTTATTTATCTCATTAAACATATTCGCCTTTTACAAATATCCCTTTTGTCATTGCTTCCCTGCACCTTGACCGTGAGGGTCAATTGTCTGGAATTGATAACACTCTGAATGTTCAGTGTAGCTTTCTTTACGTTCGAGCCAGGAATAATTGAAAACGGCAGCTTAATCTGCCGTGAAATTATGCACCTCGGTAAAAAAGGCGTTTTCAGATCTGATTTAAAAATCTCATTTCAAACTCGGCTCCGTTTAAGACTCTTATATCAGATGCGGTGCTTTTAGGTTTCCAATGCCTTTCATTTTCATTAACATAATGTTTGGTTGGTATAATTAAGTAAGGCAGGCTGTGCTTTTTATTCTGCTAGAAATGATGGGATTTGTAAAAATGTTTTGAGAACTCTGCAAATTGTGCAGATCCAAATGCAGAGTTTATTAAACGGTCAGAAAAATACACAGTCCGATGAAACAGATGTAAACAGAAAGCAGAGTGAAAACCAGGAACCGAAATGCTAAAACAAACAGAACTCAATTAAAAAAGTTAATGATGCATACGACCCACAGGCCATGAGAAATATAAGATCAGAATGCAGTAGCAGGTTGAAAGACAGAAAGCAAACTGCATAAAAGTCCTATGAACCCTGGATACTTGCCAATGTTGGTGAGAACCATTGATACCTTTTTGTGGATGTCATGCATGCCAGCACTGAACATCCAGCATTTAAATCTGATTGAGGTGGCTTGCTGGGACACTTTTATAATGAAGCTATTTTCACACCAGTGATTGGTGTGGCTGTCTATTGTTTGTCATTGGGGTGGTACCACCTTTAGTACGCATGTTGTACAGATTATTCACCCGGAAATGTTTTCAAAAGTGTACGTTTTTGAAAAGCCACTTAAGGTACATATTTAAAATGTTGTTACACCGGTCTACTGACTGTGAGCTAGTCTTATTTCACAGCATAGACCACTTCTCATACATAAAAGAAATAGTTATCAGAGTAGTCCCTCTTAAGATTTGGATTTGAAACCACTGTACTTCCTTTGAAGAAGAAAATTGGTTGCGGTGAATATTTGTAGAGTCTACATTTTTCCCCAGGCCACTGTCGAAGAGATAACATAATTAATGGGTTAAAGCAAGAACTTTGTTGGGACCTGATATAAAGCCCTAATTACTGAGAAGCGAGGTGGTGGAGACACAACTTTGTGTTTGTATTGCTACAAATTGTCAAGATCCGCTGATCTAATACTTTACCATAGTTGCATCCCAATGGGTAAGGTAATGTGTTAAGCTGTAAAGTGTCTTGTTGCCAGCCCCTGCCTTAGGCATGGTTTGTGGAGATTCTTATTTGAGTTCCAACCCCATGAGATGGACAAGACGCACAAAGATTTCCCCTCGAAACTGGAAGCCCAAAAGAATGACCTTGGCACACAGGGCAGATTTCCATTTGCTGATATTGCCAGGTGAGGCATGTTCTATATGATTCGACAAACATTTTGTATGCATTCCGAAAATGCTGTAGTACTGACACTGTCTGATATTTATTTTGTAACAGCAGGTCTCAACCCCTGCCTCCAGATAGTTCCGGCACATTTGCCTTGAATTCAGTTTTGTTTACCAAGGAATATCATATAGAACATGACTATAAGTAAACCAATGCCACATTGAGCGTACAGTTTGGTGAATGTAAAGTGTGCCAGAAGCTATGATATACGGTATATTGTTCTGTACACTAATGCTGAAGGGTGTCTGGATACAAAACTGAAAATACAAAAGTTGTAATCATTATATGAACCATGTGTTATTAGTATTATATGGTCTAACTCTCAAGACCACATGCATCCTACCTATGACTGAGTCTTAAATCTTACATAAGACATGCGTCCCATTTAGTCTCTATCACGCTCTTAGTCTTGGCTTATAGTTTCAGATAAGATTTCAATCTCAATCCTTAGCTTCAGCACCACAGATAGCTCTCACCAGGGGCATGAATGACTTAATGTCTCCCAGGGGTTTGGCTGCTCAGAATCTGGTTATTTAAAGGACATGGTCTGAATTTTGAGGACCTGGTTATTGGTCTTGACTGAACTAGTTCTGGTCTAGATCTTGATCTAGTTCCACTAGTCTAATTTGATCCAATCAGGGTCTTAATTTTGTGGGAATTAGTCTGGGTCTGTATCTTAAGGAAAGTATTACTGGTCTACATCCACATCATAAATGAATTAGTCTTGTTTTAAATCTTGAGAAATCAAGCCTTGGTTTGAACTTTTGAAAGAACTTGTTCAGTATCTTGAGTTTGGGAGATTGAATCTTGATCTGAATCAAAGAGGGAACTAATCTTGGCCTTGAGGGTACCAAGTTGGCGTGCAGACTATCCCTGGGGATTTCTGTTGAACGTCATTTCCACGAAAATAAGACACTGCTAATCACTCCTTGAAGATGTCCCTAAATATGACTTTAGTGTCAAGTAAATTAGTCCTGAACACAGTTGGTGTGTTTACATTTTAGGGCTCTAATGGACCCTGTAAGCTTCCCCAAAAAGTCTCTAGATTTTTGGTTCTGAAGACATCCGGCAGTCCTTTCTAGGCAAACTGGGTAGATTTAGGGGAAGATTCAGCTTTGCATGATAGGGATCAACATGCTATTGTATGGAATGTGCAAGACCCTTAATTTCTTGTTACTTTTATGACTTGTTTGGACACAATGGATGTATTGTATGTGAGCTGTATTAACTGGATTAAGGATGACATGTTAGCTATATAGAAATATACAAGTACAGTATTATATTTGTACACTGACGACTAGCCATCTTGCTCCACCACTTGATGGCGCCAGGAGACCAGTTATATCGTTGCTGCGGTACGCTTTCTGGTTTGAGTCATGTTTGGCTCAGCAGGAAAATGTTAGCTAAGTGAGATGTGTTAATGTTGTAATGCTTTAGGTAGCTGACTCAGAAGTTGTATTCCGGAACATGAGTGTGTCAAGTTATTTTATGATATGTTTGTCATGGCTTCAGATAAGCTGACCTAAGCTAACATCTGAATCAGTTCAATCCACTGATTTATGTAGAACTACATACAGTAGTTAACACGTTGATAATCATTTTTATCAGCTTTTTCTCTGTTATAACAGTACTGTAGCTCTTTATACTCTCTCTCTCTCAATATATATACTGTATATTGCATGTGTGTGGGGGGTGTTTATGAGGTGGGTGATGTTCAAAGAGTTGTGCATGCTTATGTGAGGTGACTGCAGATGGATGCAAGGCCCCCTTTCGATTCCTCCTCCCATCCTAGCTATATCTCCATTTTTCTTCTCCCTCCTCTCACGCTTTCCTTCATTCCCACTCGCTTTCAGTCCACAGTAAAGTGGGTCAAACATGGCTCTCTCAGATCTCAGCATCTCAGTGGGTAGTAACCCCTCTCTGTAACCGAAGGAGAGCAGGATTTCTGCAGCAAGAGGAGGAAAAGTGCTCTCAAGCGCTATGAAGTTGTCTACTCCCACTTCACCCTGTTCTTTTTCAAACATAGAACACTTCTATAAACACAAGTCACGGTCAGTGCAAAAACTTCTAGCTTCAATGTAAAGTCTCATCAACTGTATTGTCATTTCTTCCTAGCCTCGACTCATGCTTATGTTTACGTTCATTGTATATGGATTACCTTAGTGTATGATTTTGCCATTAATTATGAATAAAGAAGTTGGCTTTTCCGCAAATAAACACATCCCTGATTTTACACATACGTACATCTTGCCTTAACTTATACTTACATGCGTTACATTCCCAGGCATTCCATTATACAGTATCTTTCGATATAGTTTATGTGGTAAGTAGCAAAAGTATTAGTCACCATAGAATTTTATAGAGTATTGTGGCACTTTAGTGGCTTCCATGGTAGTACTATGATATGTACCACCGTACTTTGGTGAATACCATGGTACTTACTAGGTAACACAGTGGCTACCAAAGTTCAGCAGGGACCTAATATGGGATATTTGTTCATACTGTACTTTATTAGATATGTTAGTACATACTACTGGTTTGGTATAATACAGACGGTAGTGTAACATTTATAAAAAAAAATTTGACAGTATCCTGGTACGTCTTTCATGGTACTATACTATAATACATGCACCATTGTAGATGGTAGAACCATGATTAGTGTGGTACATGTACTATATCAACAAATAATTACCATTCTACTGTCAAAAATACCATGGTCAAAATTTCTTATTAGTCTATTTGACTGGACTTAAATAAATCATGTCAACTTGGCCCTAAATTCGTTTGTTGTTGAATGTTTGTGGAAAAAAAAAATACTTTGATAGCGCCAATAAATAGCAAAAATGTTATTGTACACACCTAAATAAACTAAACGATATTTGAATAGTTGGATTTTTTTAAACAATAAACCTATGCTCAGGGGGACAACAGTTAAAGGGGTCTCTGGCTGCTCGCAGTTCGCACTGCAGTTTATCATTTATCTGTGGTCACGGCAGATGTTTCGCAAGACAGCTTCAATACCTTACAGGGATCATGAAGCCGTAAAGAATGTTTTGGTGTGTCTCTTCCTGTTAACTGCGATCTGAACCAGAGAGAAACAAAGACACGGACCATGGGTAAAGAACGTAAAGCGGCATTGTGAGGAACACAGCGCTTATTTTGTATGGTAAAGGGTTATGAAAAATAAACCTTACAATTGAGTAACAAACATCAAAATGTTAACAGCATGTCCATCGCTTTAAGGCTAGCTTGGGAACTTTGTTAGATTATGTGCATTGGCTTGGAAAATGGATTTTTTTTTTTCATGAAAAAGAGAATTATATTGTTAGAATTACAAATGTTGCACAAATTGTGTTTGTGGGGGAAAAAAACATCAAAGTTATGCGACTACCATGTAGTAGGGTATAAATATACAGTATAAATCCCCAGGCCGTTATTGTGGCATTAATTTTAAATCGAAGATCCAAGCCTTCTCTTTTTTCTCAGTTACTGATTCAGAAGAATTCCCTCGCTTGCTTTAGTTGGCACTTTTGATTCAACTCCACTAGTAATTATCCTTAGGGGTGTTTGTGTGTGCACTGTTGTAATTTTGCTGTAATTTTATAGCAAAGTTTACGATAACATCCCATATTGTACATTTGTAATAAATTGTAGTCATATTATGATTGTTGAGTCAGGTTTGAAATGTGCTTAAAGCTCACTAATTTGTAAGACTTTTTTTTCTTTCTTCTGATTGATCAAATTCCGATTCATACTTATTATATTTCTGTAGTGCTTTAAAAAATAAACACTGCTTTTCTATATCCAGATATACTGTAGATTTAGATTTCTAAAGAGATGTGACCGTGGCAACTCCCAGAGATGACGTTCGGAAGAACCCTTGACAAAAACCAGACTCAAAAGCAAACCCATCTCCTTCAGAAGGATACCGGATAGTGGTCTTATAAATCATCTTCTAAACAAATGCACATGGTTAGATGATTATCAGGATGTGTGGCCACCTCTCTATAAGCAGGACGTTTGGATGTCTGGTGGTCTGGAACATTCAAGTTTGTGTCATCATCATGCCAAGGAGATACGACATTGCCAGTGATCTCAATACAGTATATATTGGCTTGGAAAGAGCTTAAACTGTGATATCCAAACAATTTCAAATCCCTTCTACAGGGAGATTGTTTATTAAGAAATGGAGAGCAATCAAGAGTGTTGCCAATCTTCTCAGGAGTGGACAGCTGAGAAAATTTGCCCCTAGGTCAGGCTGTTTAATAATCAGAGTTTCATCTAGGGAACTGCAGAGTTAGGATATTAAATTTTGAAGTTCATTACTCAGCTATTAGAAAAAGACTTTTTCTTAACAGAAGAACATGCAAGTTTGATTAACAACCAAAATTCCAGAAAAGTTGGGACATTTTTAAAAATTTGAATAAAATAAAAACGAAAAAAACAAAACAAAACAACAACTTTCAATTCACATGAGCCAATATTTTATTCACATGAGAACATAGAGAAAATAACAAAAGTTTAAATGGGGAAATTTTACACTTTTATTCACTAATTGAGCTCATTTCAAATTTGATGCCTGCTACAAGTGTCAAAGAAGTTGGAACAGGGGCAAGACATTTTGAAAAGATTCAGCCAAGTTAACTGACATGAGGTCTGTAATGTGATTAGCTACAGTAGGGATGTCT
>JAOVVA010000044.1:19617164-19639640 GCA_028565275.1 Leiocassis micropogon | reverse complement strand
CTTAATGTGGGAGCCTCCAGTGACTGGGTGGAATTGGACACCGCTAAATTAGGGGAGAAAATCGGAAAATTCGGAAAAAGGGGGATAAATAAAAAAAATTAAAATCTTCCATGATATTATTATTTTTTAAATGCACTGTAGATACAGTATATAGCGCAGACAAGTTTCTATGTGTGCTCTGTTACCATGGAAACAATAATGTATTAGAACAAGTGTGTTACTACAGTATAACCCTTCTGATTATTCAGATTCAAGAATTGAGCTGCTGTGATAATGTCGGCTGGGAGTGTGCTACAGTACGAGTCATGTATAAACTGTATACCTCTACTTTTGCATTGCAATGTTTTCATATAGCAACAGGTTGTTGTGTACTATTTTAAAGAAAAGAAGAGCAAAAGGGAAGGCGAAATGCAATTTTTTTTCTTTCTGTTATGTAGGAAAATTCAGATGATACAACTTCCTGCACTGAAACAGTCCTAAATTAATGGATTAACACACGCAAATGATACTTTCATATATTTCATGAAATTGTTACAAATATAGAATTATGACAATTGGTAAATCTTTTATTTATGAACAAAAAACAAGACATTATTATTATTTAAGGAAGTCTAGCAAGAATATGTATGCTCGCCAATGTGATCATGTGTATGTTCATGTTTTAGAAGGGAGAAAGAGACAGCACATGCTTGTTTGACCCCGGCTCTCACCTGGTTGCCTGGCAACAGTGCGTGCCCGAGTGTAGCTGCGTCCCTGTGGCGCGCCAGCCTGAGCCGCAATCACAGTCTCGCCAGGGTCACATCGTCATCATCATCATCAGAGACAGAGGGATCCAGAGACACTGATGAGGGAAATAGAGATGGGCAAAGAAAGAGAAATTGAGCACGAGAGAGCAAGAGAGTGTGTGTGAGAGAGAGAGAGAGAGTTGTGCAAGATCAGGTGTGAGATATCAGAAGTGACTGGCAGGGAGCAAAACCTCTCTCCCTGCTTGATAGAGTAGAAGATGAAGAGGAAAAAAAAAATAAAAGCAAAATTCAATCCGGCTCAGAATAAAAATCTGACCGAGGGGACGGCTTCCTCGATGCTGTCTGAAAATGTAATATTATAAGAGAAGATCTTATATATGAACTTCCATCTCGTCAAGGTTGCGAGTAAACTCCTGGATCTTTGAGCGCATGGAAGGAAAAGATCAAGAATTTATTCGCAATTAATAGATCGGTGTCATTCTTGAGGTCTTAGACAGAAAAAAAAAAAATCATAAAAAGTCCTGAGAAGCCGTACACATTTAGAAGCATCACATAAATATTCAGAGTGACCTTTGCTTTACCTTTACACTCAATTAGCATTGCATATTTACATCAGCATTTACATTTATTCAGTAGTTTTTTTTTTTTTTTTCATCGAAAGTGAGGCAGAATACGATCGAGGCTGAGCGGTTAAGAAATTTCAGTGGTGTGACTTTTATGTCTTCATCTGCAACAGACTCCCATGATTCTCAGCCAGTTCTTCACCTCCCCTATTCCACAGGCCTAAAGCATTAAAATAGCATTAAATTTATTATAAGCAGAATAATACAGCAATCTATGTCTTAGCTTTCTAACATCAATGTCATGTTGGATTTTGAAGAGGATGGAGTGAATCAGCGCTTGCATTGTTGTCCAGCTATTGATGTTTATGTTTATTGCTTTTCAAACAGGTTCGGTTTTGCTAGTTGTACTTGTTTTAAATAGTCGGCGTGTATCTCGCAACTCATCTTGGTGATCATTTAAAGATGTGGTTTCACTGTTACTGACACTGGAGCATGATTTCTTTTATATGATTCTATCCACTATCTATACTGCTTATTCTCTATACGGTCACAGGGGGCCTGGAGCCTTTCCCAGAGACCTAAGGTCACAAGTGTACACCCTGGATGGTGGTGCCAACACATTGCAGGGCTAAAAGCACAATCTCTCTCTCTCTATAGAGGTTGGCAAAGTACACAAATCCTGTACTTGAGTGAAAACAGACATTTTCTAGGGCACATATTACTCAAGTTAAATTAAAGTCCTCCATTTACACGTCCACTTGAGTAAAAGTACAAAAGTACTCACCTTCAAAAGTACAAGGTTTGTATTAGCTGGCCTTTTTCATAATAAAATCTCTCTCTCTTTCTCTTTTCTGATCATGAACCTCTTGTTTTTTTTTTTTTTACTGTCTACAACCAGCTTTGCTTCTGATTCCAAACACCTGTTATGATATCAGGCATGTCTTGGAGGAAAGGCAAGTCATGCTATTACACATAACAGTCAGCAGGTGGCCAAAATTCCAGCTTCAACTACTACATGGCACTGTGGTTATGTGATGCAGAAATGTAGTCAAGTATGAATACAGATATTTCCGGGACTTTCCAGTGGAGTAACAATAAAAGAATCCTCTAATAAAACTACTCAAGTAAAGTACAGCTTTGTAAATAATGCACTTACAGTACAGTACAGTAACATAGTAGAAGTACCCAGTTACCTTCCACCACTGCCTGCATGTCTTTGGATTGTGGGAAGAAACCAGAGAACCCAGAGGAAACCCCTCAAACATGGAGAGAACATGCAAACTTCACACAAACAGACTCGAACCACCATCCCTGGAAGTACTCAACCATACTATAAGTATTGTCATTCTTTATTTAAAACTGATTATGTTAGTGATTTATTTCTTATGGACTTTTAGTCTTATGGAGTTTTTTTGCAAATTTACATGCATCGCTGATATCTAAATTGGTCGACACTTACATTTAGTATATATATATTTTTTTTTTATTGTCATGCAGTTAATAGATTAAAAGAAAATCTAAGGTATGCTTAATAGATTAAATGGAACAATTACGTACAAAATTAGCCAACCAACCAACAAAGCAACCAAAAAAAAATTATAAATCAAGCAGCAAATTACAACAACTAACCAAACAATCAAACAATCTACCAAGCAACAAAGCAACTAATACAACCAACCAATAAATGTTCGAAGCAACCAACAGAAGAGCCAACAAAACAACAAACAAAGCAAGCAACCAACAAAGAAAGAAAATCAAACAAACAACCATCCAACGAAGCAAGCAACCAACAAAAGCAACTAACAAAATGAGAAACCAACTGACCAACCAGCAGAGCAAAACAAATCAACAAAATAACAACAAAAAAAACACTCAAGCAACCAGCAAAACAACCAATCACAAAGCATGCTAATGTTCCTCTGACAACTTTTCCAATAGTCCAGCTATAGACTCTTTAATGATGACATCAATGAAATGAACACCAACCACAAAACTCATGTACCAATGCATGTACCAATTATAAGCTTAAAAAAAAAAAAATCCACTGTCCTGATCTCCTAGGATCTAACAAATATGGGCCATTGCGTAATCAGATAATAATAATCTAGCTAGAGATAAAAAATAACCGCCTGTCACTCTAAAGGCAGGTCCTGGCTTCAATGTGACCCCTGCTCAAATTACTGAACCCATTTCAGGATATTATGTGTATAGATAAGGGAGAGATTAATATTGATAAGCCTGCTATTGGGGAATTGGCTGGTGTGTGATAGACATGGTTGTGCCTGTGGGATTGAAAGATCAAAGTGGTCACTGATGTGATCGCAATAGTCAAGCCCCTAGCTGAGGTAGACTATACAAAATAAAACCGAACAGGGAATAAAGTGATGACTGAGCAGATGATATGATAAGAAGTAAAGCAGGGACAAAGGTTAAAGATCAGTGGTATGTGTGCAGATGGGGGTTTCGATGGTGCCTGGGATGTCAGGAGTTAAGGAAGACATACAGTGACTGGGTCATGTGGTGTCAGGACAAAAAAAAAATGGACTTTGAATTGATGTCAATAAAAGAATCATGCAATAACATCATTGCAACATGGTAGGGCCTGAAAGTGAGGCAATAACCTAGCAACGACTTGACATTTCACCTTTAAATTTGGTATATTTCCTTGGAGACAAGGGGCCTCGTCTTCATCTCAAAGGTGCCAAAAAATGCTTTGCTCCCTGAAACATCACTTACAGATATTATTATAAATTGTGCATTACACAACAATGTCTGTACACCTGTGTGTTAAAATGTGAGCTGAAGTTGCTGGTTCCAGGCTGAAGGTGTGCGTCACCGCTGTGCATCCCTTGTGTTTGTGCTTGACAGGGACAAGCGTCGAGTGTGCAAACATTACAGTCGAGCACAAATAAACAGGTGTTTTGAACGTGTTCATGTCCTTTAAGCTGGAGAACAAAAATAAAGTGAGGTGTGGGGGGAGGAGGAGGGAGGAACAGCAAACAAAAGAAGAAGATGAAAGGCAGGAGGACACTTTTCAATTTTTATTTGGAAGTAGATGTGGGACAAAAAGCCTTCCCAGCATGCAATTTTTTCACCATAGTCATGTTAAGAGTGGCAGCACAAACATGAAATCACATAGAATTCATTTGAACAAGATGTCCTTATGGTCATTATTTTTGGAATATTAATTAGGTGTGGACACACTGGCCAAATATTCCAGTATTACCGTTGGACAGCAAGTACAGTAAAGGCAATAGATAGATAGATAGACAGATAGATAGATAGATAGATAGATAGATAGATAGATTGATTGATTGATTGATTGTTAGTCTGGCTTTTTTATTATTGGAAGAAATGGGCTGGTCGAATGACTTTGACATGATTACTTAATTAATTAATTAATTTTTATTAATTGATTGATTAAGTGACTGATCAATTGATTAAATTGATTAATTGACAAAATGCTTAAATGATTGGGGGTTGATTAAAAAGAACTGTGCCTGATGTATTGATTGATTGATTGAAATAAACAGTGACTAACCAACTTAGTGAATGATTTAGCGATTGATTTATTGACTGACTGATTAATTAATTGTTTTGTTGGTTAATTAGAATGAACTGTGCTGGATTGATTGATTGATTGATTGATTGATTGATCAGAATAAATAGTAACTGACTAAATGACTCATTGAATGATTGCTGATTCCTGGTTAACTAATTCATTAATTGAGTAATTCATTCATTCACTAATTGAGCAAGTGAATAAATTATTGATTGGAATGAACAGGGGCTGGCTGAACGAGTCACTGATTAATTGATTAGGTGATGTATTTATTGGTTGATTGACTGAGGAGCTGGCAGAATACGCTCTAGAATTACTTAATTGATTGATTGGTTGATTGATTGATTGATTGATTGGTTGATTCATTTATTTATAAATTGACTGAAGGGCTGACTGAATTTTTGATTGATTGATTAAATGAACAGCAACTAATCAGCTTACTGACTTAATGATTGATTAATTGACTGGCTGCTTGTTTGATTGGTTGATTAGAAAGCACTGTTTCTGGTGTAGTGATTGATTGCTTGATCGCTTGGGTTGAACAGTAACTGACTGACTCACTGACTGTGTCAATGTTTCATTCATTGATTCAAAGGAACAGTACAAATTTGTATCCCAGTATCTGTATTGCACTGCATTCATCGTGGATGAACGAGATTATCAGTTTTCTTGCCAGATCTTATTTTTTTTCTCCTTCTGGAGCTGGATTACAGTTTAGAATCTTGACTGCAGTGATTCTAACATGCACTGACCGTCATGTTGCCAAATACGTGTGTATATTTCAAGCTTACTGCAGTGACACCACACTGTAACTTGAAAGCCAGACAGTACAGATCTCAGAGGGCTTTTTGGTCTACCCCCACCCTCCTGCTCACCACAAGAGACATTTAAGGAGTCATAAACATTTAAAACAAACCTTAATTGAAGCTAGTGGTTGTGGGGATTGGCTTTGGTCAAAAGATTTTTTCCCCTGATGCTTGAATGTAGCTGCGGCCGCCATAGCTGGCAGCCGACCTGAAATAACAAAGCAGCATTCTGAGCAAACTTTCAAACCGCATCTCGTTTGATTTTATCACCCTATTAGACGAGGAGCTGGTGCTCTCCCAGAGTGCAGTTCTTGGATAGTGGCAGGTTCAAAAAGTAATATTGTAGCACAAAAAAAGCGCACAAACATATCTCATAAATATTTCATTTTACATGTGTATTAGATGTGAATTGAAACAACAGCACTGTTTCATGGTTCTATTTGAGAATTTTGGAAGGAGTCTCCAGTGTCGGTGCTGGCTATAACAGTCAGAAGTGTCCTGAAAGGACATGGTATGGTCCATGCGTCGTGTGTGGTCGACGTCCGTGCCAGGACACAAAGTCATCTTTTGTAATCCGTGAGACATAAATTAGCAGGGCTGAGATGTCAGAGTCGGGAAACGCCTGGGTGCTTTGGAAAGGAAATGGCACCGCGAATGGCACAGAGAAAATGTTGTGACAGGCTGGATGCATTTATCTGCCGTTAAACACCTCTGTTCTGCTGTGTTTTCCATCCAGTTGACCTCTGACCACCTAATTGGAGTTCTGTAAGAGGAGGTCATGTATGGAAGCCACTGTAGACAGGTGCTGACAGAGCGGGGGAGGGGACACGGTGCAAGTATCCTTTAATCGGCGCTAGGAAAGAGCGACAGACGAAAAGTGCGAGACGGAACGAACTAGCGACCGCACTTTCTACTACTGTAGGTTGTGTACTTGCTAGCTTGTCGACATGACATTTTTATGAAGTGCTGAACCCTCTGTCTTTCACACACACACTGACCTGCTCATACACCTGTCCCTGGATCATCATAATTGACACTTTCTGTCTGCTTCTCCTCAGGCACGAATTCCTGATGCCAGCAGTACCGTGCGCTGAATTCCGACAAGCCGCGCTTCATAAATTAAACACGACCTGCTAAGATGTGGGCTTGCCGTTTCACTCCTGCTTAACTTTATATCTTATTGCTTCAACTCCATCTCCCATGACTCTGACACACTGGCAGCTCTTTCCACCCAGTGTCACACACATCTCGAGGACGAGGAAAGGCCACGTCTCATTCCCTCCCTTGTTTCTTCTCAATAAAAAGACACTGTGGTGACAGCAAGCAGAAATGGATGGTAGGGGGTGTTCGAGGGTGGTTGAAGTGTCTCCCTGAGCACCTGTTAGCAACCCTACCATCTCTCTTTCCCTCTTTTTGTTTGCTCTAGTCATCCTTAAACTTCCTGATATCTCGAATTGTTCTCTGGCTCATATCTAACCCCTGACTAAATCTAAAGTTTCACGTTTCCAGCAGGCTGTCAATTACCACGGCAGCGTATTCAGTTGCAATAAAAACAGCAGTAATCGCTCTGTCTGGGCCTCACGCTGTAGATTTTTCGCTGTTGAGTAGGGTATTCAGTGACAATTACTGCGCTCTCTCTCTCTCTCTTTCTCTCTGTCGTCGAACTCCACCACTCAATCTTCTGCAAATATTTTCAGAGCTTTTGACCGTCGCTCCAGTCGCGATGATGGCGTAATTGATTCCAAACGCCATTATTTCTCCAGCTTTGCCATGCTAACTAGTTTTTTGTCGCAATTACCTGAAAAGATCTGCGGTATTTTTAGCCGCTGCATGCTTTTAACGCCTCCCTCCACTGTCTCTCTGTGTGTGTCTCTCTCTCACACATAGACACACAAAGTCCCTTTTCTCCTTCACCTGTCAGTTCTAGGTGTAATTTATACAGGCTGGTATAAGCAGGTATTGTGTGGGCGTCAGGCCGGCTGCCTATAATGACATACATCAAGGCCTGTGTTTTAAGGGATCCCTAGACTCTTTCTTGCTCTTTTTATCTACCTGGTTTTTTTTTTTCTCCCCTTGCTTCCCCTTACCTACACAGGATCTTCAATTTAACCCAACACCATCGTTAAGTTAATACAATGGGAATTGTATTCATTTGAAAAAAAAAACAAAGTATTTTATTATGTTCTCCAGGCCCAGTGTATAATTTGTGTGTGTGTGTGTGTGTGTGTGTGTCTGAAGGACTGCAGCAGCTGCATGAAGCACTTACAGGCTGTGCTTAAAGCGTGAAGTATCCAGGGATGGGGTTCCGCACAACGCCGAACACAAACACACCAGTTCTGTATAATCATTACAGGTTTGTGCTCAGCTGGCTCATGTTTAAATGTACGCCGACCCACGCCAAGCTGTGGCTCGAGCCTGCTTTGATAAGGATTACGCATGTGTATTATTAGGCACTGCATCTGAGACGGACCGCTAAATTAAATCACAACCTTCTGCAGTCTTTTCATTTTGACTCAGGTGGACTTAATGATGCTGATATGTCACCATTTTTTTTTTTTTTTTTTTTTTTACTGTTGTGGTAATTCTAGATCACAGAGTGATCAGAAAAAGAAAGGCATCAGGGGGAGCAGAGTATCAGGTATCCCATAATTCCAGATGCCTGCTGCAAACATCCACATGAAAAATGGCAGCGGTGAAGCTGGAGAGTTAAAACCCGGCTCCAATAACGACCTGCTGTTTCGCAAAAACAATTTAACTTATGGGTTTGTGGATTGGAGCACAGTGGGTTGTAGCCAGAAAAAAAACAGTTGGTGGATTGTGTGTGTAATTTATACTCATGGACACAAGGGGTGCCATAGCAACATATTAAATGTTGTCTAACTAATACTTAATTAAATAAAGAGATGGCACTGTCGAGGGTACATGGGATTTTACATCAGAGGTCTTTATGGTCCAGTTATGGATCCTAAATTATTTCTACAGCTTTAAAGATGCTACAATATTAAATAATTTGATTAGCGTTAGGACATTAGTTTGGTACCCATTGAAAATTGTACTATGGTATGCATTATAGTTTTTTTTATGGTAAACTATAGTATATACCATAATATACCATATATTAATAATACCAATACCAATAATAATAATAATAATAATAATAATAATAATAATACTGTTTTTATTCACTCATTGCAATCTCTAAAGATGTTGAGCTAATGTAGGTTATCTATACGTTTGGTAAATTACCCAGATAACTTTTGTAATTTAGGTGGTTAAACTAGCTAGCTAGGTTTTAGAAATTAATTTAGACATTTGAACCAGTTACTTAGGGTTTTGATAATTAGCCTGTTAAATTAACCAGTTAAAGGAAATTCATACACTGGTTTGTTGAATTTGCCATTTAATTAGGTTTCATACATAAGCTTTAGAATGTTACATTACCGAGCTAGTTATACTGTGTAAATGTTTTAAGTTATTTAAATTCTGTACACTGAAATGTTAAACTAGGCCATTACTAAAGTGTTATATGTTACAATATTGGATAATTTGATAAGCTTTAGGACATTACCTTATTACCCCTAGGGAAATTGTACTATGGTATGCATTGTAGCTTTTTTATGGTAAACTATAGTATATACCATAATATACCACAGTATTACTGTGGGACTTAAGATATTACCATGGTAGCCACCATATGACTTTATTGAGTACCAGAGTAAGTGCTATGGAATTTTAGCGAATACCACAATAGTACTACAGCATGTAAACTTAAGGTTCAAAAGATGTTGATTTTTCTCCCTTTTTTTCATGGGTCAGTTATATACTACTGCATGTCCTTAATTTGCATAAATACTTTTTTGAAGGTATTGAACTTTCACTGATGTAATTAAAACTGATGCATTTTAACAAATACCACTATAGTACTTATAGTATGTATCACCATACTTTGGTGAATAGCATGGTAGGTACTATGGCACTTTAGTAGGTACTGTGGTAGTGCTATGGTGTGTACCCAGTAAATACCATGGTATTCCCCAAAGCATTGTGCATACCACGGAAGTGCCACACTACTGTACCTGCCATGGTATTCACCAAAGTACAGTGGTACTATGATGTGTACCTCAATGCCTTGGTGAATTCCATGGTATTTACTGGGTACCTCAGTGGCTACCAAAGTTCAGGAGGTATTATAATATTTAATTATTAAAATACTTTTACCACATTAGATATGTTAGTATGTTCTACTAGTATGTACTGGTATGTATCCAGTAAAATATTGGATACCTGGTACACTTTGGTAGCCATTGTGGTATCCAATAAGTACCATAATATTCACCAAAGTATTGGGTATCGTTTGACCAAAATGTGTTCCATAGTGAGCAACATGTACTATATCCTCAAATACAGTAAGTACAGTACCATGGTGTTGTCTAAATGGCATAACACTACAGTATATACCATGGTAACTTTACCATAGTAAAATTTATTATGTGTAAACTAACTAGTTAATTACATTCTGCAAATTAACTTTACATTAGATTATTCAATTATCTAGCTTGTCAACGATGCCATAAGTCTGTTAAATTGGCTCGCTAGTTGGCGGATTTTATATGTTAGAGTAACTAACTAAAGTTGTTGCTTATAAGGTAACTATTTACATTTTGGACATTATCTGGCTAAATAAGCTAGGTAGTTATGATTTGTTTGTTTTTTTAATAATGGACATTGACAACATTAAAATTAACGTTGATTCAACATTAAAATGGATCATTATTGATTCTTTTTTTTTTTTGTTATTTGGCGGAGTATTTTGAAACTCGGTGATGGAGACCTCCGTCATAAAATTTTGAGTAAACAGATTTTTAGGCGTATTTTAAGATTCTTGTACAGCTAGACAAAATGTGGCATACATTTTTTTTTTTTTTAAGTACAACTTTGCATTTGAGGATAAAGGGTCCTGGTAGATTTTTTTTTTGTTTGGAACCTAAATAACTATCCTACCCCTGCCCCAGTTAGACTGTTTTGACAAGCAAGTATGGGTTGACTGAAAGGGCTGTTGGAAAAAGTACTGCATGTGTGTCATATGTCTCAGAGGAGAGAGTGCATGAAGTTGGCATATGCTTCCTGTCATCATCTATTTTTAAATGAAAACAATCCAAAGGGAGGTTCTTCATCTCCAGCAAACCGTCTCTGACATAACTCCGTTTTGCCATCCTTTCTCCTGTCTCTTCACCCATTCTGAACGGTTTTGTTTTCTGTATTTGCTTTAAGATTTAAATGGATTACTAGTCCACTCATTTCTTACTCACTCTCTAACAGCTAGATAATTGAAACATATGGATGGCTATACAGATATCAGATAAAGCCATGAGGGTTTGATGGAGCCTAACCTTAGATGATGCAATAATATGAGAATGATAAAGCCTCTTGGATGACAATCATTTATATTTTCCTTTAAAAAGAAAGAAAAAAAATGTTCTATTGTCATGGAGGCACAATTTCAATGTGTACATATGTGCAAGGTTTTTTTTTTAATGTAATTATTTTCGATTAATTTTATAAATGAATGCATACTACTGTACTCTGCAGCTGTGGATATTAAATACTGTACAGTATGTGTCAGCTATATACTAAGATTCATGCCATTAGGACTGAAACGCAAAAAAAATGTGACATGAAATTGAAATTCTAGTTTGTGGTATAATCGGAAATGTCTGAAAAGTTCTGTGTGATTGAATGTCTGAAATTCTTGACAGTTCTTGGCCACTTGACCCTGCTATGTCACATGCATTAAATCGCTTACAAATTGGCTAAGCAACAAAATACCTATTCATTTGTCACTTGTCAAGAGTTGCTATGGTTTCTCACTTGTTAGCACCGACCTGGAGACACAAATTTTGGATACCTGTGACTACAGAAGCTATTGAACCTGACTCATTTATCATAACAAAATGGAAAAGAGGCATTGCCGGTATGCTGATAATGTTCCGTAAAACCACTATATGTAACTAGAAGAATCCCTCGACAGCCCAGGTTTTCTACAATCATTAATTACACTAACTGTCACTCACAGCATGAGTGAAAGTAAGTCAGTATATGGAATGCAGCACTGAGGAGAAAGCAGTTATGTGCCAAAATGCACATTCAGAAGCAGCCATAGATGCATTTTTGCAAGAAAATACGTCTAATAACAATATGTCATCTTAAACACTTTGTCTTCATTTCAATTGCTCCCAATTTTTTCCGAATTTGCTCTGTGTTGTTTTATTTAGGCCTAAGCTGAGCTAGAAAGCTAACTAGCTTCTAACACAAGGCTGAATTCCAAATCCCTCCCTAATCCCTAAACAAGGGCACTACTTGGTGTGTGGAACAAGTGATTATACACACACCTAGCACACGAGCTCTCCATTCAATAATAATAGTAATCGGGATTCAACCCTGAACTTGGAAGCTAACAGAGGTGATTTTCGGAAAAAGTGAAAATATTAATATAATATAAAGAGTAACTTATAAGATTTACAGGACTGTCCACTACCATGTTTTATTCTTCTATGCTGTAGCCACTTTAGCAAATTCGCTCAAAACCTGTATTAGCCCTCCAAACGTGATAGCACAAGGCTGTCCATGTGAACTCTAAACAAGGAATTCAACGTAATTCTGGACTCTGCAAGCCATTTTAAAGAGGTAAAGACCACCAACAAATTCTACAAAGCAGCTACTATACGGACCACTGCAATCCATCGACTGATAACTTAAAAACTGCTACTGTCAGATTAATGTTTGTTTGTTTGTTTGTTTGTTTTTAATCCTATGACTGCATTAAAATTTTTAAGCATGGTCACAACATTCTTTTGGACGGCTACGGTTTCTCCCACAAGCCATTGCCAAACTTTTTCAAACATACTGACGAGCTCCTAGCAATTTTCTATGATCTTGAAATAGTACTGGTTTGGGATCAAATTTGGAAATGTAGGAGAGGCCCCTTGTCAGATTAAACAATGAAGACAGCTACTACTTGCTGCATTACTGGCTGCACACAATACGAATACCTCACAGCATAAACCAAGCATAATCGGTTTAAAGAGCATTCCGTTTTTTCTATTAATTCACATTTGTAATTTAAAGAGTAACCTGCAGGCAAAAGCAGTTGGAAGAAAAAAAAAAGTTTTAAATCAAAATCAATTCTAAATCAAAGGTTAGATTTCCCTGAACTGATTTTTTTTTTTTTCTCAGCGTCACAGTCAGAAGTGAAATTCTAACGTCTTAAAATCTACCTTACAACAAAAGTGAAAATCCGTCCGCAGTGCAAAAACATTGTAGACATTTTGACAGTTGGTATCTGGTTGCAACCTGATTTGATTAGGCTCATGTCCGTTTTACTTTAGCATACACAGTAGCTATCCAACAACTTGATTAGAGTCTGATTCCCACTGTTTGACATTGATTAGCAAGGATTTAGACATCTTTATGCATACTGGCTTTTTTTTTTTTTTTTACTGCATTCAAAAAAAAAAGTGAAAAGTATTTATGTTTGCAGAGGTGTCAGAGTTCATCCTTTATGGCTGTATGCCTAGAGTGCTTATTAATACTTTCTAAATAAATGACCTGAACCCTTAGTCAACATGAACTGCTCATCATGGGCAGTCTGTACACGGTCCACTCAAAACCCTTGTAACCCGAGGACGGCCGAGCTGAAATCCTCACGTGGAACTCTTTAATTAGATCTTTTAAGTAAATCCATGCCCTCTTCTTTTCCCAGGCTTATACTATCCAGCTGCCCAAACATGCCAGAGAGAAAAAAAAAAGATCGGTCATCATTGTAGGTCGTCAGTAGTTTAAAATCAATCAATCACAAATGGAGCTTGGGTAGGCGTGTCCTTAAGTTAATGCTAATATTATATTTATTGTTTATTTATTTATTTATTTATTTATTTATTATATTTAAGGAAATCAGAAAATAGAGATCATGTTGGTAAAATACAAAGGTCAAATGAATTGCTTTAGTTCAGCCATACTATTTATTCCAGAAAATGTCAAATCAAATGCTTTTAAACCACGGTGGTCTTAAATTCTTTAATCTGATTGGTCAGAAGGTGTGGCTTGATTTTATACAGTACAGTAGCACAGCTCAGCAAAGTGGTTCCAGCAGTAACACGCACAATACACTCCATTGAAATACTTTCTTGTCAGTGACGTGATACACGGGATGTGTATAGCTGATGAGCGACATAATCAATAACGTGAGCAACATGAGCTATGGAACAAATTTCACTGTACAGTATTACTACAGTGACAATAAAGTCTGTTTATCTATATAATCTATAACAAATGATTAATACAAATTTAAAAGTTACATTTTTAAACTTAAAGTTATTATTCAAGTTAAAAGTTTGATAGTGTTTGATAAGATTTAAAGTTACGTTCCTAAGAGTTTGGAATTTCTGTTTCCTTAGTAACAAGACAAGCTGCATTTTGTCTTATTACCTTATTAAAAGTTGCGTGTGTATGAGAGAGATACTTGGCTGGTCTCCATAGATAAAACTTAGTAAAAAAAAAAAACTAACAAAATTAATAAATAATACTTAAAGCGCCAAACATTTCGTTTTGGTTCCTGAGGTTAAATCTTGGTTTAGGTTTAAAGTTTGACACAGTAATATTTAAAGTAGCTACATTAACTAGTATGTCAGTTGAAGGTCCTCAGAAGGGTAGTAAGACGAACACGTATACATGTGTGTGTGTGTAGAGGTTGCAGCAGACCTCTGTGCTGTATGTAGACACACAGAAGCAGCTTGTCTTCTTGCTGAGTCCATCTGATGAAACACACACACACATACACATACAGACACACACACACACACGTACACATTGCACGAATCTGCTTTGCCCTAAAGCATCTTTTACATTATGTGTGGTCTTAGCACACACAGCACTGTTTATGCAGTGACTGCAATTTACTCCTAACTGCTGCTGAACTCATTTTTGTCTGACCTTCTGTCATTTTTATGGACTGTAGTCATGTCATTGGGCATACTCAGGCAAACAAAGTGTTTGGTCACATAAACCTGCACAAACTATTACACCTATTGCCTCTGAATGAGTCAGATTGCATCCCTTTCCAATAGATGGCTCATGCTATTTTCAAACCACTTGCTCTTTTCTTTCAGCTTTCCTTGGCTAATGTGTGTTTATGAAGGGAGCATTCACTGTGTGGCTTTTGTATACATTAGCGAGTCTGGTTTGAATATAGGGAGAGAGGGCTAGGCAATCAGCACGATCGTTGATTCTGCGTCTCTGGTAAGCTCATCGATGCAAGCATACAAAAAAAAAAAAAAAAAAAAGTATCACTCTTCACGCCTTTGCCACTTTGTTGGAGGCCAAAGTCGCTATGTCAGAGTGAAAACACTCCTTACGCCTTTTCGCTCCAATACCCCTGTTTTCACCTCAGCTATTCCACTTGTGAGCCATTCATCTCGCAAAGAGTATTTGGCCTGCCAAAGGCTGACAGGGTTTATAGCACTGTCGGCTCACAACTTCAAGCTCAGGCCATGGGTCAGAAAACTAAAAACACACTTTTTAAAAGCTAAAATCCAATCCAAATTAGATTGCTAAAAGGCCCTAAAGGAAGGAGGATCGCCAAGGCATTCGGTTATGATGCAGGAACAGACCAAGAAAGATAAATGGTGACAAAAACACTAAGTTCTTAACCAAATCTAACTTCTCCTGGACTATTATTTATTTCCTGATAAAAGAAGGCTAGTCATTAAATCCACAGCACTTACACATTTCCATCAATTTACAGAGTAGACTATAAACAGCTGGGAGATGCTTGGGTCCCAAAGAACCCTCAATCTTACATAATTCATCTCTGTTTAAGCAATTAAATTCCTAACAAATACGTATCGCAGTCCCACTCCGCTCTGTCTTCATACACAGTATATCAGTATACTTAACGTCCACTTCTGTAGAAGGACAGTATGTACTGTAGTAAGCCAATCATGTGTCAGAAGCACAATGCATAAATGCAAATGCTGGTCACAAGCTTTAGTTAATGTGCATGGCAAACGTCAGAACGTTGATGAATGAAGAAAAAAAAAAGAGATCTTAGTGACTTTCAGTATGGCATGGTTGTTATTTCCAGATGGGCCGGTTTGTGCATTTCACACACTGCCGATCTCTTGGGATTTCCCAGCATTACAGTGAGTGGTTAATAAAAACATCCAGTGAATAGCAGTTCTGCAGATGGAAATGCCATGTTGATGAGAGAGGTCAGAGGAGAATGGCTAGATTAGTTCTAGCTGACAGAGGGGTGATAGTAAATCAAATAACAACTGTTTATGACCATGATGAGCAAAATAAAGCATCTCAGAATGCACAACATGTTGAACTCTGGGATCTGAGGCTACAATGGGCACAGAGAAACCAGACATTTGAAAACTGGGGGAAAAAAAAAAAAAAAAACTGTACCTGCACCATGTCCAAAACGCTCTATATGGTGCTGCAACAAAAATGTCAAACTCAAACTTTTAACTTTCCTACTCTGACAGGCAGCTATTTCAAAAAACTTAATCTGTCAGAAAATATCATGGAGAAATGCAAACAATAACTGCAGGAGTAGTAAGAATTGGTCAAACTTTGACTGAATAGGATCAGTCAAGGTTGCTGAAAGAGTATGAAGGACTTTTAAACTTTCTACAGGAGCGTGTGAGATTCGTTTCTCCTTCTGTTGGAACTGCTAGGATTGGTCGACATTCTGCAGGAAGAGATATGGGTGGTTTCATTTTCTGTGGGAGAAGGTGGGATTGGTTGAACTTTTTGTGAGAGTAGGAGGGGTTTGTTTGAACTTTGTGCAGGAAGAGGTAGATATTTAATTTTTTGTAGGAGTGGGTGGGATTGGTTGAACTTTCTGCAGAACAGGTGAGATTGGTTTAACTTTAAATGGACATGGGGGATGTTTGTAACCTACCTTTAGGAGTAAGTGGGATTGGTTCCGTTTTTATGGCAACTGGGGAATTGGTCACTTTTTTCTGCAAAAGCATGTGGGTTTGTCTCAATTGTCGGCGGATATGGGATTGGTTGAATTTCCTGTGGGTGCAGAGGGGCTTGGGTGAACTTTCCGCAAGGATGGGTGGTGGTTGGGGGGGGGGGGGGATTTTAATTATTTGTGGAATTTGGTGGATTTGGATGAAATTTTTCCAGGAGTAGGAAGGAATGGTTTCATTTTTGGTTTAAGTGGGTGGGATTGAACTTTCTGTGGGAGTGGGTGGGCATTGTCAAACATTTTGCACAAATGCATGGATTTGATTGAAGTAGGGATAATTGGTAAAACGCTTCAACAGAAGCAGGTAAAACTGATTAAATAGTTCAGCAAAAATAGGCAGGATTGCTTGTTGCAGGGGCAGGTGTGATTGATCAGATTTATTGTGGGAGCAGGTGAGATTTAATCAAGTTCTATTATATTCATGGTTTATTTAATGTTCACTATAGACTCTATCTACCTATCTACTTTCTGACCTTTTCATTGCCCAGTTTACTGCTCCAGGGTGTGCTGACCTTTTGTATGCAATAATTTCTATAACATCCGTGTGCCATTGGCATTACAGTTGAGGCTAGAAGTTAAAATAACTGATGCCATGGGATGGGGTTGAGATCAGGAATCGAGGGTTTTATTATTTTATTCATACTGTGTAGATGTTTTTTTTTTTATTATTATTATTATCACAGCACATGTTGGACAAAGTGATAGAGCAGTTATAAGTTCATAGCATATTATAATCCAATCTTAGTCTAGTAATAACAATGTTATCATAATCTTGTAATTGCTTTGACAATGTTGTATTTAATAGTATATGACAGTTAAGCTGGATAAATTTGGAATGTTATTTACTTTAATAACGGTTTTGCATTGTTTATTTTAAAAATACAGATACCTTTCTGGAACAAATTTCTGTGGAAAGCAATTGTGTGCATGAAGAACAACTGCATGACTGCAGAAACGATCCTTCTGATGTTCACTTCATTCTTGCTATGTTATTAAAAAATTGGAAAATTATCGTGATCATAAAGTAGTGAGATTTCTTTCACTCACACTTATTTTAATAGATCTGAGCCATTTGGTCCTGAGGGAGAGCTAAAATGTCTTGAAAAAACAGATGTTCATTTGAAGCCTGCAGGATTAGCAAAAAAAAAACAGCTTTCACTTTGTCTGGTTGTCATCAAGCTGGACATTTGAAGTAAGTAAAAATAATCTTTCGGGAGCCATTTCACCTGAAGCGGTCTTACGCTTGTGGCCATTGTAAGGAGAGAGAAAAAAAATGAAGCTGCCATAAAGTTCGAGATAAAGGTTTTATGCTAGCTCTTACTGTAACAGGAATCCGGTAGTACAGTGTTCCTGCACGGTACTTTTGTATTAGCCATTAAATCCAGTTAGCAAAAACATCTCTCTCCACATCTGGCCGAAATCAAACAAAAGCAAATGAAAAAATACCTCTCGGGATTTTGGAAGCCATTATACAGGAAGTCGTTATATGCTGGATCGTATTATAATGAAAAACCCTACATGCTAATAAATAGGGCTATGTTTATCCTAGCTGTTACAGTAACCTCAAACTAGCAGTGTGGTTAGTGCTGCTGCATGGCACATTAGAATTCTGATCTGATTGACTAAAAGATCTGTGTTTATATCTTTTAAAGCATATAAACATAAGTTTCTCATCTTTTGGGAAAATAGCAGTTACATGTCATTTTCTACTCACTCACCGTCTATATCGCTTTATCTTATATTCAGGATCCAGGGGGACCCATCCCAAGAGACTTAAGGCATGAGGCGGGGTACACTCCAGGTAGGGTGCCAATCCATCACAGGGCATGCTAATACACACACACTTATATGCTTATTCACCCAATACGGGCAATTTGGGAATGTCAATTAGTCTAATCTGCATGTCTTTGGACTGTGGGAAGAAACCAGAGTACCTGCAGGAAACCCACCAAGGACGGAGAGAGCATGCACACAGACCCGAGGCAGGAAGCGAACCCAGACCCTTGAGGTGCAAGACAACATTGCTAACCACTATACCACCGAGCCACCTGTCATTTTCTACTACCGTATATTGAAAAAACAAAAACAATGCAGCTAGAAGCTTCTTTTTTTGTGGAAATCTTGCAATGTGGCTAGTTTTTCTACAAACGAATATCTGCCAAATTTGTACTTTCTTTCTCACCCTCACTCATTCTCTACAGTATATCGCATATCCTGTACTCTGGTGCCTATCCTTGGGGACACGGGGCACTAGGCGAGGTACACCATGGACAGAGTGCCAATCCATTACAGGGCACAAGCACACAGTCACTCATACCCTGCGAAAAATTTGGAAATGCAAAAGTCTATTCTGTTTTTGGACTGTGGGAGGAAACCAGAATACCTGGAAGGAAACCCATTAAGCATGGGGGGAAAATCCAGGACTTGAACCCTTAACCCTGGAGGTTCGAGGCCACAGTGCTAACCACTACGGCACTGGGCCGAAGAAATTTGGACTAAATTGTAATCTCTTTCTATTTCTTCGCAACAGATTGTTTGATTTTCTCCTCCTCACTGGAACAAAAAATGTGCAGTAGATATAATCTAATTTATCTTGCATTTAAAAAAATATTTCAGACAAATGTCTGGCTTCTTTCTAGAGCTAAAAGCTTAAAATGAATCGAACTGATCTGTCTGTATAAGATACCTAATGTCTATACACTGTAATTAACACAAATAAATATCTACAGTATTAATGATAAATATTTAAAAATACACATTGACCTACATTAAAGGTGTGTGTGCCATGCACATCATAATCAATGAAAAGGAATAGTTTATGTTTCATATACATTGACTTACTTACATGGTGAAATGCCTTTGAACTAGTTTTCTTTTTTCTCTTCCAGCCAGAATGTATGTTCTGGAAAATTAATAAAGCAAGCAAATGACATAATGTTATAAGCAAAAGCAGCAGCAATGATTTTTATGTGTAGGCTTGAAATGAAGCCATGCATACACAGTGTACACACACAGGTGGAAAAAATATGTACTGGCTGGGATTGAGCTCTAAAGAGAGCTTGGAAGTGTGCGAAGACAACACACACACACACACACACACACACACAGCAGCACTTTAAACAAATACATATTGCGGTCAGAAGCGAATAAAGCATTGGTTTTATGCGATTTGGCTTGATAGACAGACAGAGCAGAAATGCACCGAAGCTTGCACGCAAGCATCTGCATACCGATCAAATACGTCAACCTAAGGATGATATGATTAGGACCGAAATATGAACGAGGTTGGCACGTACATATATACGCGTACATACATCTACACTCTATCCCACTGAGCTGTCATATGCTTGCTTGTGTTCACAGCGCTCTCCTGCTGTCTTCTGCAACACACAAATCCAATGTCCCACCAGGTGCATGATCACAATGGGAAATGGAAATGGGCCAGAACAGAATGTCTGCTTGTGTGTGTGTGTGTGTGTGTGTGTGTGTGTGTTATATTTAATAGGCATGTGTAATATTGTAGACATTGTGGGGTCCACATTTAACAGGTCTTCACAGAAACGAAGTGCTTGTAAGCTTTTAGTGAAAAACAAACACACACCAAGGCCATTTTTTTAGGTACTGATGTTAAGGTTTAGGTTTATATTTAAGCACAGTTATAATTTTTCTTTCTGCATTAGTGTTAATATAAGGCCTGCAGTAGGATCGTAAAACAAATGTGTGAGGTGTATGCAAAGGTGCCAATAGTTATCAATTAATAGTCATTGCTAGGTTGACTGTTGAGCCTGGTTGAACTGGATTAATCACACAGTATTACCATGTTTGCAGATTATTACCATTTTAAATAAAAAAAAATAAAGAAAAGAAAAGAAAAAGACGTTTAAGAGAAGTCACAATACATGCTGATTTCCTAGCACAAGTAAAGACCTCACACATATGGCAGCGAGATGATCGTCTACTCCCTGGAGAACAGTTAAACTAAACTAAAAGTTTCTTCTAATTCTCAGTGATTTAAACCTACAATTAAATTTAGCTTCCTGTCTATGCAGCACCCTACAAATTCTTGTAAGTCCCTGTGAGGTCCTTTTTGTCTCAATTCCTTTTTAGAACGTACTTTATTGAAAGTATTTTTCTCAGGAATTCAAGTCCATACTTTGCATTATTGAAACCGAGAAACAAGGCTGGCCTTAACATATTTTCAACATGTGTTACTGCTCTCACTCTCTCACTCACGCTCTACAGCGCTTATCCTGTATAGGGTCGCAGGGGGCCTGGAGCCTATCCCAGGGGACGCAGCGCACAAGGCCGGATACACCCTGGACGGGGTGACGATCCATCACGGGGCACAAGCACACACACTCACACACTATGGGCAATTTGGACATGGCAGGTAGCCTAATTTGATTTATACTGTACACATTTGAACAAAACAGAGTGTTTTGCATCACGAGTGAGACCTTTTTAAAAGGTAAGAAGCCTTAATTATTTAATAAACCCTTACAATTGTTGAATAGTTCCTTTAAGAGTATATAGATTGGGCTTTGCAGAAGCCTTCTTATTGTTGTAGAAGCCTTCTTATTGTTGAACTTTTCCACATTTTCTTTTGTTCCTGGAAATGAACATAATTGGAAGGATACCTCAACAGATCCTGGAAGACTCTGAGTTTAGTAGAAAACATACACTACATGGACCAAAGTATTTGGCAAAACCTGCAACCACATTGTATCCAAATACATGGGCCCTCTTTTGCAGCTATATGTAACAGCTTCAACTGTTATTGGAAGGCTGTCCACAGGATTTTGGAGTGGGAATCCAGGCCCATTAATTCTGTAGAACTAGTTTATGATGTACAGTACAGTTCATCCCACGGGTGCTCGATGAGGTTGAGGTTAGAGCTCTGTGCGGGCCAGTCAAGTTCTCCCACACCGATCTCATCAACCTATGTCTTTATATTCCTTGCTTTGTGCACCGGGGCACAGTGATGTTGGAAGAGAAAAGGGCCTTCCCTAAACTGTTGCCACAAAGTTAGCATAGCATTGTCCAAGATGTCTTGGTATGCTGAAGCATTAAAATTTCCCTTGACTAGGGATAAGGGGCCTGATTAAAATGCCTGAATTCATTAACTAACAGGTTTGGCCAAATACTTTTATCCATAACAGTATCATAGAGTTACCAAAAGAGGTCCAGAATAAAGTTCTAGAAAAGTAAGAATGGGGTACATTAGTTGTGGCATTAGGGTAACTGAACATAATGATACCACCATTATGCTTCAGCCTAGGCATGTTTTTTTCTCTTTTTTTTTTAAGTGAGGATAGGCATGGTTTAAATGGACAGCTTTCCAAACATTTCAATCTTGGTCCCCACTTTTACTGTCCACTCTAGATCATTGTCATGAATCATCCTTTACATCAGTGGGTACTGCTTACTTTTTAAAAAACATGTATATAAGGGCTTTAGGGTAAGGGCCCAACAGTGACAACATGGCGGTGGCAGGACTTTAACCACTAACTCTCCGATCAGCAAACCAGAGCCGCAACTGCCTGAGCCACTACCCCTAGACATGACTAAGCAATTTCCCTCTGGGATTAATAAAGTTCTTTGAATCTTGAATCTTGAATGATGTTACATCCAAAATACCAATAAATATTATTATTTGCCTTTAGTGTCCAGTGCCATTGATTTGCTACTTACAGTGGTGTGAAAAACTATTTGCCCCCTTCCTGATTTCTTATTCTTTTGCATGTTTGTCACACAAAATGTT
>JAOVVA010000044.1:19597810-19608674 GCA_028565275.1 Leiocassis micropogon | reverse complement strand
GTTCAAAGGAGATTAATGCATTTTTTGGACGCCTTCAGCATTCCTTTACAATGTAGAAAGAAATAAAAATCAGGAACTATCATGGAGTTAGAAAGTGACCCCAAACTTTTGAACGGTAGTGTATATAAAATGTATCCATAAAAAAAAGTCATGAAGTCATGCCCAAATTATTCCACCATTTACTCAACCACACATTCACCCCTATCAAATATTTGGAATATTCATCGAACGTGATGTTGCGTAAGCCAGATATAATATAAATATGTCTGTTCATATATCAATAATGTGATACTGACTGATGAAGTCACTAATTAGTTGCTAATTAGCCACACCTACTTTTTTCCTTAAAAAGAAACTTGTTATTAATTTTAAAGCTTAGTCAGCTTGAAAACTTCATAGATTGGTTTGCTTGTTTCATATCAATTTAAATATAATAGTTTACTGTAGAGTAAGTAAAGTAAGTAGAGTTATTCCCACCTAGGGGTCTGTGTGCACGGAGTTTGCATGTTCTCCCTATGCTTGGTGGATTTCCTCTGGGTACTCCAGTTTCCTTCCAAAGTCCAAATATATGTAGGTTAGTCTAATTGGCATTCCCAAATTGCCCAGAGTGCATGAATGAGTGTGTGCCCTGTGATAGATTGGCACCCCATCCAGGGTGTACCCCGCCTCATGCCCTACATCTCCTGGGATAGGCTCCTGGCCTTTATTGAGTGATAATAGTTTAGTTTAGGAGTTATACATGCTAAATGGCACTGCAGTTCTCTCTTAGATTTTTATACTGTATGTGTTACAATATGTGTAGTTGTCCTTACTGTTTCAGTCAGAATGTTTGTAATATGTGTGTTAATTAAAATAGTATGCAAAACCATTGGTATTTTTAAATTAAATACAGTACATAGAAACTATTTTTATTTTAAAAACTTGTGTCAGTAAGATAATTTTCATCTCTGTACCCAAGTGTACCTGTCCATCCTTTTCTTCCCGTCTTTCAAACCTTTCCATCTCTAATCCGCACACACCCACATACATCTAGAAGTGATGAGGCCAGTCTGCACTCAGCGTTGCTCTCAGACACAGCAGTGTTTCATCAGTGGGGAAGCTAAAAAGGAGAAGGGGAGCACAAGCAAGTCTGATCTGATCCACGAATACGAATACTGATGAGATGCTGATCAGATTCTGCCTATAGCCGCTAATCAAGCATCAGACCCCTGGGCTCGGGCTCCTTCTCCTTCTTCCTCCAGCCATACCGCTGGCTGATTAGCATCACAAACATGTTGGAGAAAGACATGGCTTGATGTGTCAGCTTGATGGTTTTTATTACTTTTTGCAGTATGTAAAAGATCCAAAAAAAGTGTTCACGGTAAAAGTTCGGAATAAACCTGTTAATCCTAGTCTCCGGAATCAGTACATTTTGTGTGGGACAAAGTGGCATTTCAGAATGTATGGAATAACAACGTTGTAAGCCAAAAGTAAATCACGGCAGTAATTAACGTGATCAGAACAACTAACGCATAAATATATTGCCAATATATTACATTCATATAACTTGCCCTCTTCATATACGTGTTCTTTGAATTCATTTTATGTTGTAATACATTTAATATTAATGGGGAAATAAAAACACAACTTTTTTTTTTTTTCCCTAATTAGGAAACTCTTTTGCCTTTAACTCGCCAACTCAGAATAAGCCCTAAAGTTGATAAAATAGCATTTAAAGCAGTACTTCGGATTTAACGCTAAAGCACCTAACAGCTTTCCAAGCTTACTATCTTTGATAAGATAAGGGTTCAACTTGCTCTCCACAAAATCTGGTAACCAGCTTCGACTCATAATTAGCTACACGAGTATTTGCGATTAAACCATGAAGAACCTTTGAGAAGTGATATTTTTGAACTTCATATCTTAAATTCTTTTCGGATATGAAAAATAGTGTGTCTTGTTTCTGCTGAAATCACTCCAACATGCTGCGATTCCCTTCGGATCTAGTCCAGTTGCACGGACGTGGGGTTTCAAAGCGCATGGGCTAATTCCTTATCTTGATGTGCGCACACGGCTGTGCGTTCCGGAACGTTCCCCAGACGAGTCATTTAAGCAGCTCTGTCATTCAGCGGCTAGCGGAAAGAGACAGGCTGGGGTCGAGAGCGCCAAACCGCAGATTCGAGTCCATCAGGCAACACTTAGGAGCAAAACTCATTAAGTCCATATGTGACTCAGCTTCCTGGACTAGCAACTAGCGGCATCCGAGCTTTGTCTGAGAGGGGTGATGATAACGCCGCATTGATTTCAAGTCAGTGGGCATTTGATGGGATTGATTTCAAACGAATCAAATGGAGATTTCTCTTGCGTTCCAAAACAGCAGAAGAAATGAGTCAACTTATGGAGTACTTCTCTGGAGAGTGGAATAACTGTAGCTGACTGCTGAAAAAAAAAAACCAGGGACTAAAATTTAGTTGCACCCTTGATGTGCGTCCAATGCTTTGGACACATCCACTGAGGAATTTTGAAAAGCTCTTGGCACCAAAGCAAGTGATGGTCCATATGTCTGGAGGAAAGATGGATTTTAAAAATGCATCGCAAGATGAGGTCTTTTCTCCCTCTTTTATTTTCTCTTCTCTCGCTCTTTTTTGTAGAACCACAAAATGACCTGCTGACAAGCAAACAGCACTGCCAACAGATGGCCCTGCAAATGTTCGCCTAATCCCCTTCTCTCTCTCTCTCTCTCTCTCTCTCGCTCTCTTTTTTTCTCAGCACCGTGACTCTATCCCTTCACCTGCCAGTGACCCGCAGCCGAAGACAATTTTGAGGCGAGAGAATTGGCTCCGGTAAACACGCACTGACATCACATGAAGCCTTCAAAGAGCAAACTTCAAGTAGTAACCCAACGTTTCATGGAATGTCACTACGACAGAGAGATTTTCGAGTCACCCATGACAACCAATCCCTTAGCTAATAATGAGGTCGTTACAAACCAGCTGTATGTCATGCCAGTTTTGGGTCAAGCAAAACAGAGGTCCAGTTGTTTAATAAGACAGGGAGTCAGTAGGTCACCCTGTGGTTCTACCCAACGGAAGAAAAAAAAAAATCTTCTGAAAAAGGATTAGAAGGAAAAATGTTTAAAAGTCTACATTTTCACAATATTGTTCATTTTGTTTATAATTTTCTCTTGATAACATTTTTATCCTTATTAACAACATCCAAGGAATGCTTCTTACCTGGTCATCTGCAAGAAACTGTCAAGACACTGACTCAGGAGACTCCTTCTGTACCCGTTAAACAAACAAGTCTTCACCAGCCGTGCAATTCTCTGTTAATGAGCTGCTGCTATAGAATTGGAAATGTACTATGACAAGCAAGTTAATATGAATTAAAATAAAGCAGAAATTTCAACAGCATTCTGCTATAACTAAAATATATATATATTCTTTAATATCTTTGAACCATGTTGGTTCTGGTTTATTTTTGAAAACTTTTATACTTCTGACCTGAAGTGTATATTTAGCCTTGGTGCATGAAGTGACCCAGAACCAGATGGTAATTTAGGCCACGTAAAAGAACAGAAAATAAACACAGTCTATCGTCATGAAACATGGACCAGAATGTTCACAAACAATGGGTTAAGGATAGAAGAGCTGCTCAGCAAACAGAGATGTCAAAGGTGATGGCAGAGCTGAAGAAACTCTCCTTTTTTCATCCTACCCGTCTGCTTTTTCAACTGCTTCTCATATTCATGAAGCTGATATTATTGCTTGACTCAAGGACATCTTCTACTACTTCTCTTCCTACTACTACAGTACTACTACTACTACAACAACTACTACTAATAAATATAATAATAATAATAATAATAATAATAATAATAATAATAATAAGTCTACTAGGAGATTTTAGAGCACTTCATGTTTCCGTCTGCCTACAAGCTTTACAGAGATGCTGATTTCCTTTTCCAGCAGTGAATTTATTATATATTATATTATAGAGTTATTATATATTAATAATCATAATAAACACTAGACATATATGAAATGTAAATATGTACACATAGAAAGATAAATAAAAACATTATTTTATTATTAATTAATTCATTCATTCATTCATTTTCTAAACCACTTATCCTGTACTTGTAAAAACCTGGAGCCTATCCCAGGGGACCAATCCATCCCGGGGCACACTCATGCACACTAGAGGCAATTTGGAGATTTGAAACCTCATTTGCATGTCTTTGGACTGTGAGGAAAACCGGAGTACCCGGAGGAAACCCACCAAGCACAGGGAGAACATGCAACCTCCATGCACACATACCCGAGGTGGAATTCGAAACCTTGACCCTAGAGGTGCAAGGTGACGGTGCTAAGCATTCATTCAGAAAGAGTGAGGATATTTTGTTGGCAGACCTGATATTAAATTACATTGTTTATAAATATTCATTACATACATTACAATTGTTATATTATATAATAAAGAATTTAGATAAATATACAAATGTAACATGTTAGTAGAAATAATAATAATAAACACATATAGTGTTTAGTCTAAATATATGAATATTTAAAATATATAATATTTTAAAAAGGTAAAACCCCTCATAAACTACTATAGAGACTTCATTTAATGACATATGAGAACACTTCACACAGTTTTATGTTCTGACGTTTTGACATATACCTACCATGACAAATAGAAACGGATGTGGACCAGCTCAGACCATTCACACGGAGTGGAGCTGGCAGCTCTTGCTTCTGTGTGTGCGCACATGCTGTGCAGGAAGTCAACCTTGTCACCATTTTACACCGAATCTCATAAATAAACGTAGTCACGGGTGGGATGACACAAGCTGTCATTGCAGCCATTGCGCTTGAATCAACTAAGGCCTCACTGTCCAGGGGCCCCGGAAAACGTCCGTCCATCTATTGGAGCGTGCTTTCCTGCATGTGGAATGTGTTTTCTGCATCTCAACACCTTCCCCTGCTCCACATTCCTCGACTGCTTTTAATACGGATGGAGGAAAACCAAAACGGCATTTGTTTTCCATTTGAATGCCAGCCAAATTTCCCAGGTGAGGTGCCACTTTAACATCTCTCATTAGCGTTACAATGAAAAAATGCCCTGTAAACACTAAAGAGTTGGCTTGACAAGTGTAAATAGCTTAACATTTGTTTTCAGTAGATCAAGAAAAGCATATGATGACCATATGAGAGCTATTTTAAAGGTGTGAATTTAGAGAAAGAAAAAAAAATCAATAGTGTTTAAACCTCATGTTTAAACAGGTTTAAACCTCCTGTTTAAACAGCCCATGTTTAACCATGTGGTTTCCTTAAAGGGCTCAAAATAATGACGTCATTCCGGGATACGGGACATCAGGTTTTGAGCATGTCTACCCCCGACACATGGAGCGAAGTGATTGTGCCGTGGCGAAATTTCGACATTTTCTATATAAGGTGTTGAAAACCTACAGATTTCCCTGAACTGAAATGTGTTTCTGCTTTGTATCTCAAATCCACCGAGAGGAACGACCACTATAATGAAGCAACTGCTATTTAATTTGCATTTAATTTAATGAATGCAACGAGTGAAATGTTCCTACAACTACAGAGATGGCGAGGAAGTGCCCTGAAAGCTTGCCAGAAAAGTTCATGACTAAAATGGGACTGGGATCATGTGATACGAAGAAGAAAAAATCATGCAAGCAAGCAGATATGATTCTTCTAGGACAAAGATCATGGATCTTTGAGATAGTTTAAGTTAGGCTACTAATTTAACTATATTCATTCAAATGTAATTAAATATTACTAAAAATAAAATAGAAATAAAAAAATAAAGTAGAAATAAAAATCATATCTAAGCAATTATGAACTTCACTGATGTAGCTGAGGTTGAGGATCTTTAAGAGCCAAAATATCTGCACCATGTTGATACATGCTGCCAATTCTATCATAGGGGTTTTCCATAGTGGTTGTGTTCATGAATCCCGCTTTAAACTGTTTAAACCACGACCACTCCGGGTTTAAATCCCAGTACAGAAACATATGCGGATATTTGAAGCAATAAATTGATAAAGATAATGAAATTAGAATACAGCTAAATTCAGCATTATTTTATGTAGTTAGTGGAGGCATAGAAAAGATTATTAAGGCATCTCTCCAATTCAGTATAAGATAAAAGAAAGGAGGAGGGAAGGAAAAAAGAAATGGAAGACCCAGTATTAACGCTTTCTATAGCAGCAACATGGGTGCTGATCGCCTCATATAAGTACATAAAAGACACTGGGGAGGTTTAAAAAACAAAATGGATCGGATTGAGATGGCATAGGGAGTGGAGGAAAAGTGGAGGAAGATGCTGAGAAAACTCCAGAGATGGAGTGAACTTCAGAAATTGAGACATGCTAGTGGAGGAAAATCCTCTCCTGTTTGCCTTGGGGCAAAGAGTGCAATGGATCCCCCACCCCTCCCTACCCAGCATCCTCCACTGCTATGTCATACTTTCTCTCTCCCTCTCTTTCTCGCTCTCCTGTCCTGGGAGACCTGCCTGGCTCAGAAGCGTACGTCTTCATTAAGACAGCTGTCAAGTCTGGCATGTGAAAGGGTTTGGAAGAGGAAGGGGCGAAAAAAGCGAGGGAGAAAGAGAGAGCGGAAGAACTTCAAAAGGTCTCAGACAGGGTTCCCGGAGGAGCAGGAAGTCAAAACGAGAGTTGGGCGAGCAGAAACTCCGGCGAAAATTGAGCCCTCGTCAGAGGCGCTACTTTTCTATCTCTGTTCTTCCTATCTCTTTACCACTTGTCAGTACTGTCAGAGACATTTTAGAGAAAAAATATTGTCCCCGGACGACCGTTTCAGATGTTTAAACAAATCAGCCAGATGCACCTGATCATTATGCTTCGTGTTTGAAAGATGCAGGGGATAATTAAACATCAAGAGAAGTGAATATTTCCTGTATTCAGACAGCTTTGTCTCTATAATTCAGACAAAGTAGTGCCATATGCTCAGCTCTCCTTAGGATATAGTATGAGTCAGACGGCACCTTTAAAAAAAGAAAAAACATCAATCAAGCCATGCTAAATGAAGTCTGAAAAGTGAACATGGCATGGTAGCAGAGAGTAAAAGACGCCCTTCGGCCTCTTGCAAACGTCAGCGAACGCCGCTGTGACATCAAACGGTTGCTTTCGGGGAGACCAAGACAGGTAATCCGTCTTCTCAGGAGGCCCTTCAAAGAGTGCATTCAGGAAGCCAGGAAGGATGGAGGAGGCAAGTTCTTGAGTCAGGGGCCAAGCAGTTAAATAGCTGAGTGAGAGAGGAGGTGTTTATTAATATCAGGTGATTCTGGTTAGCGCGGAGGTCAGACCGGGCATGGACCTGAGAGACTGGTGACAAAGGGCACTCACTGAGGTCAAAGTATGCATGAAATAGCTGTGTGTCCAAAGGATTCCTGACAGTGTACTTACTCAGGTGATTCTGGTTAACATAGAGATGTGGTGAATATGAGAAAACGGTTTGGAGTTTTTAGTAAAGTTTTTAGAACGTGACATAATTTTTCCTCAAACAATAGGAAAAAATATATCCTTGTTATAAAAACCATGTGATACAGTATATACCAGACATATACACCAATTAGCCATTACATTACCACCACATAACTTTAACTTTAACAGGTTAATGGGCACCCAAGGCTCACCCATGCCCTCACGGACCAATGCCCAGACCATCCAGTCTGATCCCACAGAAAAGCCAATGCAGCACATATTGCCAGAAAAATCAGTCCACCGCAGTCTGCCACGCACTGGGCCCAGTAGGCATAGATCCCAAGGCTGCCACCCCGGCCTCTGAACTCCCCGGATCCCAATCCGATCAAGCACACATGGGATGTGTTGGACATAAAAGTTTGATCCACAGAGGCTCCACCCCACAACCCACAGCACCCAATGGAACTGCTGCCAGCGTCCTGGTAAAAGATACCACAGCACACTCCTTGAGGTACTTGTGCAGTTATGCCCCAAGGGTACTGGACTACCCAGGCAGCAAAATACTGGGCATAATGGGTTTCATTGTAAAGTTATAGCTGATCTATGTATTTGTGTTTATTTTTCTAGCAAAGTCCTGTTTCCCCGGGGTATAAATATGAGGTTGCGCATAACAAAATATCTTTCTCATTCATTACCAGTAGACAAGTGGTAATTGGTGCAATTGGTGTCCGTTAATGGAATAATGAACGGGGGCAATTTGGTAATATTGAGGTTTGAATCTGGAACATTTCAGACCGCAGACCAAACTCAAATATTCTGGTCACTAAGACCATCAGGATGTTTAGAAAAACAGCAGCCAAAACTCCAGGGCTTAAAACTTGGTTGTCGAGATGTTTGAGCCTGGCCAGAGACACAGCTTTTAAAAAGAAGTGGGCTCAACAAGGCAGCATGATGGCTTAGTGCTTAGCAATGTCCCACAATCCACAGACATGAGGTGTATGCCGATTGGCCATTGCAAAAACAGTTTCCAAACTGTGCCCATCCAGGGTGTGTCCTGAGGCCTGTGGCGACAATACGTAGGATAAGCCGTATAGAAAATGGACAATGCTAATACTGCAATGCTAAATGCTAAAACATCTTTTTTTTTAATACTGGTTTTAATTTATTAAATGTAATTCACAAGCATTGGATTAAAATCTTGGCTTAATAGAAAAATAATTCTTTTACACTTTATGCTTTAAAACAAACACTCACACACACACACACACACACACAAGCCTGATGCTAGTTTTACAAGGGCCAGAAAATTATTTTGTTTTAAATTAAAGATATCTTCATGAATTTTTGGTAATTATTACAAATTTTTAGTACAAAATTATTTTTTAAGTACTGATTAAAACAATAATGCAACAAATAAAAAAAATCAAAAATTAAATAATTTAGTAAAAAATTGAGATTTTAGTTCATTTATTTTGAAACATTTGTTGGGTAAAATATTGATCTATTAATAAATCACAATTTTTAATGAACTTATATGAGAAACATTATGTATGGATTTTATTAATTTTTTGTCAGCTCACAATTATATTTATTCAATTGTAACGCCGACATTTGGTTAGGATTTACCCTGCGTTTTGCCGTAATCTTTGAGGAATTATTTATTTTGTCTGGTTTCGGAACTGATACAAAAGTGAGACACAACTCAACAAACTTCCCAGCTTTGCAAGCCTTTGATGTTTTCTTTTTTTTCCCCTTTCAAGATGACCTAAGTCAATCCAAGTTATTCTTATTATTCCACCCTCACTCTGTGCGCGCGCACACACACACACACACACACACACACACACACACACACGCACACACACACACACACACATTTGTTCATGAAATGACAGACACTGCACACTAAGCTGATTGTGGAACATTTCCAGACAAAACACACACACACACACACACACACACACACACACTTATTTATTTTCTTCTACCTTTTCTGCAAGCACAGCTTAGAATGTTTTCCCTGTTTCAGTCCTTGGACTTCCTTCCTTTCCTTTTTTTTTCATTTTAACTTCTGCTTCCTAATCAGGTGAAGCACTAAATGCTCCAATACTAGACACATTTTACACACAGGAACACTGGTTTGGGATGTGGGAAAGTGTGATGGATGTTGGCAGGTTGTGTTACAGCACCATTATGTTCAGGGAGGAGAAGGAAAAGACGGCTCGTGGTCTGCGGATGAAATCGGAGACCTTCTGGCTTTGAAAGCCGCTCTCCTTCCTTCTCTTCTCCCCTCTTTCCTTCCTTCTTTCTCTTTCTCTGTTCCCACGTTCACCCTCTGACCCCTTTTGAGGCGTCCGTGTTTTTGTGCATGTTAATGCACCGAGTGATGAATGTAGAAAAAGATGAAATGAGAACTTTCTTTGCTGTACATGGTCATGTTCCTGAAACGACTGTGTTTAGGGATTACGCATACTGAGTAATAAAATCATGGCACACTATCACACTCGGACTGAACCCCGGGACGCTCTGATTCATCCTGATGCTGTACTACTGAATTGTGACTCACCGTCTCCTGCTACAGATTGTCCTGCATACCAAAACTGAAGATCTGCACTTCTCACGCTTGCCTTAGTGGATAATTTCACCGGAACGCTCAGCCGTTTAGCAACAGGTATGCAAGAAGCCTGCTGTGTATATTCGACGGTTGTTCTGAGCGTCCATGGTGTCATAAATGAATGTGGTCAATCATGATGTAAATAATATGTATACAGTATCGCACCATCTGACACAAATGAGTGTATTCTATCTCAAACTACATGCTTATGTACAGTTTCTGGCCGTGAAGAAGTCACACACTCTAACATTTCACTCCTCCTTCAGCTTTGTGGTGTCAAGTTCATGTGTGAAAATGATTCCTCATGCTCCCACGGCCGCTCTTTCACAATTTGAATAGGGCCCTGTGCCGTCAGAGAAGGAAAAACCTCTATACATGTGATAACCTGGTCATTCAGTACATTCAGGTTGTCAGCTGACTTCATTTTATTGACACACACATATGTAATGTTGTGAGCCTAGAGCTAAGCAACTGAAGCAACCCCAGATCAAAACACTGCCTCCAGAGTGGCTTCATTCACCATACCACGGGTCAGGGGTGCCTCACTGGTTAAGGCATTGGACTGCGGTCTGGAATGTTCCAGGTTCAAACCCCAATATTACCAAATGGCCCCTGTTGGGCCCTTGAGCAACGCCCATAACCCCTCAACTGCTCAGATGTACAATGGAATAAATTATATAAGTCGCTCTGGATAAGGATATCTGCCAAATACCATAAATGTAAACACGATATCAAATGTTCTTTTAAAACTTTTAGTGCTGTTTGTCTCAACTCTGTCACCAATGGCCCGCATATTA
>JAOVVA010000044.1:19574141-19586511 GCA_028565275.1 Leiocassis micropogon | reverse complement strand
TTGAACTAACTGTAATTATTTAAGTTAACAGTACTCAATATGTTTAATTACTTTGAGCATTAGGGTTTACAGTGTACTGTAGATTGAAGAGCCCTGTTATTTGAATCTAACTGATGCAGTAAACAATGCTGTTATACAAACTTAATTTAAAATATGGATGCAATCTATACAGTATAAGTTTCTCCTATTGTATTTTGTATACTGTTAAACCAAAATATTCCTACACAGCTAGTTGCATGAAGGAAATCTGTCATATCACTACTGTATGTTCTATAATTTGCGGTGCACAATCGACTCAACAAAACAAATCTCTGAACCGCTGCGAAATCTTCACTGCTGCATTAATTTCTTTGGACTCATCAAGAATGCATTTCATATTCCTAAAATGGAAGGGCCAGAAATTGATGGTGTCTCCATCTGTTGTTTGTCTGCAAAAATCAGAATAACCAAACCACAGCGGCAGAATCATATGGCACCGTGTCATGCCGTAAACAGAGACAGTTGGTGGCCATGGCCTAGGATTTCTCATTGCTAAAATTAAACGCTGGCCACAATACTTCACTAGTTTTAGTTTTGTCCTTAAACTGTTCGAAAATATCTCATTGATCATTTTCCTAGAGTTGTTTTTTTTTTTCTTCTGCAGTCTAATTAGTTACATAAACACAAACACATGTGCATGAGTGCAAGAAGCGATCCTTATTAGCCAAACCTCATCCCAGGTTACTAGGACTCCCAACCAAACCAAACCTATTACTCTGTCTGAATAAAGCCTGTTCAGTGGTGACCTTTTGTTCTCCTGCCTTTCTGCTAAACATTTAATTAAAAAAGAAATAACTTTAAGACTAATCACTACAGTACCTAAACATTTTTTGTTGTACCACAGTGCTAAAAACGATTGTTTATCATTCTGTACCTTGTTACGATGCTTGTCATTGAGCTGACCGGCGTGTGTTAATCTAATGAATCTATTGAACATCCTTCTTGCTGACATTGTGTAAATGTCTCTGTGTGGGTGTACTGTACGTAGGATGCACACTCAATCCTTTTCTTCACCGACAGTCCAATCTAGATAACAAGAAGATCTTTACTGGCTTCGGTTAAAGACAACTGATAAATCAGTTCAGCAGAATCGTAGCAGAAAAGAATAAAAAAAGTAATAAAGGCTAATCCTGTAACTGACTGTATACACAGTCATGAACTGGAATTGTTATAGATATCATGTTGCATTTGCCCTCCAGTGATGCTGTTTATTAGCCACTCAGTGTCAAAAGTAATCTCTGCTACATAAATCTACCTTCTTTTGCAATCTTCTCTGCCTCTCTTTGTGCAAAAGAGACCAGATGGACAGATGATTGTTTTTGTTCAAGGGTGAGAAGACCCAGAAGGAAAATATTTTTGTCTCCTAGATCCTCTGGCCATGAGCGATGCATCGCTCTCTAGCTCTCTAGTTTTCTCTCTCTCTCTCTCTCTGTCTTTCTTTCTCCCACTTTCCCTCTTCCGATCTCCATGTTGGAACAGATGGAGCGTATTTCATGTTCCCTCTCAGCCTTGAGGAAGCGTTACAGTAAAGCCGATATGCCGCGCTCACGGACAGACCTCATCTGTCAAACACACCTTGTATGAATTTCAGGCCTTCAGCTGTGTTTTGGAAGCCATGTGAGGCAGAGAAAGAGGTCCGGTAAACACTCAGCACACTTCTCCTAGCTTGCAATGCACACACACACACACACACACACACACACACATACCCACATGTACATGCTGGAACGAGAAAACACCTGGAACTTCAAAAAGATTTGCTACTCGTTCCTTTCTGCATATCTTTATAAGTCATCTTAAAGTCTATTGAAACTGTTTTCACGCTGTGCTAAGGACAATCTGCAGAGTTCACGCATACAAACACACTTGTGTTTTACCTTGTTAGGACCTTCCTTGTTATTATTATTAACTCAGATTATTAATCCCTAAACTTAACCTATAGCACCCAAAGGGAAGACTTTAATAAATCGATACCAATAAAAATGCAAAAAGCAGCCCTTTAACTACAAATGTCCTCACAAACATTTGGTCCCCACTAAGTTACAAAAAAAAAAAATCCACATGCGTAGGATACACACTCATTCCTTTTCTCTACCAACCACCCAAGAAAGATAATGAGATAACTTATCAGTATCACAGAAGGAAAGAATAAAAAAGGAGCTAATCTTCTAACGTACTGTACAAGATGTACATAATCAAGAATCGGGATTGTTGTAAACAACGTATTGTATTTGCACTCCAATGATTCTGTGTATTCGTCGCTCTGTGCCAAAAGAAATCTCTGCAACATAAAGTTACCTTTTTTTTTGGCATTTTCTCTCTCCATCGATTTGTTCAAACAAGACCAGCTGTACACAGGGAAGTTTTTAAAAAATAACTGATAATAATTTAAAAAGTGTCCTTTTTAATAATAATACAATTTTATCTACGAATGTCCTCACAAACACTTGGTTCCCAGTGAGTTGTAAAAAAGCAAAAAATAACGAAATAAAACACATGTGTAGGATGCACACTCATTCCTTTTCTCCACTGGCCGCCCAATCTACATAATGAGATAACTTATCAGAATCGCAAAAAGAAAGAAAAAAGCTATTGACTTACTGTATACACAATCATGGTTTGGGATGGTTATAAAGATTGTATTGCATTTGCATTCTAGTGATGCTGTTCATTAGCCACTCGTTGTACAAAAAAACAGATGGACAGCTGGAATATTTTTTTTTAAAAACTGAAAAAAAGCACTCTTTTAACTACAAAGGTCCTCACAAACTTTTGGTACCCACCAAGATGTACAAAAAAAAAAAAAAAAAACACATTTATGCTTTCTCCATTTAGAGAAAGATTTCATGCTTCCATAAAAAGAATCTTCACCAAAATGGCCGATTGGTGAGAAGTTGTAGGGTCACTGTCATTCAAATCCATTATTGGCTCCACCCCCTGATCTGTCCTGCAAAATTGTAAAAAAATAAATAAATAAAATGCATGCATCCAGAATATATGAACTGGAAAGAATAGGGGAAAAACAAAAAAGAATAGGTCCATATCTGCAATGAATGTTCTGTTTGTGATAAATAATAATAATAATAATACAATTTCTTCAATTTGTGTGCGCATGTGTTTGAGGATCAACCCTGGGCCTGCACAGCATCCAAGAGCTCTGATTGCATTATAAATCATATACGTAGCGTACATATTTCATATGGCGTTGAAATTGAACTCAAAACAGCCCGGTCCTCAAGGGAAAGGCACGTGTATCTGAGTCAAGAAAGGGTTTGGCTTTGTTCGGGTTTTAATGCATGGGCCGCTCCAGCATGCATAGAAGAAAGCGTTTCCAAACAACTCTCTCAGCTCTTACCGAATTTCACGCTTAAGTTTTTTTGTTTTAGGTTTAAGGCATCAATCAGAGAGGACTTATAGACCAGATGAGGCAGCTCGAACGATACGTTATGCGAACTGCAGAACCATGTGGTTTCAGTTTGAGATCTGCAAAAGATTTGGTGATTGTTTGGAGGAGGATTTACTTGGGTTTTTTCCCCCTTGTAAGATTTTCCCAGAAAACTTGGCCGGACACATGCACTAAGTGTAGCACTGCTTATATTTTAATAATGAGCTTGAGTAATACTAGCTAGTATTGACAAGATTTCATGCACTGTTTAGAAACCTGGACATGTGTCTCAAGGAAGCGCAATAGAACTGAATTCAGCATTAACAGTGCGGAAAAAGTCATCAAACATCTGTAGCGTTTGAAGATTATCTTTGCCTGATGTAAGCCTGAGCAATTGTGCCCTGCCACAAACACAATCCTCACACACTCTGTCTGTTTTGCATTAGGACAGTTACCTTACTCTCTATTTGGACAGGAAGCGCCCCTTTCAGACATGGCAGTGGCAGACAGGCGTCTTCTGTAATTGCCCACCATACTTCAACGGCCTTATTGGATTTCACGGCCCACCGTGGACCTCGCTAATTAATGTCAGAACCTTAGCCTGTCGTATTTCGTCCACCTCGCCCCAAGATTCAGAGACTAAACAGAGGCGCAAAGGGCACCAGGAACCATTCACACAAGCAAAGGCTCTCGGCATGGCCCAGGCATGACCTCCGTGCATGTGCGGATCTGTATGTATGCGCTGGAGAGAGGGAAGAAGTAAAGGAGTAAGGGTTCGGCCCTGCTGGGAGTAGCTGTAATCGCATTAACCCCCAACCTTGGCCAAAACAGCACCTCATTTGTCTGCCCAGTGCCTCGTCCTGCTGACTGACACCCTCATCGCTTCTCATCTTTCACCCCTGTGGCTTTGTAGACCACGGAGAGCATCCAAGGTCGAGACACGTGTGATCACACACAAGTGCTTTGAAGTAACTGTTGCATATATGTTTAGATCTTTGTTCTAACCATCTATTATGTGAAAGAAGAATTTAAACATTCATTTAAACGGCCCATGAAACCAAAAATGATGGGGATTTTTGTACCTTCCCCTTATTGTAAATCGAAGTGGAGACTTTTGGCTGGTCTATGGGTTGGGGTGTTGGGAAAGTTTAAAAATGTTATGCTCATTCATTCTGTTTAAGTCTTGTGATCATCCATTGATATATTCTAGAATGTGCAGTATATGCAAGATCCCAAGGGTCATCTTGATAACCTTTTTCTTTTCCAACCATACCTTGGTTTAAAAAAAAAAAAGCTTATTTATTTCTAAGAGGCTAGAATTTATGCAAATTTGCAGTCATAGAGTATATTACAAGAATGTACTTTTTTTTTTTTTTGCTTTACAATATTTGGGAGAATGATGAAAACATCATCATGGTTCTCCCTTTGTGTTTTTGACTTTTGCATTCTTTAAGACTTCTGTATTGGCATTTAGTTCCAGGGCAAAAAACAGCATCACTGCCAACTGTTCCAATTCCTAATGACTTCAGTAGATGCAGCTCACTATTATCCCTCAGACTCCGATTAGTTTTACCAGATTTCAGTATTTCATTGATTCCAGTTCCAGACTCGATTTCCCAGCATGTACTTCACCAGTCACAAGGTCCTGATTTGTGTTTACCTGCGGCTTGGTGTGTTTGATTAGCCTGACTATGTATAGCCTCTGTTTCACTTTTCAATTCAATTCAATTTTATTTATATAGCGCTTTTAACAATGGTCATTGTCTCAAAGCAGCTTCACAAAAATGAAAAGAAAATTTAAAAAGAAAATTTATGTAAGTGTGTAAGCGTGAGAAAATTGTGTCCAGGTATTAATGAGATAGTCCCTGATGAGCAAGCCAAGGGTGAAGGCAACAGTAGCAAGAAAAAACTCCCTGAGATGGCAATAGGAAGAAATCTTAAGAGGAACCAGACTCAACAGGGAACCCATCCTCATCTGGGTGATAACGGATAGAAATTGTGGGGTCTGGATCACTGGGAGCACAGGAGCAGCATGTGTAGCTCCAAACCATCATGAAGCAGAATCCAGTTGGAGCTGGTCCTTCTCTGGATGCCTCAGGATCCTCGCAGGATTGGCCTTTGTCTACTGAAGCTGGCACAATCTCCAGATGCCCCGGGATGGGTAGAAAAATGTAGAACACTTAGGTCTGGTCTTACATCTGTTATCTTCCCTCTTGTTATTGCTGCTGTCGCTGTTCTTACTGTGACTGATATTGTCTTGTTTTTCCTTGTTAGTATTAGCATAGCATGATTATTAGCATTAGCCCTTAGTCATAGTTTAGCCATAGTAGTCGTAGTTTGCATGTTGCTGTTTGAATTTCATGTTTGTGTTTAATAATGGTAAACCTCCCCTTTATTAATTTAACCATTTAACTGTCTCTCAAACAGTCTTCACTTACATCCTGCCTCATCTTCCTTTGGGGCAAACATTAAATTGATTGGTTTTGTGCTGCAAAAGTCAAAAAGAGAAAGTGTCTGGTTGATGGAGCTAACATTTTCTTCCATCACTGCAGAATGAACCGTATAATACTACCACCATGATTTCCTTGTGCTGTCCCTGTTTTGCATGTCCCTGTTTTGAAGCCACTTCCTGGTTTTTCAATCCGACGATTAAACCACAGCACATCGACCCAAAGATTTAATCTGTCGCAAAGACTGCAGAGTTGGAATTCTTTTTTATCCTCAATTCAAGCTGCTTAGCAAACCCAGTGTGTGGATAGAGGACATAAAGGTACAATGCGCTAGCACAGTTAGAGCAGTTCAAACGCAGGACAGTGGGAAGTGGGCCTCACCAGATGGAGCAGGTTCTGGCTTCCCTGCATTTTTGGACCCTCCACCTGCTTTCAGATGCCAGCACGCTTGGGAACCTGGCAGAGGCAGGACACTTTTTTTTTTCAAGGGGTGCGCCACTTTGAGAGCCCAAATCAGATGGATCTGGTCACATGGCTCAGATTAAGCCATTTTGTTACAGAAAAAGTAAGAAGGGCCAACAAACAGCATCACCTCACCAACTGTTCCAGTTCCTAATGAGCCCAGTAGATGCAGATCACTATTATTCCTCAGACTCCAATTTGTTTTTACCAGATTTTAGTATCCCATTAATTCTTTTGCATGTACAGTATACAAAACAAACCAACATTTTGTCACACCTAATAAGTGTAGAATTACAAACTATAGCTTATCTTTTCTCATAGAATGATGTTGGCTTGGTAACACTGAGATGTTTAAAGCCCCTAGCAATATTCATTCGACATTCAGACCATCACTATCATTGTGCTGAGACTGGACCACTAAACCAAATAACATCTGGTCAGTCATGGCCTTATGGTGGTCATTTTTCCGTCCAATGTATATGAATATAATATATATGTACATAATTCTTTTTTGTTACAGTCATTAATTTTATAGTCATCATTCCTAACAATCAGTTTATGAGTTGTTTAGTGCTCGGCTGCAACAATGCACAAATTAGACAAATGGTTTGTTGTAAAGTTATGAAGCAAATCAAGTGTGAATGGATATAAATACTGTACAGTCTGGATGGAATGCCACTTCATAACAGGACATCTTTGTACAATTTAAAAAAGCCAGTCCACCTATAGGAAGAAGGAACCAAGAGTATTCCCAAAGTGAGATGGGGGGGACCTTGTTTAACTGTGAATAAGGTATAGAAAATAAGGCTTGGATAAAGTATAAGATATACCCAGATACTTTGGAAGCAGGGCAAGTGAATGGGGCAAGACTAAAGTCCCACAATATCCCACGAAGTCCCACATATCCTAAATCTAATATACAGTTGAAGAACACTTCTGGCTCAGCTTGGCATCAGCAGAGAGGATGAACAGGAGAGTGCTTTAGAAAGGAGGGAGTAGAAATGGGTATAAATTTGAAAATAAGCCTGAGCCTTTGGCTCCTGAACTATACAGTACTTCTTTAACCAAAGTTCCCTCCAGGACTGTGGTGTAGAGGGGAACAGGGCTGAACAGAGAATGAGAGAGAGAAGGCTGCCAGCAGAGCTGAATAAAGAGCTCAACTTTACAGAGAAAATGCAAGGATAGGTGATAGGGGAATATCATACTTGGGGAGAAAGTAGAAAACGAGTGAGATATGCAGTGAGGTAAATTTTTTATTAAAGCTTGACCTTCACGGGAAGAAAAAGTAGCACCATGAGGGAAAAACTGTCTTCCTCTTTGGGGCTGCAGCCCAGTACATTGAAGTCACTGTAACACTGAAAGCCGAGCTTCAATTCTCACTTTAATTTTCAGACAAACTTTGCACTCCCTGGTTAACCCTCATATACAGCAACAGAAAAAAAGGAAATGGAGTGCAGTGGAGTTCAGCAGGAATCAACAAGAAGAACACAGAGATCAGAAATGTTACCAGTTCTGAACATTCAGTATAAACTAGTGATGATATGTGTATCTGTTTGTTGCATTATATTTCATTTCCATTCCAGAAAGGAAAAATCTAAGGTGTTGAATGAACTCAGCTGCAAAGCATCTAAAGTAGTTATGGCATGACAATCCAAAATATGCTAAGACCTAAGGTCATTTAAAACAAGACTAGCAACTTTGGAGAGCCTTGATCAAAAATATGCAAAACATCTATCCCACCTACATGGCTATAAGACAATATGGCTCATATTCAGCTAATATTCGGCCGTGCACTTTATTCCCCAGGGTTATTAGAATGAAGAGATGTTGTGTCTGGTGGCCAGAGCTACATTTTAGACATGGGAAAATCGCTAGTTTCTTCCTGGAGCAAAGACAAAGTTGGCAAAGTAGGAGATGGAGTTTAGGCTAGAAACCATGGAGAGCAAACAACCTTGCTGGAAAGGGAGTGCATACAATTTGTAATGTGATAATGGGAGTTTTTACATGTGTGTGTTATGCAAGGGATGATTAAGTCAAACTGAGACTCGTAGCCACTTTAAAACATTTGAAGGGCACAAATGTTTTAAAGAAGGCTGTACATCCATGAAGGAAAATCTTGGGTCGAGGTGGCTCAGAGCCCACTGCAGTCGTTCTTGTGAACATCCGGTGAGTAGAACTCCTGAACCTTGAAAATCGATGGATACCTTGACGCCAACTTGCCTGTGGGAACTGTACAGGCAATCATTCATGAACACCACTTGCACGGCTGGGAGTTATTGCCACATCCCCAGAACAGTCCTGACCTCTCTCCAAGTCATTTCTACATGTTTGGGAGGCTAGCCATGAAGCAGGCAGTCTGATCATCTCTCTGGCGTACTGAAAAATCTTTCTACCTTGATGGTATCCAAGGACTAGTGAAATGCTGAGATCAGTGCATTAGTGTAGCAGGGGATTATATAGAGAAATTGCGTTATTTGTTTTGGCCTGTCATAACTGTGTTCTGTTATTCTGTACAATCATAAGTCCCACTTTGACTTGGATGCCCCTCATATATCCCGTTTTTTGTATGTTTGTTTTTAAACATTCTTTAAATCTTTAAATGTGGTTGGTTATAAGGTCAAAAGGTAAAATCCAAGTTTTTGGTAATGTTTTAGGTGTAATTTTTTTTTCTAATATGTCTATTTCTAATAAACACAGAGATGTTCATATATAGGGCGACCATAAATTTTATCCCTGATTTCTAATATATGATACTATACATAAAATGAAACCGAAAAGATTTTTTTATTTTTATTTTATTCATGAGCTTCAACATAAGATATGATTGTACACAATCAGGGATGGACTTTGTGCTCACCCTGTGTATACTGTATATAGAAGACTGTATGCATAAATGGATTAAAACAACTTTAATCTTTAATTATTGATATGTTCGACTTTTCTGAAAGCTCAGGTTTTATTTTGCCCTTATACTCCCCGTGTATTGATTATTTTCCAAGATGCCGCATTGTGTTTGATTCCTTATCTGTCTTTTGAAAGGGAATCAAATATTACACACGGGTAATATAGCAGTCTGCAATACATGATATACGTGTCGAGACGGTTTATTTAGCTTTTCCGTTAGTCACAGGAAGGCTAGTTTGGATACACGCACATGTCTGTCAGGACTAATGATAGGCCAGGTTATTATCACAGTCCAGAGACATTTGATGATGAAGATCAGAACCGAAACCTTAGAACGGAAAGTAAACACGTGGAATCGTGTGGTTTGTCATGTTCCGAGGCAGAATCCGTTTTCCAGTCACTTTAAGGAAGGAACCGTTTTTCCAGACCATCTTGCTTCAAGCAGCGCTCTGAAACATTATTTGCGCATGGATGATATTTCACAATAATACAACTTCCCAGAGACGTTTTAATGTCACGGAAGATCCACTCTTTTTCCTATTGCGTTATTTGTTTTGGCCTGTAAGGGTTTTTTTTTTTTTTTCTTTTTTTTTCCCTAACTCACGTCTCTAAACTAGAATCTTTCCAATTAGTCCACCACCCAGTCCCGTGGGCCATAAAGATCTTCACTGCACCGAGCAAGGCTAGTATTGCTAATGTTGATTGGAAGCTAGCATAAAGGGTCAGAGCGAGTGAACTAGTGAACAAAACCTGAACCCTTGTCTGCAGCTTATAATTAATTCGACCTCTTTCACTGATCAGTGGTCAAGCAAACATACTCATCACAATGTAGTTCTATCTCTCTCACTAAAATAACTCCCTCTCTCTCACACACACTCTCTCTCCCTTTCTCACACACACACGCACACACACAGAGGGTTTTATATGAGGAAAGGGGACTTGAGTAGTCAGGAACAAACGGTTGTTGTTCTCCATTGTGAGTTGGCCACTGGGCACAATAAAAAGCACTAAATAAAAAGCTTTGTCCTGAGCCGGGGTCATTTAGAGGGGATTTCTGAGCTTTGTGACAACCAGCTGCTGATGTGTGTGTGTGTGTGTGTGTGTGTTCAGTTCACTGGTCACTCGGTTCTATAGAAGTACCTCTGACTAAACTACCTGTAGATGTTTTTACCAACACTGAGCTGTTATTTAATGTTTTAATGAATCAATTAACTTTGATCTTATATGAAATCAACTAATCTCAACTAACTTTTTTTTTTTTGGTTTAATAAAATTCTTATAACCCATTGTTTGCATTTTAGGAAAAAACTTTCAGAATGTTAAACGTCAATGTGGTTTTAATCAAAAGAGAAAAACTTTCTCTTCAACTAAACGATCTAAAATTTTTCACAATGCAAATTGTTCAAATGGTTTTTGGACGAGGAGTTAAATAAAATAAAAAGATAGATAGTAAACAGCTTAAAATAAGTACATGTAAAAAAGTAACATAAGTCATTAAAAAAAAAAAATACAAATATATGAGGGGTGTTTAAATCAAACCGGTACTTCTGATTGTGCGGAATAATAGAACACAGTCATGAGAGTTAAAACTCCCTTTTTTACTTTATATAATCCCCTGCTACACAAATGCACTTATTCCAGCGTTTCACTAGTGCTTGGACACCATCAAGGTAGAAAGTCTTCTCTGTACGCCAGAGCCATGATCATTACCATTTTGATTAGATATGTTTAAATTTGTTGTAGAACAATTATGTTTATTTTGGTTTAAAAAAGGGGGGGGGGGTGTTTCTCTTATTACTGATCAGCAGATCAGCATGACACAGGACCAATGGTGCCGATCACCTTCATACATTTCAAGAAGGGCAGCAAAGAAGCCCACTTCTCTCAAGGAAAAACATCAGGGACAGACTGATATTCTGCAAAAGACACAGAGATTGGACTGCTGAGGACTAGGGTGAAGTCATGAATCCCTTTTCTGATTGTTTGGGGTATCCGAAAAAAAAAAAAAGCTTGTTTGGAAAAGAAAAGGTGAGCTACCATCAGTCCTGTGTCATGCCAACAATAAAGCACCCTGAGACCATTCTTGTGTGGGGTCGCTTCTCAGCCAAGGCAGTGGGCTCACTCACAATTTTGAATAGAAAAAAAAAAAAAAAAAAAATGGAAATCAAGAATCAAAAATGGTAGAAAAACATCATCTGAGAGCAATTTCTTCTAACCATCCAAAATCAGTTTGGTGAAGAACAGTGCCTTTTCTAGAATGATGGAGGATCTTAATATACGGCAAAAGTGAAACTGTAACTACTGTATGTGGCTTGAGGAACAAAACATTGAAATTTTGGATCCATGGCCAGGAAACTTCCCAGACCTTAATCCCATTGAGAACCACCATCAGTCAGGATGTCACCCAGAAGTTGATCGCCAGCATGCCATGGCTGCAAATATTGACCCTGTGCAAAAACTTGATCTAATTCTCAATAATACAATTTGACAATTATGAAATGCTTGTAATTATACTTCAGTATACCACAGGAACGTCTGACTAAAAGATCTGAAAACACTGAAGCAGTAGACTTTGTGAGAATTAATATTTGTGTTATTCTCAAAACATTTGGCCACGGCTGTAATAAATCCAGCTACAGTATTACCAAAAAATAAAAATCACATTAATTAAGTATGATAGAAAGTGCAGGCATTACGTTTAACCGTATTTCAAGCAAGAAAATCAAGTCGAGTCAAGAACACCAGGTAAAACATTACTAATGTGAGATATGAGGAAGATGGTGTGACTTTAGGAACAGTTAATGAAGCCCAGTTCCCACTTTTTCACGATTACAGCAAAAAATTCAGGAAATGTTTTATGAGCCATGGATAGTCGTATGTTTGTCATTGTGACCCTTAGTAATCCCCCGGGTGCTTGCTCTAAACCTAACACAGGTATGCTAGATTGTCTACTGTTCATTTCGCAAGCTGTCATATTGTTTTGTTGTCACATGGTAAACCTTAGGGGGTTGGGGATGATATTAATGTTAATTAACTCATTTGCCATTTCTTTCTTGGCAAACCGCTCTTTTTGTGCATTTGATTTTAGTGATATCCCATGTAGGAAAAGATGTGAGAATTGTTCAATTAT
>JAOVVA010000044.1:19534202-19544946 GCA_028565275.1 Leiocassis micropogon | reverse complement strand
ATCTGACCATTTTGATTCATACACATTCACATTCCATACAAACTTAAATAATTATTTTGATTGTGTAAAGCTGCTTTACAACATCCATGAAAAAATATCATTTAAAAATAGCACATGAAATGTCAGATATGGTGAAAAAACAGTTATGGTAAACAAGACCGTCAGGAAATTCCCTTTGTTTTTACATCACCATGTATGTTCTGTTCTGTTTTCATCCTGTCTCTTGTTCTGTAATCAGTTTGTTGCCCTATTGTGTTCACCGCTCCTTTTGTGATTAATTAATATGATTTTTTTAATTTATAACAATTGATATGATTATTCATTTAACCAGATATTTTGCTCAACCAACACATATCCTTCCACTCCTGCAGAAACTGACTAACCGCGACTGCCAAAGCTGGAGACAAACAGTTTGTATAATTAACAAGGGTAAATGTAGCTTCAAAATTCAATGGATCTATGACGCCAAAAGGTGAGGAGAATAAATCATGGTGGTGGTGGACAGTCCAGTAAATCTTGTAAGTTTCTCTCTATGTTTCCACTTATTCGGCTTTAGAATATCAGCACCATTAACTTTCAGGCTCCTGGTTAAATTCAAAATAGCGTTAAAAGAAAGCTAGTGTACCATGTAGGGTGGACAATCATTTGTTTCATACACCGGGTAGTGCCCTTGATTAGAGGTTAGAGAGGAATTTGGGATTCACCCTTGTGTTAGAAGCTAGTTAGCTTTGTAGTTTGCGGTGGGAGTAAATAAAACAAAAAAGAATGAAGAAAACAAAATCAACCCAGTTTTAATTAACAAAAGTCCTCAAAATTTGTACTCATGTAAATTTGTACATTTGGGATTTTTTTCCCCCTCTTTTTGTTTATTACCTTGTTTATTATTTGTTTATTCTTGATGTGAGTGCTGTTTTAAATATAATAGATTTTGCAAAGGTGCTGATATTGCAAACCTACAGTAGCAGGGAAAGAGTAAAAAAATAAAACAGAAATTCTCCACAAATGTGCCCTAGTGTATATAGGTGAGTGAGACAGCAATTGTATTTTATTTAATTTATTTTGGTATGTGTCCCTGGCAATAATAAGAAAAACTGCAAGGCAAAAATTCAGCATGGGTAATCTCTAATCCAGCAGAGTTGTTACTTGAGAATGAAACTTCAAAACTTGTGTGTTTATTCACTTCAAATCTGCATTTAAATAGTGCATTAAGGTTAGACGCTGTTTTGCTTTTAACTGAGGATGTCTTGACCATGTCATTCCATTAGTCACCACTTACACACACTTAAACACACAGCTGATTAGAGCCAAGGGCTTGAAGATTAATGAATACGTACACAATGAATGCAAATAAGGTTCCAGGCAAAGTAAACATAAACAAACAGGCTGCTTAGCACCAAGACGGTAAAGCAATTAAAACTGTTCAGTCATGAAAATATGGTTTTAAGTACAAAGTTTGCGTTTGAATTCTCGTCACTTTGGTGACTAGAGAGCCAGACCCCAGTGGGGGTGGTGTGTCAGGTCTGAACTTACAATCACACTGACGGACATACACACATGCTCATGTCACACTTCCCCCTCACCAAACTGTAACGAAGGACTAAAGACTGAATCACCCACCCCACCCCCCCCCCCAAAAAAGCCTATCAGCTGACAAATTATCAAGTTATACCACATCGCACTTCCAAGTTTGGGCATTCTGTGTGCATGGAGTTTGCATGTTCTCCCCATACTTTCTGGGTCTCCTTGGTACTCTGGTTGACTCCCACAATCCAAAGACATGCAATGTAGGTTGACTGGTATTTCCAAATTGCCCATAGTGTATGATGGAGTGTGTGAGTTAGTGTGCTTGTGGACTGCCATGAGTGGGCATGGATGGATGGATGGATCCCACTCCATAAGAAGTCCCCATCAATTGAGTATCATTCTACTTTTAGGTTATTTTTCCTTCCTGATTTCCATCAGTTCCTCATTCCAGGACACCGTAGAAAGTCACCTATGAAAGTTCCCTTTCAGTGCCTCTTGCTCAAAGTCTCTCCATCTTTGGGGTATTTCTGGTATTTCAAATCAACATGGAGAAATGGAGAAATGCAAGCGGTCCTGAGAACAGTTCTAAAATCTGGTCCGTACCATTACAAGTTCTACAAATCTACAAATGTTCTTAGAACTTTTTCTTTTATTGCTTGTGAATACCAAATCTATATATTTTTTTAATCAAGTGGACCAGCGAACAACTGTTTGTTGTGTTTACAGCTTTTTTGCCTGCCAGACTGAAATAGTTTATCGGGTGTGTTTTGACCTGCACTACAATTCAGTTTTATGTTCAATTCAATAACCCCATTCATCATAATGCTTACTCATTTTCCATTGACAGTGGATTGTATTTATTATTCCTGTTGGCACCTTTAATGGAACTGGAATGAAGTCTTTCACTTTTCATGATAACCAGGCTTTAAAACGAATGCAAAACCTTTTACTCCTGGTTCAGATACACGAAATATAGTTCAGTTAATTTAAAAACAAACGCATACAATTTAATCATATGAAGGGCTTACATAGGCAACAACATATTGTATATAATTTGTGGCATAAAAGAGATTGGCATCTACAGAACACATACAATGAGACCTTTAGCCGCAGTAAAACATTCGAATGGTGCAAAGGTTTTGAAGAAGGCCATACATCTGTGAATAATGATACCGGCTGAGATGGCTTGGAGCACACTGCTGTCGTTTCTGTGAACATTATTTGAGAGGAATGGCTGATCCTGGTGGAAGAGACGTATCTGTTTGTGGGAACTGTACATAGAATCATTCACCAACACCACTTGCACATTAGAGGGCTGACATACTGTCCTGACCTCACTCCAAGCCATTTCCACACATTTGGGCCATTAAAGGAGTTCCTGGGAGGCCAGCGTTTCAGATGTCAAATCATGGCTGCAGTGTATGAAGAAGACTTTTAGTATTTATTTTGATGGTATCCAAGCATTAATGGGACACTGAGGTAGATGCATTACTGTAGCAGGGGATTATGTAAAGAGGTGAAGGGAGTTTTTATTCTGATAACTGTGTTCTGTTGTTCTGCAAAATCAAACATCCTGCTTTGACTTCAACACCCTTCATAAATAAATGTCACCAATAAAACTTAAACAGACAAATTATTTATATCTTACAGTTGAAGTTCAAACAAACCCACTCATTATAATTCCTATGAATTTTACATGAGATCAGGTTACAGCATTTTAAAATTCACGGGGGGAAAAACTGATATGAAAGGTTCTAAGCAGTTGAGTTGAACCCAAGGACTGAAGTTAACACTTATATAAGAGCTTAATTTTTAAAACCAACAAATTTGCTGTCACTTAATATCAAGTATTGATGATATTAGCTTGAGAAACATCACAACAGGATGCGCCTCTTCTGTTTTATATCTGTTGGAAATGTCTATTACGTTAAGTCATGTGCCATATGCTCTTAATTTGATGATTTGGTAACGATTTAGATAGACACTGAAATCTTTCCAGCTGCATGCCAGTGACTGGTTTATAAACAAGGAGTTTGAGTAGTCTAAAAAAAAAAAGAAAAGAAAAAAGTCTGAGTCTTCTGCTCGCTCTTTTTTTGGGACTCCTTCCTCCTCTGTTTCTGTATCTCTTTCCTCTCTGCATTCTGTCACTCTCCTCTTTTTACATTTCCCAGTCTGCTTTTCATCACCTCACTTTCTTTCCCCCCTCCCATACGTTGCTCTGGTTTGTGTCACCATGTGCCAGTTCGTGTCGTCAGAAGGTATGATTTTACCTCAGCGAGAATCAGCGGAGTAATTGAGCCGGACAGAGAGGGAGGCAAAGAGAGAAGGGGAAACAGAAACGCCTGTAATCTATTAGCTTTGGCTGTAGCTGGTGGATTCTGGCTTTTGTGAACTTAAACAAACAGTACATGTACTTGCCGTTGTTTCTTTATCCCTCTTTCTTTCTATTTTCACTGGACTCTTCAAACAAGAAGAGAATTTACCTGTGTAGCTAGCGAGCTGAGTAGCTTCTGCAGTCTGAAAGGCTAACATTTTTTCAATGACTTTCTGTATTTTTTGGGGGGAAATGACATTTGATGTAGTTAAGTATAAGGTTTGAATGTGATACCTTCATAACTAGCTAGCTAGCTTGCTAGTAAGTAGATTTAAGATCAAGTGAGTTAGCAAGAAAGCTAGTTTGACTGTATTGTTGTTATGTTGTTTAATTATTCTCAAGCTGTTTTTATTTATGATTTGAATTTATTATTATTATTATTATGTTTTTTTTATGAAGTAAAATTTGGTATAAATATAAAAGTCCACCAAAGGTGAGAGAAAAAGCTATAAATGATACATTCTTTGGAAACAAATGAGGTTCAGTTTGTAGTAAAGCACCTCTTTTCACATGTCTTTACAGGACAATAATCAATGAAGGACGGGAGTGACTGTACCCACCCCACAGTTTATTATGTCCCTTTAATGTGTAATAATCCTATTACACCTAAAAGAGTTTCATTCATCATAAACTACTCCAAATCAACCAACATTTGCAATCTATTAGCATTCCTATCATTTCATCTATTACTATAGCAGCTATAAACCTTCTTTCTCTGAACAATCTCTTTTATGTGTCTTCTCTTTTGAATTAAATTTTTTACATGATATGTAATAAGAAAGCTTGTCATGTTATCAAAAAACCAGGAAGCGTATAGTTTCCTGAAGACTTTCTAGTGGTAAAACTTACTAGTACAAAGCACTGACACTACAGGCTCCTTCCATGCATATTTAATAAATGACTCCTTGCAGAAAGTATCACCCTATAAAAAGTTACAGATTCCTTTTCTACATAAGCAAAAAAATTGTATTGGGCCTGCACAAGTTGGTATATTAGAAATGATCATGCATGAATGTAAACCTTACAAACCATTACAACCAGTACAACTGTAAGAGTTGTAGTAATAGGAAATCAAGTAACACCTTCTAACCAGATTTAAGAATGCTTCAGTTGTACATTATAGACTGACAACATCGTTAGTCAAACGTAGTGCAAAAAGAAAACCCTTTTAAGCATCAACCCTCGAGTGGAACGTAGACTTATTACCTTTGTAGATGCACATCCAACTCTTGTGATTTACACAGATTGAAAGGACCTTTCCAACATTCCTGACTTTGATCCTAAACTGGTACATGCTTGAGATTGTCGGCAATCATAGGGATGTTATCGTAGTGATGTTTTTTACACAAGTGCACGGCAGGTACAAAGCATCTGTAGTCACTACTGTCCATAACGCTGGTATCCAGGTTGCTGTTAGAAATCACAGCAGTTCCTGACAAGTCCTGACAATTCACAGCAAACTGTGAGGTGGAGTAACTCTTCACGAGTACATACGAGTATGTGGCGTTGAAGGTGGTTACGGAAGTACGTTGTTCTTTTTCATAGGTAATTCATTGCCATTTTAAGTGATTTTTGGCATGTCAAAAGAGTCAACCAGCCAAGAACTATCAAGGATTGAAATGCACACACATGTACTGTAGTTCAGGATTGTGTTAAAGGCCCCTAAGACAGTAGTCCCTTTTTTTTTTCTTTTTCAAAAAGCGTACATATTTTACATCAACAACATGACCTTCCATGTTTGGACATGTGCTTTCTTCATCTTCTCCTCACTTGAAATCAGATCTACAAAGCTTTCCAGTCACCCGGATAATTTTGAGATGTTTAGTAGAGTAAGTCATAGCAACTGGAACCATGTTATATTGGAGTCGACTTACTGAAACCACCACATGCTAACGTGTGCTGGCTGGCGTCAGCATGTTAGGAACTCAAGGTCGAGTGTGCGCCGTCTTTTTCCACGCACAACCACAGATGGTGGCGATTAGTGCGAGGGATGGACCGGAGGATGGAGCGAGAGATGGATAAGCAAGAGAGGCAAATTTTAGCCTGGACTGTTTTATTTCTGTGTATAATATAGCAGTGCTTATGAATTCTTAAATCCAACTGGTCAGCATGTGTTTCCTGCTATAACATAAGTGATTATTTTCATTGCATCCAGAAAAAAAATGTGGCATATTTTCACTAATAATAAATAAATAAATTAAATAAATAAATAAGTTGAAGGTAAAAAAAAATAATTAATCTACTTCATCATGGGAGTTATTCTTTTTTATTCTTTTTTATAAAAAAAATAAAAATATATACAAGCCTTTCCGCTTGTATTTTTTAAAAACATATCTGTATGTTTTTTTTTTGTTTTTTTGTTTTTTTTTACAATTTTTTTGATTGATCTATATTGTATGTTTTAATTATTTCCGCCTTGTCCTGTACATGTTCATTATTGTTCCGATGTAGCTGTGGATTGATAACTTGATTAATGTTTCTGCTGTTTGATGATGCTGATAGTCGATATGCCCAGCGATCAATTGGCTCCCTGCAATTTAATACAGTTCACTCGGTTCAATTCATTACAGAACCATAAGTAAAGACAGGAGCCTCGGGCTATTGCGAGCCCTCGGAGAGAGCAGACGGTGAAAACTCCTGTAGATATTTATAGATCGCTTCAGTGTTGGTTCAGGGAGTAGTGAAGGAAACGGAGGGGGAAAATGAACAAGCAGTAAACAGGAAGGGTCTAGAGAGACTAGAGTAAGCTGTTAGTCGGAGAATGAAAACTCTCTAACGGTCGATAGTCATTTGGTGTGCGTGATGTGCTCTTAATGTTGAATGAAGGTCAGCACTTTTAGTCCCCTTTGTTTACTTATGAAGAGTATCAATCTGCAATTCAAGCAAGCTATCTATACATAATATTTTCCTCTATGCTTAATGGGCAGATCTCTAAACTGAGCACCTGGATGACAACAGACTACATTAAAAACTTTGTAATACTCAAAGGTTTCTCTTGGTTTGATTAATGTAATCATCAAAAATAGCATTACTTTTAATGTTCATAATTACTATATTATATTATATTACAGGGCTTCCACTTTTTCACTTAGTCAATTTCCAGGCAAGCAATACCTAACGATTGGATATTGGATCTTTTGCTTTCTTAGTGAGTTACTTTAAATGCAAAAACAATCCGGTTTCTTGCGCACTCATGCTAGGTTTTGGCTGGCTAAATGAAAATGTGCGAGTTAAATGCATCTTCGTAAATAATTACGGCATCTCAGTCTTGGACATCTCACTCACGCAATATGTAAGCCTAACTGACAACAATGAACTTTGAATGACTGAGATAAAAAAAAAAAAGTTTGAGTGGTTCATTATGCCCCATGAGCAAGAGACCGCTTGCCAGACTACAGTAAACACAAGCTGCTTCTTCCAGTGAAATTAGGCAGCTCTTGGCCATGAGGAACAAAAAAATGTCCAGACTCTCTGGTTTATTCAAGGTCTGACATGTATGCCTAACTATTACCTTAAATACAGTATTTGCCTTACTCTGCTCAGAGTTGATTATTCCTATTAGAACCAATTTGTAGACAGATTGTTAGCTTACCCAAAAGAAAGGTTTATATTGTATGGGATCTGGCTGAACATCCACCTAAATAACACACACCAATTTTTTTTTTGTTATTTGTATCATCAGATAATGATTGTATTGGATTATACACTGTATAATAACACCTGTACACCTTCTCATCAATGCAATTATCCAATCAACCAATTGTGAAAAATACAGGGGTCGTAGCTTCAGTTAATGTTCACATCAATCAATAAAATGGGGAAAATGTGATCTCAGGGAAGTTGGCCAGACATGTGGAATCGAGTTCTGCCAGTCGCCTGGGATTTTCATGTTCAACAGAGTTCTAGAGTTTAAAACAACTGTTGTGGAATGAAATTACTCATTTGTTTAGGAAAGAAAGAAATAAACAAAGAAACAAAGAAGCATATATAAAAAAAAAACAATGGGTATAATAAATGATGAATGTATGAAAGAAAAAGTAAAAAGAATAGAAGATAAAATGAAGAATCGCAAAAGTGAAGAAAGATAGAAAGAAAGAAAGAAAGAAAGAAAGAAAGAAAGAAAGAAAGAAAGAAAGAAAGAAAGAGAAATGGGCAATATAAAGAAAGAGTGAAGAATGAAAGAAAGACAAAAGACAAAGCCAATTGGAATAATAAATGATTAATGTAAAGAAAGGAAAAGATTAAAAAAATAGAAGATAAAATCAAGAATGGCACAAGTAAAGAAAGAAAGTAAAAAAGAATGAAAGAAAGAAGGAAAATGAAGAACAAAGAATGCATAGAGGAAATTTTTTATATAAATATAGAAATGAATAAAATTAAGAAAAAAAGAAAGAAAGAAAGAAAGAACGAACAAATGAGTGAACTATGGGGATAATAAACAATAGAGTAATTAAAGAAAAAGAAAGAATGTAGATAAAATAAGAATGGCAGGAGATTTTTTAATGAGTAAACAAATAAAGTAACTAAAATTAGTTAAATAACAGCTTAACAGGTACAGTGCACGTTGTGAAAAACAACTTGCTAAGTTTACAACAGGACACAGTACTCATATAAGCACTCTTTACAACCGTGGTGAGCTGAAAAGCATCTCAGAACACACAGGCTCAGAACACATCTCAGAAGTGAATGGGTTCCAACAGCAAAACATCACATCTGTTTCTACTTCTGTTAGCCAAGGAGGTGAAACTGAGGCTACGATGGAAGGCGTAATGGAGCGAAACATAATGTAATACAGTGTATGCGTTAGTGAGGCATGATGAAGGCTTGTTTAGGAAGAATAATGAATTTAAATTGGATTAGCATTCGATAAGTAAAAATTATTTACTGTACACTGGGTTTAAAGTGGTTCTTCAATCTGTAAAAGAGTCCTGAGGGATTGTGGACGTCTTGGCTTCAACATGTAGTTCTGCGCCATGCCGGATTTGTTTGCAGACCTGCGTGCATTAATGTTTGTGTTGGACTGCTGCTTCGAGCGTTTGCCCCACAGGGTAGTACAGATGGCACCTCTTGAGCAGTAAACCGCTTGCCAGAACGCCTCCCAGCATCCTCTTTACTTGTCCCTTGCTTCATTCCCTCTCTCCTTCCCTTTAACCCACTACACCTGCCTTCATGTACTCCATCTCTATATAGTTGTATGTAAAGGTTTTGGCACCCCCACCAAATGGAACAGCTTTTCACTCATGGTAGTCAGGGAGCACTGAGGGCCATCTCAAAAAGGATCACCTCGCGTTTGTTGTAGTAGTTCATAGTGCAATTTCGGTATGGTTTGAATTACTGCCCTGTTTTTAGATGTGAATGTTTGTTTTTTGAGCTTCAATTAATTTCTTGACTGACTGTACCAGCTTTGTTTCAAGACTTTGTAGACATTTACTAGAAGCTAGTCTTCTACCTGGGTGTTTGTTCTTGTATTTTAGAAATCCCTGGTCTCCTGAGAACTTTGGTCAGAGATAAGGTTTCCTGCTGATGACTCTTCTATGCAGATCAGGTTTGTGTGGCAATGCACTGCCAGCACTTCTGTGCCAATAAAACCTTCTGCTGGTTTTTATGAGATGTGGGCTTATAGGCGATTCTATCTGTTAAGTTGTCTTAGTGTTCCAGATCATCTTGGAATTCCCAATTTAACCTTAAACTTATTGAAACTTTCGACAGCACTATAGATCTACCTATGCATCCAGATCTATCAAGCTGTCCATGTATCTATCTGAGAAAGAATGGAGAGGAATGGAAAAGAAAGAACAATGCTGTAGCGTGATGGATGTCACTGACCTGGCGTTCGATATTTTGTGTGTTAGTAACGCAACCCTCTTGTTGGGACTGTCATCACAGACATATGGGAATATATATCTCGTCCATTTCCCACATTACTGCTGGATTCCTCCTTGGTTCCTCCTCGCTCTGTGTGATTTATACAGCCTTATCCTGAGTATCTTGTCCTCGTGGTGAGAAATGATAGTGCATTGTCTGCTGTAATTTAAATGTTTGGTGTTTGACAGAGATGAAGTGTCCTATAAGCGGACTAAAGCTTCTTCCACTATTGATTTTGGACTGTAGCCGGCTTTGTGTGTGTGTGTGTGTGTGTGTGTGTGTGTGTGTGTGTGTGTGTGTGTGCTTATATAAGCCTTTGGTGTACTTGCAAACTCATGAAGCAATTTGTAAACCCATTCCAAATATTTCTGTCCTCATTTTTCACTGATCTTATCTTCCTAGGTCTCGATCTTTCATTCATTTTTACTTCCCTTTTTTATCCTAATGAGGACTGTGAACTCTTATCACATTGTACACATGTTTCTGGCAAATCCCTTAACCACTCAAACATCTGTATATTATTATTCACTTCTTCACTTTGTTAACGAAAGAAAAAAGAAAGAAAGAAAGTTAATGAGAGTAAATGAAGGTAGAGTGAGGAAAGAAGAAAAGAAAGAAGAAAAAAAGATGTCAGACAAAAAATAAACAGAATGAATAATATGAAAGAAAGAAAGAAAGAAAGAGAGAAAAAAAGAAAGAAAGAAAGAAAGAAAGAAGAATAATGTGAAAATGAATAAATATTGAGGAAAAATATGGACAAAATAAAAGAATGTGAGGAAGGAAGGAAGGACATTGGAAGCATGAGGAAAGGATAAAAGAAAGAAAAAATAAAAAACATGATAAAGGCAAAAAATAAAAATAATGAAAGAAAGAAAGAAAGAAAGAAAGAAAGAATATAATGAGTAGTAAATGAAGGTAGAGTGAGGAAAGAAGAAAAGAAAGAAGAAAAAAAGATGTCAGACAAAAAATAAACAGAATGAA
>JAOVVA010000044.1:19511126-19526711 GCA_028565275.1 Leiocassis micropogon | reverse complement strand
TTCATTTTTGTGAAGCTGCTTTGAGACAATGACCATTGTTAAAAGCACTATATAAATAAAATTGAATTGAATTGAATATCTCCTTTTATAGATATGAACTATAAATCTACTGTACAGTATTCTTTTTTTTTTACGCATGTTAATAAATGTTTTCTTAATTTGCTAACATTGACCAGCATATTTATTCAAGTTTGCACCAGGTTTGATTAGTCTAATTTCTAGTAGCTAGCAGTAATTAGCTTAGTAGTTTGATAAATCATAACTAACTCTAAATATTTGTTACATCCATGATATATTGCTTCTAATTAATTCGTTAAGCAGCAGCTGTCATGAATATGTGTAGCAACCTTACAAAGAAAGTAATAAAAGTTAGTATTTCTATCAAAATATTACATTAACTAGGCTACCCATAATAAAATTTTAACATTCTATATATAGTACCATGAAACATAACATGGTAATGTCTGAAGTACAACAGTAATACAACTGTATGTTAGGGTATGTACTAGAGTTTACCATTGAAAAAAATACTTTATACTGTACAGTGGAACCTTGGATTGCGAGTAACTTGGTCTGCAAGCATTTCGATGAGCAAAGACTGACTTGATAAACAAGCGAGGTCTTGACATACGAGTAGTACACATGTGCTTTGTCTGCCGATCGACATGTGATCACAACTGAGCCAATGGTTCTTCTCTCGCGCACTGCAGGATTGTGGGTAATCGTCACCCATGCTCAGTCTCAGTGTGCGTGCGTACTACACAGTAACCCCCTCCTCTTCCTCTCCTCTCTCGTCTTACTTCAGCCCCAATTCTTTTCAAAGGTAAAGTGCAAGTCAATTTGTTTTATTTTTATTAATAATTTTTTATATTAATATTTTTGGGTTGTTTAATGAATCATTTGAGTTTCCATTATTTCTTATGGGGGAAATTTGCTTTGATATACAAACAAGCTTCCGGAACAAATTATGCTGGCAATGTTTAACTGTACCACTGTTTAACTGAATATTTCCTATGGGTAAATTTTTCCTCAATTTTTTATCCTTTCAATGAAGCAGATTTTTTCTAATATGTAATTAATATGGAAAGTCATTTCACACTTGGCAATCAGTCATTTATTTTTCTCATAGTTCTATTTTACAATTTACAAACTAGATAAAAAAGGACCATAAATAAATGAAATGTACCTAAATTCATTTTTTTTTTTTAAAAAGAAAGAAAACAATGGCATTATATAGATAATCGCAAATAAGCACAATGTTAATCTACACAACTAGATTAACTGAGCAAAGGAAAAAAAAAAAACATGATTTATTAGTTTGATTCCCCAGAATTAAATTAGATTTAAGCAACATGGCACAATACATTCTCTAGCTCTCCATCTCCTCCACATTCCTTGCATATTTCCAATCAGGTGCTCTAACTGAAAAACGTGAAGAAGAAAACCTTTTGAACAGGACCGTGTGTTAAACAGACGAACAAGACGCCGAGCTGGCGTTCATGAAATGTGAATTTTCAAGTTTTTTTTCAAATTTATTTATTTTTTAAAACATTCCTGTGGTAGGTTTAAGGTTCAGATGTCCATATTTCAGTTCCCACAACCACAAGAGAAGCGTTAGCGCTAGCTGCTAATCCTCTGAGTCTGAATTTAGCTTAGCATTTTCTGACTCCTGAAGAGTTTTCCGAAAGACTCCAGTGACTTCCCCGTGGCTTAAAAATATAAAGTTGCTCACTCTCAAATTGTCCGTTTTTGTTTTTTAGCAACTTTTTAAAAAAAACAAAAAAAAAAAAACATTGTGCATGTGAGTGAGCTAGCATGTGTTCTGTTGCTAGCATACATTCAGTCGATGTAGAAAGGCAAACAAAACAAAGCTCATGGGGTGCAAATTATCCTTATCCTCTTCTTAGCTTATTATTTGCATCTTGAAGATTTTCGCGTTGTGTTGAGGAACCTTGATGGGAAGTGGTGCAGGTAGTAAAGGGTGTCTCTCCATGGCGGAAACAACGATGTGACCCTATAAAGGAAACAGAATTACAAAAAAAAAATGTAAAAAAATGGTGAAATGAATTTATTGTAGGCATTTTTAATACATAAAGACACAAAGAGTTTAATGCCTTAACTAGTAATGCTCAGAGAATTCCAAGATTATTTTTTTTGCTTTGTTGCTCAAGAGAAAGTTGTTATTCCTTTTCCTTCCTAACACTTCTTTTTCTATCCTATTGAATAAAACAAGTATAACTTTGTCATCATTTCTCCCTCTCTAAAGCTTACCCTGAGGACTGTATAAATAACTCCAAAGGAAATAGAGCAGATCTCATAAACAATGGAACAGTGCTTACCTTTTTTCCCCATCCAGCTTCCAGTGAGTGGGAATTTCATAGCCTGTCTGGGATGAGAAAAGTGCAAAAAAAGGGGAAAAAAAAGCCAAGCTGGAGAGAAAAAGACACAAGAGAGATCTCAACTCGGAGCAGTGTTCTCTAATCCATCGGTGCGCACGAATTGCCAGCCAAGTGGAGACAGATATTCCATTTCAAAGGGGCGGAGAAGACTTCACATGGAGCCAGAAATCCCAAAATGAAAAAAAAATAAAAAAAATAAAGAGCTCTCCTTTTTTTTTTTTCTTTTCATTTTAAAGCCACAGTTTTTAAATTGCTTGGTGGACTGAACGCTGAAATGGCAAAGTGGAACAAATCCAAAAAGTTCTACATATTTACATTTACATACATACAAGGAAGAAAAAAAAACAAGGTGAAGGGAAAGAAGGAGGAAAAAAAAGAGCATGCCCTCAAAGTTCCATCCTGGAGCAAAATGTGTGACTGAAGAACATAGTTTCATAACACCACCACGGAAAGGAACATATCCTCCTTTCGAAAGGTGATCCAGGAGAAAAAAAAGTGCCGTTCTCCATTCGTCCTTGTTCTTGTTTTATTAATTTTTTTTAAAGTGCGTAAATGAGGATGAGGTAAAAATGTCTAAAAATTAAACAAAACAAAAACAAAGGGACCAAAAAAAAAAAAGGTGTGTTGTAAGAGAGTTTATGATCAGACTGGAACCATCCTGTCCTGTATCTGCTGCATCTGGGACAGCATTCCCTGCGCGCTGCTGAGGATCTTGTCCTGGTGTGCGGCGGAGGCGATGCCTATCCTTGTCATGTCTCTGTTGGAGGAAATAAAATAAAGATGAGAACATAACCAACAGCACATTTTGGAAAAAAAAACAAGTTTTAAAATATGCTGCAAAGAATCATGAAAACCTCATACTAGTACAGGACACTGTGTGTGTTCCACAAGAAGCTCCACATGCTGTTTGAGCTAAACCAAAAATCTAGCAGCTGACCTTTCACACATTTTTTTCCCAGTGAAAACTGTACAAAAGGTCATTACATATAAATGCAATGTTGTTACATGCTTATGTGCCAAGGCAGTGCTTCTGCCTCGGCACCGCTTTTAGAGCAGACTTCCATTAATTCAATTCAATTCATTTGTATAGACTGTTTAACAATAGACGTTGTCACAATGCAGCTTTACAGAAATCTGGATGGAGATTTATATTTAGATCCATAATGAGAAAACCAGAGACTGCAGATGGGGGGGCAGTAATCTTGAGACTCTAGGAAACTAAGGACGCATAAGTCTTTTGTGTACAGGTTTTTTTTTTTTTTGATTTCACATCCAAACTCTAAACACCAAAATTGCAATTAATGCCCCTTTCGCACAACATCCGAGCACGTCCATGGTCCATTTGGAGACAGGGACGGACACAACAGCTTCCCACACATGGCACGTGTTATCTCATGTGCGCATCTCTTAGTGTTGTAATATTATCTCTCTGTTTCATTTTCTTTCAAAAATATTACCATATGGTAATTCTTAGCTTCTTAGCTCAAATTACTCTACTGTAATATGAAGTCCAAACTGCATCGTCACAGAATTGATCTCAGACATTAACCATTTCCCGCCCCCCCCTCCTCCATTGGCTCCGGTCCCATAAAATTTTCCCTTGTCTGTTTTTTTTTTTGTGGTGCTCTTTGCTACGTACTCATATTTAGTGACAGTGGAGGCTCTAACGGTTAAGGCTCTCGGGTTACTGATCAAAAGGTTGGGGGTTCAAGCAACAGCATTGCCAAGCTGCCACTGTTGAGCCCCTGAGCAAGGCCCTTAACCCTATCTGCTCCGGGGGGCTGTATCCTGGCTGACCCTGCACTCTGATCCCAGATTCTTTACTGGGATATGCGAAAAAGTAAATTGTAAGGTAAACTGTAAGGTAACAAATATCTGAATCTTACTTGCATCGGCAGCATGTTCCCTATTGGTCCAGTGGCCAGAGTTAGAGTCCCACTTAGTCCATTTGTTTAAGATTAATATTATTTATTTTAATTATAGAATGAATATTGTTCCATCGTCATGTAGTCATGTTGTTTCTGATGTCAAAATCATTCTAACTTTCATTTGTCCCAACCTTGATAATATTGCGAAATTAACATCACCCTAACGTTTTTACAACCAAAAATACCTGCTGGGTTCTTTTAAATGATAGCTACGATTTTAACTCGGCAAGTTGTGTTAGTTATTTTCAAACGATTAGAGGTTGCACTGGAACTGAACAGGTTTTGTTCTGGAAGTAAAGTATGTCTTATTGCCTCCATTTATGTTGATTGTCAAGTACAACGTACTGTCTACGAGCTGTTATCCGTAGTCATATTTATTGCGTAGCCTGTGTTGAGTTCTATGGTTACTATGTTTTCTGTAGTGTACTATGATGCTGTAGTTGTCTGAGGTATCCAATCGCAAATTCATTAATCACACTACCACCCCAACAGCCGCTCTCAACGACATCAAGCATGCTCGCAAGACTAGACGTGGGAATTCGGTGCCAAATTTTCCTGACTTACTCTTGCGTCATGTGCACTACCGCCTCTGGGGTGGTGTAGCCGGCGGCAGTGAAGTTGTCACGGTAGCGCTCCATGTTGATGGCCGTTAGCCAGTCAGACACGTTCCCCAGGGGAGAGGAGAATTCTGGACTGCTAGGTTCCAGAAGGGTGGTGTTAGGTCTGGACAAGAGAGAGAAACACCTAAGGTGAATTTTTTTTATTTTTTATTATCATTTCATGGGTCTTTACAGCTAAATATTTTATAAAGTTACAGGTTCACTGGGGAACATAAACATTTATAACTGCAGGAAACAATTCTCAGTCAGAGCTATTATAATAAAAACCAACATCTGTGCATTAAACTGTATTTATTAAATATTTATTTAACATTTCTTTATGAGCCAATGCATGACCGTATACTAACAGTTCTAAGGGGAATATTACCAAGTTAAAAAATATATTATTTATTTTCTAGCTCTACCTTGGTATTTCTGCTCCAGTCCTCTTTAGCGTATTGGGATTACGGATTAATTTGTCCAACATATTGACAATCTGGCTAAATTTGGGTCTCTCAGCTCTCTCTTTTTGCCAGCAGTCTAACATCAGCTGGTGTAGAGAAACAGGACAATCCATCGGCGGGGGAAGCCTGTATCCTTCTTCAATGGCTTTTATGACCTGAAAAATAAAGATCACAAAGGCAAAGACAAAAAAAAAAAAATCATGAGCGAGGGGGAGTATGAAATCTGAATGAGCTGAAAGTGCTGAGAAAGCTGAGAAAACTGAGAAAGCGAAAGGTCACAAACTGGCCTCATTTCGCATTTCTGAATCAGCATGTTCTCGAAACAAGTCTCGTCACTTACATCCTGGTTGCTCATGTCCCAATATGGCCGCTCGCCATACGACATCACTTCCCACATGACGATCCCATAGCTCCAGACGTCGCTCGCTGAAGTGAACTTCCTGTACGCGATGGCCTCTGGTGCCGTCCAGCGAATGGGGATTTTTCCGCCCTGCGATTGATAGGTTCCCATTATTTCCTTTCAAGAGACACAATAAACACGTGCGACGAGGTTAATCACACATGCCCATGCACACACACACTTAGACGCGCAAAGCACTACAGGTTAGTAACATAGAAACCAACAACTTGGCGCAGGCAGGCTTGCTAACAGGACATGGCGGCATGGTGTGATTAGCAGTTTCACACGGGTTCTTACAGATTGCAGTTTAAAAACTTACCCGTGTTGTATAAGCTGCATCCGGATCTTCCTCCAGAACCCGAGACATGCCAAAATCAGACACTTTACACACCAGGTTGCTGTTGACTAAAATGTTCCTGGCGGCTAGGTCACGGTGGACATAACTCATGTCCGAGAGATACTTCATGCCTGATGCAATTCCTCGCAGGATACCGACCAGCTGGATGACCGTAAAGCGGCCGTCATTTTTCTGTGCAGAAGGGAGTGGAATTTGTATTATTTTTTAGGGCTTTTTATTGCTAATGTGGAAATACTGTTCCAGAATTTTAAAACGTCACATCTTTAATGTTAGACTCACCCTCAGAAAGGCGTCGAGGGACCCATTTTCCATGTACTCAGTGATGATCATTACAGGTTTGCCTGTGAGGAAAAGAAAATCAGTTAAAAAAAAGTTGATACAACTACCTACTAGCATGAACAAAACAACATGCTAACTCAGCCTCTAAGACTATTGTGGATGAATTTGTTTTCACTAGTGCTGAGGAAAATGCTAAGCCAGGCTACATAGTGAAACATGTCCTTTTAAAAGCATTTAAATTTTAATATTATTAAAAACTAGCAAGGGCTTTAACACTCAATTAAACACTAACCACTCAGTTAGCAACGTGTCACTTCCTTATTCTTCAGAAACATGCTAACTCTTTCCCTGTTATCCATGCTACATAATGGGGAAACTGTATTTAAACATGTCCTTTTTTATTAAGTTTAATTCCTTCATTAAAATGCTAATGTTAAATTTTATAAATAAAAACTAGAAAGTTTTAATTCAGTAACGTTAAGCATTCAGTTAGCAGTCTGTCACCACTAGCCTTAAGCAAAATGCTAATGTACAAAGCTTAAGATGCTAAACAGTCAAGTAACTCTATTTACACACCCTTTATTTAAAAAAAAAGAAGAAAAACACATTTTATATATTTATATATATATATATATATGTATATATATATATATATATATATATATATATATATCTTTCAAAATACTAAGATTATTTTCTATATATAAATATAGGAAATCTGCGAAGGTTTAGTGCAGTTTCTCCACTAGCCCTCAGCAAAATGCGAATGTTTGACGCTGGCACTGTTAAGCTGTGCTACACTGTGAAGTAACTTTATTTAAACATGTCCTTTTAAAAAAGAGGGGGGAAAAAAGAATCACTTTATCAACATGCTAATTGTTACATTTTGGGAACATCATTAAGAAATGTTACTATGGCAAACTATAGTCTGTACCATAATGTAGCATCACAACAACAACCAACAGTTACTTCCTGACATTACCATAGTAGGTACCATAAGACTTGGAGTAGGTACTATGGCACTTAAGCGTGTACCATGGTAGTACTTTGAGGTGTGTTACAATTCTTTGGTGAATCCCATTGGAACCATGGTAAAATTTCTTATGAGTAAAAACTGGTATGGCCTGGTAAGGTTAGTAAGCATTCAGTTAGCAATCTGTTGTCACTAGCCTTCAGCAAAATGCAAATGTTTGAAGTGTTCACTGTTAGCCATGCTAAGTAGTGTTATATTCGCTGCATAAATGTCATTTAAAAGAAATAGTATCACTACATCCTGTTAACACAATCTAGTGGGTAGGGATCAGTTTGCTACTTGTCTCCACCAGCCTTCAGCAACATGCAAGCGTTTGAAGCCGGCATTTGAAACTAACATAAACTCCACTTTGCAGTAATGCAAAGCTTATGCAGCTGTAATACATCCTTCTCCCCCGCTTCTGACCTCTCTTTCTTTTCTCTCCCTTCTTCTCGCACCTCTTTGCGAGCCCTACTTCGTAACTAGCAATCAACGAACCCATCTGCTCAACAAACACCACGTTGTCTCAGCCAAAGGCTCCGCAGTGACTACCTCATGAATGGTAATCATCTCTGCTACGCATAGACAAAATGCAGAAGAAGAGAAAAACTAATCAAAAAAAAAAAACCCTCCCTGTGCACAATAAGCAGTTTTTCATTGTTTCGTTAGCAGTCTGGTTGCATAACCGTCTCTACAGGAAATGGAAAGAAAATGGGGTTTTGAATGAAAAAAAAGTGCTAGTAGGTTGCTCAGAAAGTTTGTTGTGCTTTGTTTAAAGCACTTTGAGTGACACTTCCCAATCAAAAGACTTCTTTTCTCACACTGTCTTATTTGCATAGGTGTTATTTTCCAGCTTTTCTCCCCATGTTTGTTTATTGAATGCGTCCATTGCTGAGGGGCGATTGGACCTCCGTTGCGGAATCACAAACCCCCCCAACCCCTTTTCATTCAGACGGAGAACAGCGTCGTTGATGGCTTTACAATGGATGACAATCACACGCGCACACACGGGCTCTCCACCTATGAGAAATCATTATGGCGTAAAAGCTCCGGCTTCATTATGCAAATGCAATCTCGCGCTGTCGCATTTAGCGCCGACGTGTTGCAGTGCCATCTCTGAATACCTTCTTTAGGGAACGGCTGGCATCTCTTCTCGCTTTCTGTCTGTCTGAGGCTTGGGGGTATTTGGTGCTTATTTATTCAGGACACTTGCTGTATCATTAGTGATTTAACACATTTAATTGGCCCTGTTGGAGATGGAAGGACCACCATTATTTGCCGGCAGTAACAATCAGCTTGAGTCCTCTTTAGTCAAGCCACGGTTATTTTACAAAGCCTCGTACCGCCATTAATAAAACCAACAGCTCTCAACAGGCCAAGTAGCCTGGAGTTAAACGGGCCAGATTTAAAACAAAAGTGAAGCTAAATACCTTCGCGTGCTTGGTTTCTCTCTTGGCAGTTTCTTCTTTAGTGCATTACTTAGAGACAGGCATTACTTAGAGATATCAGGCATCTCCAGAAATGACTTTGAAGCCAACAGGACAATATAATATACTTTAATAGGAACACCTGCACCTGTGGTTACCCAATCATGTGGCAGCAGTGCATTCGGACATATACAGGTCAAGAATTTGACATACTGTCCACATTTAAAAAAGGGGGGAAATGTGATTTCAGAGTGGTCTTCTGCTAAAGAATCCCAACTTCATCTAGGTTAAGCACATTCCAAGGTGTTTTCTGCTCACCATGGTTGTATAGAGCAGTTCATTAAGCTACATAACATATGCTTCCTGTTAGTTCAAACCAGCTACAGAATCAATTGTAGTAATCATTTTGCTTTAAGTGTATGTTTAAATCTTAAACCTAGGGTGGTCTCTTGCTGTTGTAGCCTGTCGTCCTCCAGGTTCAACGCATTCTGTGATGCTTTTCTGCTCGGCACGTTTGCAAAAGAGTGGCTGTTTTAGAATTGGGAATGTCATACTTGACTAGAATCCATAGTTTTCAGTCACATATTAAGAAACAGTAGTAAGTACATTGATGGGACGTTCAGTACGAGAAGAATATGAATAATCCTGGGATAAGCACAGGGCTTATGATTACAGCAGTGATACGTTTCCTCAATATTCTTTCTCCAGAATGTACGTACTGTAATAAGTAGCCCTTTTGATGTCTGTTATTTGTAGGAATATAAATAACAGAATGATTTTTAATGATTTTTCTCACGGAATTCACGTGTAGAAGCAAGTATGTTCAATCAACACAGCGCTACTAAAAGTTCTGATATGATACCTGCCGGTCTGCCAAGATTCCGGGGCTGGCAAAGAAGCAGCCACTGGAAAAGACTTGATTTTCATCAAGGTGGAAGAAAGGGAGTATGTTACCGAGTATGCAGGTTTAGATTTAAGCCGGGCGCCAAATGGTGATTACGATGCACTGGGTGATTTAGAACATGAAGCAGAAGAACAGCACTCAATGGGGCTTTTGATGCCAAGCACCAAGCCAAACCCTAAACTTGTGAAACTGGGAATGAAAGAAAAAAAAAAAACCTGTCCACTGAGCGAACTGAGTGACTGAGTTCCAGTACTCAGAGGTGACGGCTTGAAATGCCTCCAGTGCTCACATAGACTTGAGAATTAGATCAGGGCTGAGTTTTATTTATGTTTTTTTTTTTTTTTTTACATATGATGCTCCGTCCAGACCAAACATACTCACATTTAGTGACGACTCCCTCAAGGCGGATGATATTTGGGTGATCAAACTGGCCCATGATGCTGGCCTCGCTCAGGAAATCGCGTCTTTGCTTTTCCGTGTATCCAGCTTTGAGAGTCTTGATGGCGACACAGATCTCTCGTTTCCCCGGCATCTTCAAGCGTCCGCTACACACTTCGCCAAACTCACCTGCAACATAAACCACACATACAGTTACATAACTTTGGCACAATAGGCTGTTTTTATTTTTTTTGGTTAAAGACTGTGGTGTATTTAGAGGACGCCTTTTTTTTTGTTGCAGCAAATAAAGCGATCGGAACACTGCGGACTCAGAATGGGACGCAGCCGGAGGCCTTCTTACCGATGCCGATGACCTTTTCGATCTTAATGCAGGAGGCGTCGATCTCTTTGGCGAATTCGCGCACGGCCTGGTTGGGGTCCTCGTACGTGAAAGGGTCCACATAGATCCGCACCCCTGTGGATGGATGGAGAGACAGAGAGAGAGAGAGAGAGAGAGAGAGAGAGGTGCAGAGAGATGAATGCAAGGCAAGAACTAACAGTAGTGCAGGCAAAAACACAACATCTGTTTTCTATTCACGCCACGCTTTTTCACTAGCTCCTGTCAACACTCGTCTCTGCATCCCCTTTGTTCCTTTTTTTACTCATCTTCTCCGGCAAGCTCAGTGTGTGTGTGTGTGTGTGTGTGTGTGTGTGTGGATACGTTTATCCAATGCTTGCCTTATTACCTGGGTGTAGGTGTTTCTCTTCATCAGAATCCTGCTTGGCTTTGCTGTATTTGCTCCTCCTAGACAAATAATAATAAAAATAATAACAATAATTATAATAATAATAATAATAATAATAATAATAACCTGAGCATTATTTTTTCCTTTAAGAAATTTCAGATTTAATCAGTATTTTCAGAGCCTTACAAAAGAAACAATTTCACACAAAAGGCGAGAGAGAGAGAGAGATGAAAGAGACAGATTCAGGAAGTGGACGAAATGCTCAACCCTATCCAAACAAGCTCTCCCCTCCTCTGAAAACCACACACATACATACACACACACACACACACACACACACACAAGACTACTCCCCCTCTCTCCATCAGAGCTCCAGGATCACCTGGTCTAAGCAGCAGGAGTTCCAATACACACACACACACACACACACATGCATACCTACACACCCCGCTGTGCTCAGGGTCACCTGGGCAAGTCAAATCAACCTTTTCAGGAATGCGACTGTGTTGTTATTGTTTCTTGGCCGCAGCCTGGCGTTGACAAAAGCCCCCTGAGGTGGGCGGGAGAGACAGAGAAAAAGGGGAAGGGTGTGTTTGTGTGTGTGTGTCTGTGTGTGTGAGGAGAAGAGCCACAGGTAGAACAGGAGAAAGAGGAGGAGGAGAAAGAGGAGGAGAAGGCGAAGGCTGGGCTTTAACGCCTGAACGCTTTGGTGTGACCTAAAATAGCCTCTCTATAGTGTGTGTATGTGTGTGTGTATGTGTGTGTGTGTGTTTGTGATCCAAGACACATGGTGCTCTTTAATTAATTAAAAATAGCTGTTTCAAATAAAACACTAATAATAATAATTAAAAAAAAAACACTCCAGAGAACATGCAGTCAGAGGAAAATAATCAACGGTACTAGTTCCAGAGCTCACCCAATACTATCTATCTATATATATATATATAAATAGTGATTAAAGCCAATATACGTAAAATCCTGGTTGCCAAGCAACACCTGAAGAACACAATGTTTTTTTCTCCCCTCAACCATTGGTGGTGGCTTAAGCTTTATGGACCCTCTCATGTCCCTGAAGAAAGGGTGAGAAAAGCAAAGATAGTAAAGGTGTTATCTTTTTTTTTAAGGCACAATGTCAGGAAGTGTCTAATGGAAGCTTTTCGGGAGGAAAGAAAACAAAGAGCCCATTCATTAGGGACGTGATTGGAATTTGGGACACGGGTGATTATCACAGCTGATAGCGCTACAGTGTCGATCTCAGATAGGAGAAGGAAAGGAGGGAAGGTGGGAAAGCAAGGCTTGAGTCGAGACACCGGTGGTGTGTAGGTAAGGGGGAAAGGTGTCTGCTGGCGTAGAATCCAACGCTCTGTGTGTGCGTGGGTGTGTGTATGTACGTATATATCCAGAAAGACGGTGTCAGGATAGACAGGTGAAAAAGGAGATACGTTCTGACAGAAAGGCGTCCAGTGGAATAACAATGAAGGAAAGAGTGACAGTGCTATTTATGGAGAAATGTACCTGCGTCCGATGACAAAGACGCCGATGAAGATGAGCAGCAGGACCACACTGCCGATAACTGAGACCAGGAGCACTGTGGAGTTGGCGCCATCGCCAATAATTGGAGAAGGAACTATAGGGGCATAGAAAATCAAACACACTTTTAATGATACATACAAATTTTAATGAATCAAAGCTTTATTTACTAGCAGAAAATCAAAATGACAAACATTTTGTTCAAGATTATTTTTTTTATCCCCTCAGGCACTTTCTTTGTCCCTGAGCTAACAAAGCCCTATCTGTCTTTTTTCCTCCTAGGAAAACAGGCAGTCTGTAATTATAGACCCATCAGTTTCTTACTAGAAAAAAAGCCTGAAACTTGACACTTGTTTCTTTGTTTGTCAAAAAAGAAACCACCAAGTATGTTTGTTTTAACCGAACATTTAAAAAAGAAATGAGGCGGTGTACAGACCTGAGTTGGTCATGAATTCGAAAGGAGCGCTGAATTCTCCGTAGCCGGCCGCAGTCCGGGCTCGGACGTGGAAGACGTAAGAAGTAAGCGGACTCAGGCCTTTAATATCGGCACTGCGGGACGCCGTCTTCATGATGCGGTAGCTGCGCTCGTTCTGGTCCTGATCTCACACAAAAAAAAGGGGAGAAAGAAATGAAATAAAAAAATCTGTTCAGAAAATAAAACTTCATTTCGATTATTAGTGCGATGGATATCATCTATATAAACATATGATATAAGCTGGAAAGTGAAAAGTTTTGGTCCTGGTCCTTATTCTAAAGGAAAGTCAACACAGAAATAACTTTATACTAAGATTCATTTTGTTTTCATATCATAAAAAAACATTTAAAGTAAGGAAGAAAACGTATGCAGTTTTGTTTCTTGGTAAGATCATTTCTTCATAGTTTAATTAAGAAAACTGCATTTACTAAAAAATCTGACGTAATTCCAAATAATACCCTTCTAACCAGGGATAGGAGTGTGGCTATAATAAATCATGAATGAAGGTCATCTTGAAACTGAGATTTAATATTATGAGAGGCGTTCGAGTCAAACCGGGACTTGCGATGAAATTACTGGTGAATTAAGGCGTAAAAAAACTGATTTTTAAAGAAGGCTGTACATCCGCAGTCGTGTCTGTGAACATTTCTGTGAACAGTGGAAAGTCTGATCCTTATATCAGTGATAACTTGTTGCCAACCTGCAGAAGAGACACAGCTCTCTGCAGGAACTGCACACCCAATCATTCACCAATACCACATGTTAAGGCCATTAAAGGAGTTCCTGGGAGGTCAGCGCTTCAGGCGTAACACTGGCAGTCCGATCATGGCTCCGGCATACTGAGAAAACATTCTACTTTGATGGCATCCAAGCACTGATACGTGCATTAGTGTAACAGGCGATAATATAGAGAAATAAAGTGAGTTTTTACTCTCCTAACTGTGTTCTGTGATTCTGCAAAATCAGAAGTCCCAGTTTTACTTGAACGCCCATTGCCGTTTTAAAAATAGAATGTTTTCATGTATTTCCTCTAGCTAGATGATTCACATCACACTGACATACATTAAAATGGCATCCAATCTAATGAAAATGAAAATTCAGGGATATACTGTACTGTACGTACTATGACATGTAAAGAGGGCGGAGCTTTTTTTATCATGTGAGGTAACATCAAACATAAATTTAGTACTTTTTAAGTTTGGATATTTTTCATTTACAACAGCATAAAAGAAGGTAGACATTTATCTGGGGGAAAAAAATCTATTGACATCATCAAAATGGTCTACCTGTAGTGTCTTGTCTAAAACTAAACCAACCCACGTGATCAAGCGCTTTATTTGGTATGGAAAACAAAGCACACAGACTGGGATCATAAGCCGGTCTGATATGAAAAACAAGGAGGGATGCTTTCTGTAGGGGAAACCACAAACCGCATTTTCGAAAAAGGAAAAAAAAGTGCTTGTCTATTGTTTGCTCTCCCTCCCATGGGTGTAACCGGTATTTGCTAAAGTAGAAATCCCCAGAGCTTTTCTCTGCATTCAAACCACTTTGGTAGCTCCAAATCTGCACCAAAGCAAGCAAAGCCTGTGAGATTTTTTTCTTCCGTGTCCTCTAATGCTTGGTTTGTAGCTGCTTGAGTGTTACGTAAGCTTTTGGTGTTTATACTTTACATGTTTGTTTGTTTTTTTAATCACTCTCTCTTCCTGTCTTGCTTGAATCTTTTAGTGCCCATATACTAAAGTAAAGATGGTGATGATGTGTTGAAGATGATGATGATGATGATGGGTTATGACCTCAGGCTGTGGTTCCCATGCCACCCTCGCTCACCTTCTCGTAGTACTTGACCTCGTACTCGAGGATGACGCCGTTGGGCCTCTCGGGCTGCTGCCATGCCAGCGACACGCCGTGCCGGGTGATGTCCTTGGCCTGGATGGAGGTAACTGGAGAGGGAGCTGGAGAAGATGAAAAGAAGAATAATAAAGAATGAAATAACATAGAGGGAAAGTCTAGAAATCTGCAAGCACTAACTAAAGAATTTGAAGTGTGAGTATTTAAATATTGGTTCCGTTCCCAAGAACTGGGATGAGAATAAAGTTTGGGAGATTCTGGCAAAGTTTCGGCTGATGATGTATTGCGCCAATGTTAAAAGAATAATAGACCAAATGTGGTGTTAATGCCACCAAATATATACCTATATATCTTAACCTGTCACCATCATCCCTAAGTCACCATATATCAGCCTCTAGCCTCTAGAAGGATCTTTACTTCTTTGTTATAGTGAGTTTTAGAAAAAAAAAACCTGCCTGCTGTTTGACTTTATTTAATAGACAAACATATTAGCCCCATGAAGCTATAAACCATTACAGCGACCGAGATATGTTTACGTTATCGTGCCGAGACAAGGATGGAAAAAAAACCCTCTTGGAGTGTCGCTTAACGGCAGCGGCTGATCGATGCGAGGTTCGTGTTCCCTGTTTGAACGCTGCTCTTGCCAAGGCGGCCGTTAGAACAGCAAGACAGCTCGGTTTTCTCTGAGATAATGGCGGCGACCCACAAGCTTTCTGTTTTCTTTCGTAGCCAGACTTTATTATTGGAAGCAAGTATATAGCTAAATCCACATTCCAAAGACCATGCAAGATCAAGTCGAGACTTACAGTCTTTCATTTGTCTGAATGGCCTGCACTGA
>JAOVVA010000044.1:19477975-19507228 GCA_028565275.1 Leiocassis micropogon | reverse complement strand
TAAATGTTGACATACTGAAATCCCACATGACACTTTGCTAGCAGTTACCTAGTTGGGCAGTTAAGCTGGAGAATTTTTTAATCACAGCATGTGTAGATTTAAAATAGTAAAGCAGTGGATGAACCTAATTACAGGATACGATTCTTGCTAGCTCAGATGCTAGGTCAGCTATCAGTTATTAATGCTAAGACAGCTAATTTTAGGGACGAGAAAAGGCTCTATAAATGGCTCTGTCAGTCTATTTTTGACAAACCATTTTATTTACAAAATGTATATAACCTTAATAAATAACGTGTGTGTTTTGACAGATGTGTAAAAGTTACAAAACATGAATCCTGCTAATCTGTTTACTTGCTAACAAAGAAAAGTGGATAAACCAAAATCCAGGTGAAGTACAAGTTTTGATTTTAAACTTGATTTGACTCCTATAATCCCTTTTGAGGTTTTTTTTTTTTTGTGTTACTAGAAGATTTATATGCATCTTAGTATATTTATTCCTAATACTAACTCTTGCTGTTTTATGATTTCATCTTTTTTGAAACTCTATTTAGCCTACATTAAACAGTTTGGCTGAGCGGATGTCGCCCCGAGTGCTTCAGTGGTGATGGACAGGAGCGGATTAAGCTACATTTCAATATAATAAGGTATGAGAGAGGTTTAGCGTAATGGGGATGGCGAGTCCTATTCATCCATCTCTCATCTCTCTCTCTTTTGCAGGTGCAAAACGAAAGTGAATGAAATAAACAAAAACAAAAGTGGAGCATTTAAACACCGTGATTAGCCGAACACGCTTTCAGAGGATAGCCTAGCAAACTTTATATGTTAATATGTTTAGTTTCTTTCAGCCCACACACACATACACACTGATAACATCTGTCTCTCCTCAGGAGATTACTCCATCTTTCGACACGCTATGGCTATTTAGCTTCTGTTTATCGTGTGTTTTGAAGCCAGAGCGAGCTAGCTGCAGGCGTTCTCTTTTTTGTACGCACCTCAGACGCTAAGGTACATATTAACATAGGATTTCCTTCCAATACAGAAAGTTGATTACACACTTACAGTCTCACTTAAGCACCTTGTTTCTACTTTATTTCACAAGGGTCATGCGATTTAACGTTGATTGCCAGGTGTTCAAGTGTGTGTAGGGAAATAAGCAGACACATTGAACGAGTATAGGGTTCAAACGTCTGAGTTGTCTACCAATGGAAGATTCAATAATAAAATAGCAAGCGTTTTTTTTTTGTTTTTTTTTAATACAATACGATTTAAAAGACGTTCATTATTAGCACTGATGATAGCACTGCAGTAAAATGTGCTATTCATGAGGTAATTAGCTAATTAGCCACATTAAAGAGATTATTATCCATAAAATGAGATAGGGTCATGTAATGAATATTAAATGAGTTCGACGTTAGTTTCCTCAAAAAGATGTCAGTTCTAGTTAATATTGCTATGAGCTTTTTCAACAATTTTTTTTTGCAAGTTAGGACAGATGAAATGAAGAAATGAACGACCGGGCTTTATTTGGTTTGACTGTTGCTGCGGGGGATAATATGAAAGATGATATCCAAACAAGGGCTTCTTTAAAAATCCTTTTTAAATACTGTATTCAACCACCAACAATCCAGAGTACAAACAGTGAGCAGTCATTGACAGACTTTTAACCCCTGCACTACATATATTACATTCTGTCTTAATTGCACTATGGTCACTTTCTTCATTTCGTCCTCTCTTTTATTAATATTTATCAACTTGCCTGTTCATTCTCTCTATTACTATTTCAACTTGCCGGTGCATCTTATGTACAGTTTCGTTCCTGTCTGTATACATCATCATGCACGCACATGTACATAGAAACAGTATATTTGTATTATTTTGGCACCATTTTTACCTGCACCTCAAAATGTAAACTGGGTGCTGTAACGATACAGTTTCCCTTTGGGATTAATAAAGTACTCTATCTGTCTGTCTGTCTGTCTGTCTGTCTATCTATCTATCTATCTATCTATCTCAGGCTATATATTATATCAGAGGGTATACATACGAGTGCAGGGCATGGATGCGGGGTCCGTCTCGGAACGGAAGTATCCTTTGTCACACGTGCACGATGTAGAGCCTTCACGCACAGAGTAACTGTGAGGAGGACATTTGGAGCAGCCGGCGTCACTGGCCAAAGCTCTGTAGTAGCCGATCTTACAGGCTGGAGCAGGAAGGTGTGGGGGGGGGGGGGGGGGGGGGGGGGGGGGGGGGGGGGGGGGGAAAGAGAGAGAGAGAGAGAGAATCAATGATTAGCATAACAGTATTTTTTATTACTTCATGTATTGTGTATTGTTGTTTGTGTGGTTGCCAGGTCGGCCTTAGAGAATGGTGCTGCATTGGAGCACTTAGGAATGTGTTTCGATGAGAGAGAACTTCATGGTTTTATGACACTAATTACCAGAGGAAGCGATAATGCAGGAATGCACCGTGTCATTCATGCAAACACTGTTGCCGTGTACGAACACACACACACACACACACAAGCTTTCTGTCATGTTATTTAAATTTACTTTATCTCACGATTCACATTTTCTTTTTGGTCTATTGCGCCTCAACCTACAAAAAATTTATCCGCAAATAATATCCGCATATACAGTTTACAGAGTATAGTGTCACGTTTAACCATAGCTTATGTATTTAAATAAAGGTATACAAGACTAGCCATTCAATAAGGACAAAACAAATGGTACCATATCAAACGAGTAGCTGCAGTGGCTGAGCTGCATTACTGGAAGACTTACAATTCACTGTTTAGTCTGCATTTTGTTGATTTGAGTGCCCTGTGTTTGTTCGGCTTTTATGGCGATGTCAGAAAAAGGATTTTGAAAAATAAATGACTAGCTCACAATGATATTTGCCAGGATTATGCTTTTTTAAGATTGATAGGTGAGAGAGGTGTTCAAGTCAAACGGGACTTGTGATGGAATTTCTCATGAATGAAGTCATAAAACCAAACTGTACACACAATCATTCACGAACACCACTTGCACATTTCAGGAACTTGGCGAGGAGTTATTGCTTAATTCCCCCATACAGTATTGACCTCGTTCCATGTTGTTCCAGTTCTATTTGGGAGGTCAGCGTTTTAAATGTGAGGCAGACAGTCTCATCATGGCTCTGGCGTACTGAGAAAACTTTCTACCTTGATGGTATTCAAGCACTAGTGAAACACTGGGATAAGTGGATTAGTGTAGCAGAGGATTATATAGATAAATTAAAGGAGTTTTTACTTTCGTAGCTGTGCTTTGATGAACAACCCTCATACACTATTTGATTGATCTTCATGACTGTTCTACTGACATAATTTTATCAATACTGATTCAGACAAAACGTCAGAAAACTTCACACTTTGCTTAGACACCTGCTAAGCTTTTCTTTATTTAAAACGACATGGGAATCCCTGAAACAGGACGAACGTTTTGAACAGTTCCCTATAAATCTCTCTTTCTTCCCTGTCCAATTGTCTCGTTTTAAGAGTGATGGTGCCCCAGGGAGCCGGATTAACACCTCTCCACCTTTCCTTGTTTTCTATCTCTACAACACAATCCGTCCATCCATCACCGTCTGCCTGGGGGCCAATCAGCCGCTACATCGAGCGCGATCAGGGACGAAAAGAGATTAACAACTTTTTTTTTGTCATCCTCTGAAACGAACATGACAAAAGAACAGCAGGGAATGGAGGGAGAAATGAAGATAGGAAGCTCGAGGCCACAACCTTTAGAGGATGGCGTGCTTTGTGGCCGTGCGCTGAGGAATTAAAACAATTTTAAAAAGCGGACATGTAGAGTCCAGCTGATGAGCTTGGGATCTTTTTAACAGAAACTAAAAGAAAGAGTTAATTGGTGGAACTGCTAAGGAAGATTAGGTCATGATTAGGTGGGGGGGTGTTAAGCCAGGATGAGTGTGTGTGTTAAACATGCACAACACATTATTTTCTGAATTTCCAGATTGTCAGACCAGTGAACTCCACCACCACCAAGAAATGCAGGATTTATAACAGTTTTAAAAGTTTATCCAGTGAACACCATACTGTCATGCATTAAATTTAAGTATTGAACTTTGTAGCTTGGCTTCAAATTAAGTCCAAAAAAGATTTATTTATTTTTGTTGGTCTTCAACTCCATTTAAAAATGACTTTTACATCATATATACACTGCCTGGCCAAGAAAAAACAAGTCACTGCTTCAGAAGGGTCAAATTATTGGCCGGCATCAAGTAACGAAAACAATTAAGGAGATTTGAAATTACTGGAAGTGGGATAAAAACTGTCCAACACATTATTAAAAGCTGTAAGGACTGGGCTGAGTCTTTGACTTCATGAACGAAATGTGGTCAGAAAAACTAATCATGAATGGAGATCACTTAAATTCTTAGTAAAGATGCATGGTAAAGTAGAAATCAGTACCATGTGTAGGCTGGAAAAAAACACTTAAACACTTTTAAGTTTCTAGGGAGCATAAAGATTGAACTTTACAGCAATGGAAAAGAGATGTGATCTGATGCCTATTCCAGAGCGATTTGAGTGTCAGGGTAAGAAGGGAAGTGCGATGAACCCATCATGCATAGTGGCCACAATACAAGCCTCTGGAGGCAGTGTTATGATCTAGGGTTGCTTCAGTTTGTCAGGTCTGGCAATAAGATGAAGTCAGCTGACAACTTTTCTTCCCTGATGCCGCAGGCATATTCTCAACCGTACTATACACCGTAATCAAAGATAAAGGTGGTCAATGAAATCTGTGTGCGATTTTATGTGTATATTATATGTGTATGTATATAAACCTTTACATGTATAAGAAACATGGACAAATTGCACTGATCTCTTTTGCTTTCTCTTTCTGACAGCTGTGGGCTCGCCACCCTGTTTCCCTGTTCCCATCCCTACACCTTTATCTAATCACTTATCCCCCCTTAAATCTCCAACCCCAAGCCTTGGGAAGTGCTGATCTCTCTATTCATGTCCTAATGGAGGTGTAATTAACAAGCACTGGCTCGTTACTCAGGGGTCAGCAGTCCTCTTCTGCGCACCCATAAAAGAGAGAAAGAGAGTTCAGCAGCGAAGAAAAAGACTTTAAAACGACTTTTATGGGGGGGGCTTCACCCGATCGCATGCTAGTACTTAATCAGAGGATAAGCAATGAGAGTGTTGAGGAACAAAAGTAATCAATGATAGGATGAAAATCCATCTTAAAATTCTTTTTTTTTTAAATTAGTGAAAATATGCCATTCCTAAGTTATAAATCCATTTCCAAGCCAAATTGGCCTGGAAAAAAATAAGATACTGAGACACTATGTTTTTTTTTTGTTGTTGCAGAAACCCAACTGATATAATGTAATGTAACATAAAGCAAAAAGCCATATGGCAAGACAGTTGGCTAGTTAAGACCATAATGCAGATTGAAATAAACATACGAAAGCTGTTCGTTCTTTAATGACAAGGCCATATGAAGTAGCTTGGAGCCCAATGCAATCATTCCCATGAACATTCAGCTAGTACAGGTTTGACTTGAACGCCCGTCATGGTTAAAAATGATTCGCCAACAGCAGATCGCCAAGACCGATGTGTGTAGTGCCGCGGGAGGTAATGTTCCTAACAAGCTATAGTTACCACATCCAAGTATGTCACATGACCACAAAGTCTAACCATAACTACATACGTAGCAAAGAAAAACATTTTGTTTTCGGAAAGTCATTAAAGATGCAGGATGTAGCTACATTAACAGCATGGATACGTAATCTTTGGAACTTAGCCCTATAGTAATTTAAAAAATTGAAAAGTCACTGATGTGGAGATGAAGGATTTATTCAGCCCCCCAAAAAAAGTCCAAGAAGCCAAGATGGGGTGTGAGAGAGAGAAAGAGAGAGAGAGAGAGAGAGAGAGAGAGAGAGAGAAATTAAAGCGGAGAGAAAAAAACATGGGCCAGTGAAGCCAGAGACCATTGTTGGGTGGTCTTCAATGTATCTGTGTGTGTGCGTGTGTGTGTTCTCTTGGACACTTTGCACAGCGATACCAATGCCAGATTGCATTTCTTGTTCACAAACACACACACACCACACACATACACACAAGCAAAAGTGAGATGATGCCACATGTTTCAGTTTTCCTCCAGGCCTGGAGCCACTCGTTTTTCCAATCAGCCATAATCAAAATGCATCTAATAAACTATCTTTTTATAACACTCAAAAAACAAACGTGGCTGAGGGGGGAAAAGTGAAATATTATGATTTGAAATATTAGAACCGCTTGGCCGCTCTCCCGGAAACAAACTCCAAAGATGAGAAGAAGGATCCAGGCTTTGTTTGCTGCAACACTTGTTTTAGTTGCTTTTTGAGTTATGAGAACAATGCTATACTGAACACTGAAAACACACACTAGAACAGGTCAAGTGACTCACACAAACACTCACAGTAAGGTTGCACGTTGCAGAGAAAGTGTGTGTTCAGAGGTTAGCACGTTTACCTCTGTTCCTCTGTTAATGGCTAACACACTTGTTGCAGTTTTATGGCACTGGCTTATCCTTTATCCTTCTTTAGCCATGATACAGAAGGGTTACCACACACACACACACACACACACACACACACACACAGTTTCTCAGTCTCTCTCATTCCACCTGCTAGAGTAACACTCCAGACTTTCACCTTCATTGAAAAGTCTACAGATTTAGCATAATATAGCTAATAAAATAAAAACGCTAGCTGGATAATTAATGATTAGCAAATAAATCTACACAAATCTGATTACTAGCTTGATGCTTGTGCTTTATTTTGATAATGATATAATGATTATGTGTGAATCTTCATTTGTAAAGCTCATAAGCTGCTTTGTTTTTCCCTGCGTAGCGTTAGCTTGTTGTAAACAGCCCAGGTAGATAATTTTTATAGTATGTAATATTAGCTTATTACTATTATAACTAGCTAGTGTTACTATACTACTGTTATAAAAAAATCTATAATAAAAAAATATTCTTGTTCCAGCCATACATTGAATCTTTGTGCTAAATGTACCTCAGTTTGCTAATTAGCATCTCTTCTCTCTGGTGTGTGAACTGATTAGCTCATTGATCGTTGTTCGACTCGATCTCAATTTTCGCTTATTAATTACATTTCCAGTGACTGATTGAAATGAGAACAGTGCCCTGTGCTGCATGCAAACTCAGCTAGTGTGTGTGTGTGCGTGTATGTGGTTGATGTTGATTGATCTGGCTTTAGCCCCAGTGAGACTCGTCCGTCACCGATGAGCCATCCCCGCTGTCAAAGGTTCTAAAGCTTTAATCCACAGGTATTCACTTATTCATTCATTTGTCTCCTCCCAGCCGCTCTTCCTCCTTCTCTTTCTCTTTCTCTGGCTCTCTGTTTCCTTTCCAAACATGAAAAAAATGAGATGAATTCATGTTCCAAACTTACACAAATATATGAAATAAGATATGAATAAAAGGTGTTTTTTTTTTTTTTAAGGCATAGCCATGCTTACTTCTGTTTAAACGGATACCGACGGTGCCAGTGTGTCCCTGTACAAGGTAAAGTTTAGCGGTAAAGCTACAAAGATCTCCAGACCCAGAAAGGACAAAGCAATAACCTTCACGCGCCACACGCAAAAGCACATCGCTGGCCATCTGTGCCGCGTGTGCTGATGAGTTTTTAACGTTATGAAAGTCCCAGAGGAGACCAAAAGGACAGAGGAGTGTATAAAGCAACTCTAAAGGCTATGGACTTCATATGGAATCACAAACACTTCCCAGCCAGGGTCCAGAGCTGATGGACAAGAGGCCTACCTCCAAACACACACACACACACACACACACACACACACACACTCAGTGATTGACTGAAAGCTGGAGGAATGTCTCGACCCGGCAGGGGGTTGCACTGCAGCAGGTGACAGGAGAAGAAGGAGGTAAGCGGCTTCAGCTCATTGTCCTTCCCTCTGTGAGTGATCGACGCAGCTGTGGCGATGCATGCATTTCACCAGAGACGGCCATCTCACATTCCTCGCAACTCATTCGCATCTCTCCGACGTGTTTGCATCCACAGTATCAAAGCTTAATTTTTCCACACTCTCGCCATCTCCCCCCTCCCTTAAAAGTGCTCTTTTTTCTCTGCAGCTTGTTTCGGTCTGTAATTGCTTTGTAAGAGTCTGGGCTGCTTTAATTTTTCCCAACTAATGTACAACTAACGTTTTTTAAATTTCTTTTCGTGCAAACAAAATGGATTCTGTTCAGAAAATGAGTTAGGCAAATTAATCTTTATAATTATACTGCATTTGAATGACTCAGGTCTTTTGAACCTTCATGCATTCGCTGTTCGTCTTATACTAGCAACAATAATCTGAAGAACAGTTCTTCTTTTACTAGCAACATTAAACTAGCTTACTGTTTATCTTTTTCTAGCAACATTGAGATAGGTAACCATCCCTCTTACAAAAATTAAATGAAATTAAGATAGCTTACAAAAATGAAATGTATGCAGCAAAGTTTCAGCAAATTTGTACCTAAGAAATTTGTTTGCCCCAAGTTAGCCAGAGGTTCGCCACAGCTGTCTGCCAAAAGCTTAACATTTTTATAAGGGTTGTCTTTTGCTAGAAACAATAAGCTAGATCATGGTTCTTCCTTACCTAGCAACAACAATATAGCTAACTGTTGATAGCAACACAAAGTTAGCTTACTGTTCATCTTTTGCTTACAGCAATTAGCTACATTGCTGTACATCTTATGCAACATTAAGCTAGCTAAGCTTTGTCTCTTGCTTGGAACAATAAGCTAGCTTAATGTGCATCTATTACTAGCAACACACAGCTAACTTACTCAACTTTTGCTAGTGCCATTAAGCTAGCTAACGCTTCATCTTTATTCTCACAACAATAATATAGCTTACTGTATGCCGTTTTAATGCTGCTAGCAAAAGATTAACCGAAGGATGGCTTGTTGCTGCTAATAAAAGACATACAATACAATTAAGTAACTAACTGTTAATCGTTTGCTAGCAACGTTAAGCTACTAAACCATGTTGCTGGTTATCTTTTGCTAGCATACTGTGATGACTGATGTATGTTTACAGCTTTGTCACACTAATATGTCTGTAGTCAAAATTTTGGTGCTAGTTTGTTTACTGTTGATGTTGTGAGCAGCCATTTTGATTTGATTTGTCATTTGGGGACTTTTTATACTTTCCAAGTCAAAGGGCGCTTTTCTTCTCAGTCGGAGGTGTGAGTTTGGAGTTTGTTGGTCTATTGTTACTTTAGTTAACAGTCTCCTACATTCCTCTCAATGCAGTTCGACCTGCTGAACATGGTGCGCGACGACGCTTTAGTGCTTTTGTGTTATCCCTTCTTTGTGAGAATGTTGATTTATTTTTGTCCTACTAAACGCCATTGTAACTGCGCTGACAATAACAATATCCCCCTGTGACATCGGTGTACCAGAAAACCATTAACTTCTTAGAGGAACAACACAAATACAATATAAACACGCAAATCAACGTGTTCCAGGACACAGTTCCAGGAGCATACCCACCCTATGCACAAATCACAAGCTAAAATATCCACTTCATATCCACTGGTACAATATAAATAGGTCTCTCTCGAATCCCCCCCACCCTTCCCATTTCTCTTCCCTGCAGCGCACGTATTAGTAGAGCACCTTTCCTACAGTAGGTCGCGCTGAGTGCCATTGAATGGAGAGGCCTATGTGTGTTAGCGCCAGGCAGAGAGAGAAAAATCGATGCAGAGAGAAGGGCCCTATTGATTCAGCGGGCTTTTGACATGCTAATGTTCTCACTGTCAGCTTCGGTCCCCCTCTAGCTAAGGGCCTTCAAAGAGCGCCAGCTTTACAAAGCAAAGTGTGTGTGCTTGCGTGTGTGTGTGTGTGTTGTGTGTAGTGAGCTAGGCACTGAATAGACACCCTCGCTTTGCAACTAGCTCCTGCCTCCGCAGCAGGGCGAGTTGGATGCGGAGAAACAGAGCTGTCTGGCAGCACCGAGCCAAAATATACCAGGGATCTATGAGAACCCCTAGTCCGGAGAACACATTCATGTGTTTTTAATGATACGAATTTCATGTCTCACTCTAGCACGCACGAAAGTGACCTAATCCCAACTAATATTGACACGACATCCCTAGCCTGTTTTTTTTGTTTTTTTTGTACTAGGTGTTGAGTGAGGTCCTGTGTCACCACGGTCTCTGATTAATGTCTGGTCTCCGAATTCAAAGCACTTAAACGTCAACACGGCATCCACAACGAGTGAGTTATAATCCGTCAGCTCTTGCTTTTTTCAGACTTTATTTTGCGTTTAACCCAGGCATGCTCGGATGAAGAGCATGTTATGTCTGTGGGTTTCAAAAAGTTGACTGATGTACCGTGCGTGGGTTTTTCGTTCTGTTCCTCTGTCGCACGTCTGGAACAATCCTTGGCAATCTTGTTAATGACCGGTCACACAAATGTGCTAATTATACAGGACACCAACTGGTTACCATGGTGGCTGAGACAGTTTGTTATGCCAGCACCTTAGAACTGAACTGAGGGAAACTTTGTGGATATATTTTTTTTGGAGAAGTGTTGCACTGCTAAGACCGCGATCTGAACTTAAACCTTACCGCAATCCTCCATGAAAAACTCTAGTAGTTTATTTGGCACCTTTTAAAGTCCCATCTTTATTCCTACAGACTCACAAGACCACAAAACACGTGATGACATGAGGTTGTTGTGATGCGACCCACAAGCAGAAGCCCTTGATTTCATTCTCATCAAGTCAAACCAGTTGTTCTGCCGAAAAAGTTTTCCCATGTTGCTCGAAGGTCATAAATGTTCCAGCTAATGTTACAGCATCTGTATCAGCAAGTCACACACAAACATCACAAAGCCATGAAAAGTCAAAACTAATTGCTTCCAAAGCCAAACCAAGTGGCTGAGTCCAAGCAGGTGGTTCGAAAGGTCTTAAATCCACTCCAATAACTTAAGGTACAAGGAACAAACCAATTGATTTCAGCTTGGAGACTTCAAGCCCACCATACCAACCTCAGCCTCTCCAAATAATTACAAGTATTAATGCCTATTGTTCGGTCAGCACAGCGAGCCCTCAGGCATAATTACCGCGATTATGCCGCATTCTGGAAACAAGGCTGCCGGGCGCTTAAATAATCCCATTACTCAATCCGTCTTTTCATCCGGCCGCCGCTCTTGCGTACGCACTCTGAGCTAATTGACATCTGTTAACTGACATCCTATCAGATCTCGGATAAACAGACTTGCAGGGAGCCTTCCCCAGGCCACTTCAGTCAAGAATCGTGCCCCCTCTCAGTGAGGAAAACATGAGCCCATGTTTCGCATAGTTTTCCCACAGGACTGCAAGGAATATTTCTCTCTGAAAGAAAAGGAACGACGGGGATCGGATGGCACGGCCCAGCGCTTTTTCATATCCTGATACAATCTTAAGACGATACGCAAGTATACTCGACACATGGCTCGGCACTACAGTCCTTACTTTGTATCAAGGTAGAGAAATAAATAGCTGTTGGAAACATAGATAAATCTTGGAATGCAAGGAGAAAATAAAACAAGCACAATGTTTAAACCTACACACAGTCGTTAAATATACTGACAATTTGACGGAAAAAAAGTATACACGCACCTTGGCGATAAACAGCTATTCCCTCATCAGCCTGTCTGTATTCTCTTTCGTCACGTGAAGGTAAAAACAAAGTGCCATGTTATCAAATGAGTCACAAAATACTGACACTGGAGACTCATTTCTTAAATATCCATCATAGACTTCTGCATATAAGTTTTTACTTTATAAACTATATTGTTACTCTTGGAGCTCAACTACTATCAGTGCTGCTAGAAAACCTATCAACACTGTTCTTGACCAATCTGAATTTAATTTACAAAATAAAAAAAGCACCCTGACACAAGAATAATGAAATTGTAAACCAAGTAAAATGAAGTAAGTTAGGTATCAGCAACTCAGTGCTGTACTGGCTGCACTTCGTTTTTAGCCATGTTAACATGCATCCCCGAAAAGACGTCTTTGTAAGGTTATTCATTAGTTCACTTTCGCTCTTTACTGGCTCGAGTGTTTATGTTGAAAGAGAACTTGAGGAAATTTGACAAAGGGTCTCCTTCAGATCCAGCCATTTTTCCCCCCTCCTGCCATGAAACAGTCCAGTGTTTACACGGAGTGGATTTACCAAATGGTACTTGGATTTCATTTGTGTCATTTGTCATCATAAATCAAGCTATGACGCCTTTTCCAAATGCTTCATTAGCGGAACAAAACAAGCGCATTCGCCGAGTCCCACAATCCATCTGGTGCGTTTGTCTGAAGAAATCTTGGCACCCATCTAATTACAAATCCAAACCCAAAGACAAAGGCACTCGGTGGCGATGCCGACTGTCAAGTTCAATCTGCCCTACGTTTAAATCACAGACGCGGCAACTTGACAGAGAAAAAAGGATGGTTCTGGTTTTCTTCTGGATCACCCGCTGGCATTCTCAACCCTGCCTGGCGACCTCTGACCCTCCCGGACGGAAGCCAGCTCTATAGAAAGCGCTAGCTGCTTGGTGTTAACCAATTATGACTGTTGTCTGTTGGAACTGGTGGAAAGTTTTTCTTTGCCCGTACACTGTAGCAGAATTAACATGCTCATTTGATAATATGGTTACGGTTTTAGAAATATAAAAACTGAACCTTTTTTTAAGGCTAGCAAAAGGAGCTAGATAGAAAAAGTAACGATTCAGGTTTGTCTCCGTAAGTAAGCGTGGACACTCAGAAACCCGTCATCCGTCTTCCCCCTTGACAAGTGAAGGGCTGGGAGTTGTCAGGGGCATTTCTGAGCATGAGCAACCAACCAAGATCAACAGCATGGGGTCAAGGAGAATCCCCACACATGCGCCAGCAAACACACACACACACACACACACACACACACACACACATACACACACGCTGTCACTCAGGGCAAACAACAGAACTTTGACAGTGACAAACACTCAAATTGAAGCATTGGTAAGAAGGAGGCTAAATTCCTTGTGTCCCATTCAGAAATCAGGCAAATTCTATTCAGACGTGAACGTGTAATGCGAGACAGTTAGCTATCTCATTTAAATTTAAATGTCGCAATGATTCCAGACTGCCTGCTGCATTGAAGAAAAAAGAAGGAAAGAAAGAAAGAGGTTGAACGCCCCCTCTTCTGCCTCTCTCTCTCTCTTGTTCTCTCTCTTTCTCCCTGTCTCTCTCAGAAAGCCAAACGCTATTGTGTCTGTTCCACAGATGCAAGTTTGCTGATTTCACCTCCAAAAATATATGCAAATGGTGTATCTGTTTGATATCTAAAACAACCCCCCCCCCCCACACACACACACCTTTTTTTCCTTTGCTCTTTTCTCTTTCTCTCATTTCTACTCAAGACAGCTGACGGCCTATTCGCTGTCCAGCGCAGAACCCCAGGATGCACGACTGAATGGGATTGTGACAGGAATCGACATAAGCTCTCGGCATCAAAAGCGCAGGAATAAAGGACGGAAGTAATGAATATTCATAATGGGAAGCATTTTCAGTAGATGAAGGCTATTGTCTGCTCAGGGGAAAAAAATGAAAAACAAAACAGTTACAACAAGACCCAGCTGAGGCTGACGATGAACCCCACACACCTGCTCATAATTATGACAGGATTGAGATAAACACGCTGGCTTTGTGTAATTAGATGGACATGGCGTGTGTGCGCACGCACACACACACACAGACACACACTCTCTCTTCATTGTTTTGTTTATGAAGTACACTAGTTTGGTCAAGGTGTAATTAAAACATCAGTTCTGCCACACGGTTAAAAAACAAAACAAAAGGCGATCTGAAAAACGTCAATTTTTCAAAAAGAAGAAAAAAATAACCTCAGGTTTCCAATATGAAAAGGCACAAAGGGCATTTTTCTCATTCCACCAAAGCCTATGACTCCATTTTGGCCAAAATGTCAAACACATACAACCACACAGTGTTTCAGTGCATAATATATAAAAATAGCAAATATAAATCAGACTTTCAGACTAGCTGGATTATTTTTGCTATATTAGGCTGTGAACTCACACCAGGTTGGTTTGAAAGGAATAACAAAAACATTGTCCTTATTCTTCTTCCATTCATACTTAAGATTTCTGGGTAACTCCTGCCCAGCCTCTCTATCGTCCTGACTCGGATGCAGCTGTCAAAAGTTTGACGTCTTAATCAACCTCACCCGTGACCCTGGTCTCCGAGTGGGCGTGAAGGGAAAAACTGAAATGACCCCCGCCTGACCCCAACTAGTGTTCCTCTTTTCTCGCTCCCAGCCAGCCCTCCATGCCTTTCTACAATGTCCCGAGCATCCCTAACAATCAGCCAAAGGGCACAGCAGCTCACGGCTTTCGGTCTATAAGCCTCATATGCCTTATTCTCAATAGACGCCTCCATTGAGATCATCCTCTGCCACCCCCCTCACGTTGAAAATGTGCTCTTAAGTCCCTTCCTTATCCATATGGGCTTATTAAGGAGACACTGACACTCATCCTCGCCCTGGGAGAGTGGGCCACCTTATGAACTTTTCCACAATGAGGATATGGTCGATTGTTGGCTCGCAGAGGATGACATCTGATGGGTTAATCTGCTAAGAACTAACGAAAGCAGCATGCATACGAGAGTCATTCACAGCACCTTTACTTTTGACTGTAGACAGTCTCAGCTTTTTAACATTTGGAGTTGTAGCTGAATATGATAACTAAAAGGCACTAGAAGGAACTAAACTGTTTGAGTTTGAGTCAACTTTTTGACCAAGTCTCCATGTTGCCTTCGGGGTTTAACCGAATTATGGCAGCTTTTCATTTCAAATCATAGCAGCTGAACAAAGAAAAGAGAGAGCATGGGAGAAGGACAGAGTGAAAAAGAACCCTAAGAAGGTGGATGGAGAGGGGAATGCCACATACACCTAGCACCACTGACAAAAGAGTCACCAAATTTTCTTAAAAGTCAACCCGTTTCCTTAAAAGCAACCACCCGGACACATTCAACCAAAAGACCGCCTGCAGGGTTGGTAGAACACCCCCTCCAGCCCAAAGAAGCCCTAAATTACGTTGCGTATTTGTCACGTAATTAGCCCGCTGAGATTGCCCTCATAAATAACCAACAGTGGACTGGCTAGTATGCCATTTATCACCCGTGCACAAGCTCTGACCCTCTCCTAGACCAGATGCCTTTTACAGGGGAGTACAAAAAAAGGGCAAGGGGTGTTCTCAAACTGTCTGCCTATCTCGAGGTTCTGCTGTTCATTTGCACTGACCTCGGCTTCACCCAGATGCCGAGAAGCCCTTCTGAACCCTTTAACCAAGCCACAGACAGTGAGAAGTAGGGGGGAGAAACAAGTACTCTTCTTTTCCTTTGCTCCCAGCAAGCCTTTTGTTGTTCCCTAAAACAGAAATCTCTCACCTTTACTGAGAGCAAGCTGATGTGGGAGAATCAATCCTGCAATCTAATAGAAAGTGCATTTCGCAGGCACATGCTGAATGCCTGGTGCCTGAGCAAAAATGATTAGCAACAACACTTCTTGCTAAAATGTTCTGATAGGGAACAGAAAGATCCAGCAGTGGCCTCCTAATCCACTGAGCTCTGCTAAGTGTCCTGCTGTCTTGAAGTGCAGCGAGCTAACATTGTCCAGCTGAGAAAACACAACACAGTCACGTTCAGAGCATGACATCTTGCTTTTTTTATGCTTGTCTTGAACCTGAAAACCCATGTGTGCGCTGTTTAATATTATCTGGAATGCTACCACATGATATCCCCAATGATGCGACTATGAGGCTCCTTAAAAAGAACCTGTGTAGCTCGTCCAGGAAACCTCAGAAGAACCCACTAGCCAGAAGGAATAGGTGAACATTCACAAGACCAACAACAGTGATGTATATCAAAGAATAAAAACAAACCGGTCTACCAGAGACCCTACCTTGGCATGCTCCTGCTCGCTCCTCGAATCCTGGGTTACAAAGACAGCTTCCAATTGGTACCAGCCATTCTCCATCTGCGCCACAATACATCTTGGGTACTTCACGTTCCTCTGAGTTGTCCACACATGAGCCACGGACCTCCACCAGCGACGATGTATCTGCTCCCGTGGTCGTGTCCGGAAACTGAGCAAGATTGCGCACTGTAAGTGGGCACTTCTTGTAAAAAATCCGCACAGACACCAGGGCAATGCATGCCCCCACATCCTGGAAGGCCAAGTAGAAGCCTTTGCGTGTCAAGACGCCCACATCCCGTACCTCAGTGTTGAGCTTCATGATGCGGTCTCCAATGTCCACCTGAGTAAAACTCTCGTCAGCGGCAATCGTGTCAATCTTGATGAACTGGTTCTCACGAATGTATCGCTCTTTGTCATTGTTGGATTCGTAGTAGTAGAGGTTGAACGTCTCCTTGCACGTGCCCATTACACCCGGCAAGCTGTTGCAGTCCCGCAGGGTGAACTTTATCTCGACATAAATGCGCTGGGCTGCTCCGCGTGCGATCCAGTCTGTCCGAAGCCAATTGTTCTGGTTAGGTTCCATAACGTTGCACACTTGGTACGTCCTAATGGGCGTGTTCTTCTCGTCCATTATGCTTACTTCTTCCCACTGACGGAAAAGACAGTGAGAAAGATTTTGTTAGGGATAACCTTGTCTCAGCAGGTGCACTGCATCCCATGCCGCACGTTTAGATCGCACTGCATCGATTACTTGCTGATGCGAATTTAATTGCGCATCTGCCATCTCGTCAGCTCCCATCAGAACAAAAGCATGTGCAAAATAAACTTTCAAAGTGGGAATTTCTCAAACAGTAAAATCTGGCAGGTTATGGTGTTTGGAAACATTATGGCCTCTCTGGGCTTTTTTTGGAGAAGCAAATTGTTTCAAAAGATTTGGCCCAAACTGCACTTGAAATCTGGAAGCACTCACGGGTACGTCAAGTTGTCAAGTATCCGTTAGAGTTTTACACAAATAAGGACAAATTTGTATTAGTGGAGACATATCTGGAGAGCCTTTATCGGATCATCAATGTTTTTTTGTTTTTTTTATACTCATATTACGTTTTTAAGTTTAGACAACATTTGACACTCCAATTTATATTTTAGTATGTGCTTGAAAATAAAACCTTGCATGTTTGGTTTGTTAAAGATTCTTCTTAGCTAATAATAATTGTTAGAAAATGTTCATGCACAGTTCGGCTGAGAGGGTTAGGCTTAAGACTAAAAACATGGCAAACGATTAGACATGTCCCTGAAGGCCTGCCAAGATTTAAGTCGTTTTCTTTTCTACAGAGGTCCAACTGTCGCAGCAATAAACCCATTCTCGATATATGACAGATACTTGAGGCCTCAAAATGAACTTATTATTTTTTTCCCCTTGACAAAGCTGGAGTTTTGATTATAAGCCTGTGTTTTTTTTTTCAATCTGGTAATTCTTGGCCTTACATCCATTATCCATCCGAATATCTTCCTTTACAATAAGCACCAACTTATTAACTGTTTAACTACTTTTGCCTCTTGTTCCAACGAGGCTCTGTGCTGTAATAACTTACTGGTTGAATCACAAATGCCTCACAGAGAAATATATAATACAAACCATCAGAATCCCATAATCATTGTAATATACTTTGAAAGATAAAAAAACATTTACAGGAGTCACCCCAGGTTTTTTAATGACTTACCCCTCCTTCTGTTGGACTGGAAACCCATTTCAGCTCACCCTGCACTGTCCTCGAGTCCAGTAAAGTCACTACAAAAAGAGAGGAGACATGCTGGGAAAACCATGATGGGGAAACTGTGTGTGTAATTTCTTCCTTGTTTTTCCATGATTTACATTTTGTTTTTTCATTTTTCAAGAGTAATGAAAAACTTTTTTTGCAGTGGATTTTTTCAACATCTAATTCTCATAGTGCTTGAAAATCACTCCTAATATTGCTCAACATATTTTCTGCTTACTTGCAAGTCTGGTGTATATCACAAATTCCCAACTATAGACACTTCTATTTTACTCTCTACAGAAAAAAACACAATTTGTTTTCGCTTTGCTGTCCTGCATGAAAATTCATCTTTTTCCAAACGTTTTTCTAATCCCCATTTTCTTTTAAAAATTTGCTGTGCTGAAAGGTGCGAATTAATTTCAAAAGCTGGTTGGAAACATTTGTGGGATTAAAACATTCAGACAAAACACTGAGATTTGCTTTTTTTGTTCTTTTTTTGTGTGTTTACTTGTTTTTTGAGAAATGTCAGCCTGTATTTTAGCTGCATATGTCTGACTTAAACAAATACAAAAAGTGTTTGTAAGATTTCTCATATGCAGGTTGACCAATGCAAATGAGGATTTTTTTTTTGGAAAGATCAAAACTGCATATCTTGGTTATTAATTTATGAATTTATATATTTATGTAATCATTCATTTTCAATTATAATGTTTATTGATAAGGTTAAGTCTCACTTGCCTTTATATATATATATTTTTTTGCTTAGAACGTCATGATTTTGTGCAAATTTCGATATTATACACATTATTGTTGCATTTTATAAACAAAATCTTAAACGAGAAATATAAATATATAACTAAATTAATCAATAAATCCTTTTTTAAGCAAATGTGTGCATTTTTTTTTTTTTTTGAAAATGTTTTTCTTCCAAACAATTTACAAAGGCAGCTCAAGCTCATTTTGCGCAATCCTGGTCCAGTGCGTAAAAGGACTTTGTAACTGCAATAAATAATAATAATTTAAAAACAATCTGCAAGTTAGCTAATGCTTAAATAAACATGCATTAATTAGTAAACTTGTGCAGTCTTATTGCGCCTTAAGACCTGACTAGTAGCCTTCTACAGATCATTAATAAGAAAAACCCGACTTTGAGGTTTAATCTCCTTTGCGCACAGGATGATCCTGGGAAAAACAATCACCATCATAATAATGATAATAATAATGATAATAATCTCCCTTACCTTCATTGGGAGGATAAACCCGCGCACCCGAGGCTGTGTGTGTGTGTGATATCCATAGAACGAGAGCCCAAGCCGCGGAGAACGCGAGCGTTGCCATTTGCGCCGATTCGCGAGCGCCGCCGAAGTCGCGCGAGCAGCGAGTGTTGAGGAGCGAAAAGCGCCGCGCGCTCCTCGACAACACGAAGGGGCGGGGCCTGCGGGGCTGTCCGTCACCCTGAGGCAGCCAATCAGCTTGCGACAAAAAAGGAAAAGAAAAAAAAGTCGTCCTGGGATACCTGAACACTGTAACAGAGGATAGGGAGCAATCTAAAAATAGCACAATAATAATAATAAGTAAACAAATGTTTAATGCACACACGGTGAGCATGATTTTCTTGAAAAAAAAAAACAACGAATTTTAAACACAATTAATTAAAAAAAAATGTATGCATGTTTTATTCGTAAACCTGAGTTCTTTGACAGAACTTATCACTTTTGTTTAAAGACTCCATCACACACACGCGCGCAAATAATAATAATAATTAATAAAATGCACACACGTTTCTGTTTTTTTTTCCCCATTTGAGTTAGATGATGGAATAGGTCTTAAACGCAGTGTTTATCCTGGAGAAGTCCAAGGGCGCCGTCTACTGTTCGCGCAAAAAACCTGAGTCTGAGTCTCTCTCTCTCGCTCTCTCTCCGTCTGATTCAGACTTTTTGCCATAATTTTCGCGTATATTGACTCAGACGTTTGCAATAATTTTTGTTAACTATAAAAGTACTTAAAGATTTAATCAATGTCTTCAACCAGGAAGTTTGGCAAAATAATTATTCCTAACAGTCCTCCTATGAGGATATACAGTATACAGACTATGAAGTTGGGAGAAAATGTCGTCATATGAGTTTATTTGTTTGTTTGTTTTTTGTTTATTCGTTTGTTTGTTTAGTCTGATGCGCATATGAAATTACACAAACAACATTGTTAAAGTCTGAGTGTCGACCCTGTGCGCAAGCTGTCCTCGGGTTTCCTACGTTGCAGCGCGTTCATCTCGTGCGCGTAACGCGTGACGGCGTAAAACCTGTCAATCACGCGCCTCCGGGACGCCCACTCGACGCGCGCGCCTCGTTTTCGTCGATAGCTCGGCAGATGTTCGCGCGCTCGTGCGTTCCGTCCAAAAAAAAAAAAAAAAAAAAAACAGGATCGAGCGGTAACCGTCTCCTGTCCACCTGGGAAGGACGACACGACGTCTTACAGAAAGATATAAAACAATCAATAAGCTAAAAAAGCAAAGGGATGTGATATTATAATCAAACAATCAATACCGTGATGGTTCTAAGCGCTGATGCATCAATGTGTTCTATTCCTCTTCAACTACTGGTAGCGTTAATGACAGTGGTTGTGATTCCCGCTGATTTCCACCTCAGGGTCTTTGAGCATGGAGATTGCATGTTCTCCCCATGCCTTTGAGGTTTCCTCAGGGTACTCCGGTTTCCTCCCACAGTCCAAAGACATGCAGATTAGCGTTAGTATGAGTGTATGTGTGTGCTGCGATGGACTGGCACTCTGTCCACAGTGTACAGTACTCCGCCTCCTGGGATAGGCTGTGACCCTGTACACAGGTTAAAGAGGTATAGATGAAAAACAGGGAGAACTACAGCTTTTACATTGTCCAACTTCTGCATATCTCTCGCCTGCCATGCGGACGGCCAGGGTTCGATTCCCAGCCAATGCTCAAAACCCAGCCACTAGATGCAGTGCCAGTCCCACGCGCAGATAAAATGGAAGGCCTGCATCAGGAAGGGCATCTGGGGTAAAACCTGTGCCAAGTTGTGTGCAGATTGGATGGTCGGCTTTGGCGACCCCTTGACAGAAAGACTAACAACAATAAAATCCATCATGACATACGTTCTATTTTGATCACATCTTCTTACATTGTAGACGATTGGTGCATGTGTGTGTGTGTGTGTTTGTGTGTTTTAGGCCTGTATGTTGCAAGAGCATCCTCAACAGTGAATCTTCCCTTTGACTGTTCATGTGTCATTGCATAAGTCATTGCAGCCAACCAACAGCCAATGATGATGGTTCAAGAATAGAGTAGAAGGGGTTGCATTTATTGTTAAGGAAGACTGAGAAAATTCTCCATGAAGACTTCCTGACACTGGAGACTCCTTCTATGTTCTATAAACATGTTTGTGCATAAATTTATTTACATGCATATCAAGATTCTTAAATAACATCTCCGGAAAAGTACAATGATTTAATCATGATTATGATTATGATGATTATGATTATTTATTTATTCATTTATTTATTTTTTAAATCTACAGTAAGCCTAAATATAGTCATAGAAAAATAAACCAATTTTCCAATGACCAAAATTGTTTACATTAAATTACAAAGTTGCTCTCAAGTGATTTGAAGTTGATAAATAATAGAAAAAAATCTTCATGATTTAAAAAAAAAAAAGAACCTTGCATGTGGACACTACACATGAAATTGTTAAATAACAACACAATTTAAAAAAAATGTCCTTATTATTAGCCTTAGATTATGTACAGTGCCCGCTGTACAAGTTGTTACTATAAAAAAGCAGTAACTATACAAACAATAACATTTTAGGATGAGCATATTATTATAAACCTGTGGTCTGAATTGGGTGATGCTATTCTGGTGCTATGGCTGATGATATATGCATATGCATTAAAAGATAAAAATTTCTGACCAGAGTTAAAATGTCATTAGAATCACAAATGACAAAATGACATCCTTGCGCTTTACTGGTGGCTCAAGAAAGATGAAGGGAACATTGTTAATAACAAATGAGACACAATAAAGAGACATGTTCTATGGAAAATTTCAAGAAGTTTGTCAAAATAGAGCGTTTATATAGCAAATTATTCCAGATATAGGCAAAATCTTGGGCGCAGTTTCCCTTTAAGCTTTCTGGTGTACCATATAACATGAAAAATGTTATAAAGTGTTACAAACACCCGCTTGCGGTTCTGTTAGAATGTTAGCATGCTACTTTATGTGTGAACGCAGCAGGTACTTCCTGGCAGCTTATAGGCCACATCAGCAAGTGAATGGTTGTTGGTTTGGGGCCCGTTGGGATCTTTTTCGTATAATGGCATTAGACTGAGGAGCAGGTGACGTTTGGACTTCGGTCTCCAAGGGCCGCATTCGTGATGCTTTGTGGCGCCACCGTTGCTGCGCCGAAACCATTTCAGCGGGCATAATGAAGTCGGGAGGAGCATCTGGCGTTTGGAGATGGGCGCCCGACATCGATTGTCACTCAAGGCGTTGAGGAGAATGGCGTTTTATTTTCCTAAACTGCACGAGACGCTGCGCAATCATAAAGGCCCAATTAGCCCTGAGGAGGCAGTGGTTTGCCTTCACCAATCACATTCGGTCCGTATTGACCGCCAACACCAGTGGGCGGGGGGCACCGCTTTCACCTCGGTTGGTCATTTGTGTCACTGTTCTTTTTGATTGATTACACTCGGACCATTTTCCATTCTCCTCCTGGATTCTCGGGTCACCTGATTGAATTCCCCAATGCAGCGCTCCCACACCCGGTTTTGTTCTCCGAACTCCAGATGGCATCTGCCCACACATCTGTATTGTCCAGATAGATCACCCAAACAACCCCCAAGAGATGTTCCTAATGCATCTTGGCAAATTTGACCATAAGCCCCACCCATTTCCTTTTTACGCTGCTTATTTCAGAGCTTCACGTACATTACATACAGTCAAACAAATCGTGCAGTGGTTCGTTGGATGCTGCTCTCCAGCGTGTGATGGAAGCTTTCGGAAAACGGAGTGGAGGAGTGCTGAAGAGGGGGATGAATGCAGGCAGGGCGCATTGAAAGAATCCGCTCAGCAGTCTGAAGTTGTGTAGGTGGATCGGATGAAGGAACAAAGAACATGATGGAAAGGTTTACACATTGAGCAACTGCTCAGAGGGGGGCTAAAAAGCTCTTTTTAAAAAAAGCAACAGGCTCAGAAAGCAGCTAGGTCTTATCGGCAAGACGGATTTAGATAGGACTGCGTTTTTTAATATAGTTCTTGAAAAGCACAACAAAGAAATATCGTAGATCAGGGGTTGTCAAGAGGTTGTTCATGGTCCTGATGTAAAGACATTTCACTGGACCAAACCCAGAACTTGAAAAAACACTTAAATGCTTGAGTCTTCCTAACATAAACCAATGGTGGAGCTAGAATAATTTAGCTAAAAGAAGATTAATGGACCAGTCACAAGACTAGAGACATTAGCAAGGAAAGCACACTATCTCGTTTCTGATTAACAATTTCGTAATCTGGCTTTTTGAAAACACAATGGGCTGAAAAGCATGTCAAAAATGATAACATGACATAGTGTAAGGCAACAAGACAACAAGAAACAACTGTCTTATTCCAATCGAACCAGAAGATCAGTACAGTTAGATGTTTATCTGGACCTTCCTAATCAAAGAATTTTATGGAACTGAACCTTGACGGTTTATGATCACTTTTATGCCTCATCTAGAGCTTAACGTTCTCTCAGGAGCATATCAACGGATTCAAGACTAGTGCACTGGTTCAAGCCTGGTTCCTCCTTGCAAAGAAATTCCCATAATGGTGTCGACTCAGACCACAGCAGCACCTCGACAGCTTCGCAACTAGCCTATCTTCTCCTCGCTAATTCCCTCACACTTTAAAGTCTACATAAAGCGCAAATAACAGCCTGGCGCTAGCTAGGGTGTCTCAGTAAAGCTGGCTTCAGATGTTTAACGCTATATTGGATCTTTAAAGGTCTAGGGTGTCCCACAATACTGCGAAAAAAACCAAGCAGAGTCATTAGCATGGGGAAGACATTACGAGGCTGCCTCACAGCACCTCAGCAGCTGTCACGACTCGACTCTGCTTAACACTGCGAGCAAAGGAGGGAAGGAATGAAGGAAAAAACAAGCGGAAAGAGGTGATCTCAGCTGAAACGAGTCACAGTGAAACATGTTACGTAATAATATTTCGGCATCATAACATGACTGCTAGAGTTGGCGATGTCCTTTTTAACATGCATTTTTAAAAGAAATATATTTCTCAATATTCTAGGGTTATTATTTAATATTATAGCATAGCGCTGTAAAAAATTTAGTTAAATTTAAAGAAAAAGGATATCGGTAAATCCAATAATGTCTGTAATTCAAACGAAAGGGTAACTTATCGTTTCTATTGCAACAATCAGATTTGCACAATGAATACTTTACATTACCTAAGGCTAATAATTAACATATTTTCTTTCTGTTTTGCTATTATAGTGATGTTTTCATGAAGAAGAGGGTTCCATCTACATCTGTACATCTCCAAGTTGTGAGTTCTGGCCGAGACGTGAGTTTCGACGTGTAAACAGAAGCTGCTGTAAACAGCAGCAGGTGCCGGCAGTAAAGCAGGAAAGACGGGAGGCCATTTTGTTTTTTCATTTGCTCGAATGCTCCTTTGCCAATTGAGAACACACGCACGTGTCACGAAAGCAAATAACGCCATATGCAGCAGTGCTAAGTACAGATGTATGCCCTTATGCACATACACATACAGTAGATACAATAACAAGGGCAGCGCTTGAAAAAAAACAAAACAGGTAGCTGACTCAGGAGAGGCACGAACCTCTAAATAAAGGACATCTACTTAGATATGCAAATATCAGGAATTCCATCCACGTCGTCATTCTTCCATCTGCTCCTCTTGGCATATTGATTTCTCATGTGCTGCTTGGGATGTGGATTGGGACGGACTTCCGAGGTGCAGCTGCAAATCATGAGAACCTTTCGTTTTCTGCTCAATTAGATCAGATCTTTTCATAAGAACGGTGTACACAGTCATATCACGCATCCTTATAGTAAGGAAATATGGATGCTTAGAGATGCTCAATAAGAAATCTACGAGACATCTGGCTTCTTTAATTAAGGCGTACAGAAGCTGCAGCAGTGGTTACAGATGCTAGACGATTGATAAGCCGCTTAGAAACACGTGTTTTCCGAGACTTTAATTACCGGAGGTGTAAATTGAGCCGTGTTTAAAGTAATAACAGGAAGATGACATCAATATTACAGCAAAACAGGAGTCAGCTCTCACACATTAAGCTGTCCTTGCTAGAATAAGCACGGCAATTAGCAGTAATTGTGTTGCCGTCTTTCACAGACGGATTGTTTCTTCTTTGGAAAGCAAAACAAGGTGATGTTTGAGAGGATTCTTGCTTATGATCGGTTGGAAGACTGAGCCACATGTAATGAAAGCCTTATGAATGGTGCTTTTTTAATGTTTCAGAGTGTACCCTGTCAGTGCCAGGAATCATGGGAAAGTCTTTAAGATGATGACTTGAAGGGGAAGAAAAAAGTGCCGAACGATGAGTAGGTTTTTAGGAGTTTTTATCAAACGCTTCTTTCTATACTGTAGGGATCGTTTCTCTTGGGCATGTGAGAACGTGTGATAGTCCGCGCCGAACAGACTCACTGGTGGTCTTGATCTTGTCTGACTTGTCATCTTGTGACCTCTCTGGCTCCAGCTCTTTTTGCTGTCAGCCCCCACAATGCCCAGCGCTTCTCCTTTGGCATTTTGACAGTGTCAAAATTCAAGAAACTCGTCAAGGTCTGATAAAAACCGTCTCCAAAAATACCACTCAGCAGCCTCGAGAGCCTGACACATCTGGAGAAAAGCCATCCACCAAACCTGTCAAAGCTAACACGGCTGAACTTTAAACCTATATGAACTTTCAGTCACTAGGGATATTAAATCTGAAACGTTAAACATGCTATATCAGTATGCATACAGTAACGTTCAGCTACAGCTTAAAAAACTATACAAAAAAAAAAGGTTTACTTTTATTAAATAAAAATAAAAGATACTACATGAGTTTAAGAACAGGGTAATTAACAGCGAATTCCATAAGCATGTATTGAGAAAAACCTATAATCGTTGACATGGTGAAGGTTTCTGCAAATTAACATTTTTAACAAGTTAACATTTTACGGAAAGTACAGGAAAGTACAGTACTTCAGGACTGGAAACTCATTTATGGAGTTGGCATGTTCTCCCTGTGCTTATTGGGGTTCCTTTTGGTTCTTGGGTTTCCTCCCGTACACTCTAAAACATTTCATCTTAGTTCGTGAAATATGCACGAATCTAGCCACACCTATATATAATTTCTCAAAAAAAAGGGTACGAAAATGTAAAAAAAAGTTTATTAAGCTTATTTCTAGTTGAATGGTACTACACTTGTAAGCAAAACTATCTTGTTCTAATGGCAGAGAATTTTTGCTTCTTTCAAAAAAGAAATTCCTAAAACTGGCTAAATTATCTGCGAATAGACAAGAACCCATTTGACATGTTGTAATATAATTTTAAGAAATTGTAGATACATTGAACTACATGTTTACAAATTGTCCCTGGTTGTACACAATGAGGAGCTTCCATCCCATCCAGGCTGTACCCTAACATGTGCCCTGAGTTCCCTGGGATAGACACCAGGCCCCGTTTGACCCTACATACAGTAGGATAAGTAATAAAGATAAAAAGATGGATGGAAGAAATCTGGGACTTTTAATTGAATTAACTTTAAGAAAGAGAAAGAAAAAGGAAAAGCTTATGGGTCCTGGCCTCAGCTGATGCAGACAGCTGTTCTCTCAGGACTTGTGACTGCAGTCGTCTAATAACGACCTGAGCTACCAATAACGAACTGGACTCCAAATTAACTTAAAGACTTCCAGCATGAACTTCCAGCCGCCTACACACAGTATGACTTCAAATCGATTCCTGCTATCCGTTATCACACAAATGAGGATGGGTTCCCTGTTGAGTCTGGTTCTTCTCAAGGTTTCTTCCTGTTGCCATCTCTGAGTTTTTCCTTGCCGCTGTCGCCCTCGACTTTTACATTGCAGGAACTGAAGTAATCATTTAATCATACACATTTTCCCAATTTCACATACAATTCCATAATTTTCTTTTGATTGTATAAAGCTGGTTTGCGAAAATATACATTTTTAAAAATTAATTAAATTTAATTGGACACATATACTATTTACATCTGCTCTATCAGAAGTAACATAAGAACTAACTTGTTTTTGCGGATGCTCCCCCAAACATCAATCAAGTAATTATAAATGCATAACAAATAAAAAAAGAGCATATAAAAACAGCGCAAGTTGCATTTGATTTCTGTCCCCAAGTCATAATCAAGCAATAAATCTGCTTCATTTCTAACCCCTAGCTCTAAATCTGTGTGGAATTTAAACCCCCTTCCAAATACCACCTTTTCCCTCATGGCTTCTCCACTGTTCTCTGTTGTCGTTTCTTTAAAAAGAAACGAAGAAAAAAGAAAGAACGAAAGAAAGAAAGTTCAGCTTCCATTTAATTGCGCTAATGTCTCTCGTGTCCGGCGTCCCTGTGTGAAACCCGAGCCTCGTCCTTTCCTGATTTTCTCCCTTGCTACTACCCTTACCTCCCTGTCTCTCCAATTAGACCCCATTAGCTAGAACCCATTAAAATTCTTTGGTCCAATTTGGACTGAACTCTTCTTGGTCAAAGACAGTCTCCGTTGAAGCTGAGCTACGTGCACCAATCTCAGTTTGAATGTAATACCCGAGGGCCTCCCAGCTATAGTTCAAGCTCTGAATCCAGGAGTATGTACTTATAATCTATGTGCTAGGTAATAAAGATTCCCAGTTGTCTGTGCTGTACTGAAACGTCTACTAGTTCGTATGTGAAAATCGTATAACTGTATTTGAACAGGAAGTCCATGTTAGCATGCAGTTTGCTCTCCGAACCCAGAAATGAGATAACGCTGGGTGAAAAATGGCTTTCCTGTATGTTTGCACTCTCCCATGCTTAAGGAGTCAAATATTTCTCCTGTGTTAAGCATGTTAACCATTCCTAGTTAGACACATACACACATACTCGTCGCTATTGGTCAGAAGGATGTACTTTAATAGCCATCGATCTTCCTTGTTTGAATTGCACCAGTGATGAATGATATTTATTCAGTGCCGGACCTTGAGGTAGCTACATTTTAGCAGCCATTAATAACAGACATGGCATGTCCGTGTCAAGGGATAGTCTTTTTTTTTTTTTTTTTGCTAGACCAAGCAATTGAGGAATAGTGTGATGGAGGTTGATTTCATGTCCAATCCACATTACCGTCTGAGAGCCTGATTTCTGCCTCAGAATGGACAAGCTTAATCAAGACAAAAGAGACGTTGCTTTTGTCCCAATCTGAGCTGATTGGAATTGGGGGGGGTAGAGAGAAAGGAGTGGTTAGGGGGTCTTTCATTTGTCCACCCACTCGCTGTCCAAACTCTTCCTGACAGAAAGAGAAGAAGGGCACTGAAAGGACGGGCCTCCTCCTCCTCCTCCCCCTCCTCCCTCCTGTGGTGTGTGTGGGAGTACACAACCTGAGAGAAACCATGCGCTTTCAGTATTTTGTAGGGTTTTTCTTTTTTCCCACAACCTTACGCAGGCTTGAGTTAATATCCGATTGTAGGAACTGTCCTGAGATTACTATAGCTATTTATTATTTATTTTACGGCAATTACATGATAACACTAGTGTTGTGTTGCATCATTTTCATCTTTAAGCTTTCCAATAAGAGCTTGTGTTTTATTCCTTTTACATCACATCAATTAACTATCAGTTTCAATAATTTAAAGTTATCAAACATATATTTTTTTCTTTTCATGTTAATGTATAGTGATGTTTTATCTTATGTAACATCTATGAAACAATTCATCATTTGCATGAGGACAACTGTAAATATATACAGGGTTTATATGGCTATATTATTTAATGGCTATAAAACATTGGCAACCTTATTTTCATGCTGGATGGTACGACACCCCTTTTTGCTTTTACTGTCCGTGCGTGCGTGGTAAGACCAGAATGTTCCAGGGCATTGGGTGGGACGACGTGGACCTCTTTAATGGCCCACAAGAGGTCCAGATCTCACTCCATGTGATTTTTTCCCCGTGGGGCTACGCAAACGAGGTAGTGACACAGCCTCGCACACTGGAGGACTCGGAGGCACGGATTCAGGAGGTCCTCAGCAATATCCCAAACGACTTTCTTTAGAAGACTGTGCATTCTGTCCTCCGGGTGTTTGAGGAAACTGGTTGACACCTACAGGGCGTTGAAATTTTTAATGCCTAATGCCAATTTTTAATGCCTAGTTACTTTTCACCCACCCTGTATGTTGTTACCATAGGAACCTTTATGTATCAGAATGAGGACGTTTTATAT